>JAHXMU010000301.1:201327-342087 GCA_019455685.1 Philornis downsi | reverse complement strand
GTAATTTGTTTAATATTGGCCAAAAGGCTTTAAATTACAAGACTGTTCAATAAATGAAATGAAATGAATTGAAAGGAATATATTCATATTGTACAACTTCCGCAGAGTAAAAAGTATTTTTGGAAATATAGAATCAATATGAGAACGAAAATCAAGTCGTTTATCAAGTGTTAAGCCGAGGCACTTCATTTCATCTACAAACCCAATACTGTTTCCATTAATGTTGTTTGCGTAGGTAAACGATATCAGGGGAAAATCCGTAACAATTGAAATAAAAAAGTCGGGGGAGTTAGAATTCTTTTCAAAATTAAAAAGGGTGATCTTTATTGAAAGTATTACCTGAACCGCAGAGATCTGAAAAACGAATGATCACAAAGAATGTAATAGCAAGAAAAAAAGAGATTTAGTAAGACGGCTTCAATGCAGCAATAACCGTTACTGGGTAGAATCTGTTTGGCCATATTTAGTACAACATAGGACAAGATGCAAACTGATCCTAACGAGGTAAAATACAAGAAGGGTTGCCATTCGATGGAAAATCGAATAAGCCCCGGAAGAAACAAAGCCACATTCTGGCTTAAACAAATGCTGATGTCAATATTCTAAAAAGATTGAAATTAGGAGACAAAAAGCATAGCTTTAGTTTTGCTACAATTATTATAAAGGTTATTTTCATTTAACCAATTATTTATATCACTCAATGTGTTATTACATTGTAAGTTAATTACTGAACTACTCCTGAAAAACGTCTAGAAACTGGTAATCCCCTTTAAATGGCAACTGAATATCATCAGCAAAGACATACGGTTTACACAGGGCATCAAAATTTGGAAAAAGATCGTTGATGTAAAGAGTGAAATGGAATTGGGCCCAAGAACCTTGAACCTTGCGGCACTCCAATTAACTTCTGTTTTATCTTCCAAATATACAATATGCCAAATTTAGGGAGTTAATCTAATTGTCCTTAAAAGTACGAACAATTTTTCTTTTAAGTGGGAAAATAGTATGCATCGATGAAAGGCAGAAAATAAAATCATTGAGCTGCATGTCGACATTGTTCGTAGGGTACAATTGTGAAAAATCTATGGAACTTATGAAATCACGCAAGGTATCCGAATTCACAGCTTTGTAGTCAGTAAACATATTCCTTGTTTCTAACAGCTATGTCAATGGAAATAAAAATACAATCACTGTCGCCTTTTTCATGTTTTTTTTTATGATTTAAAAAATGTTCATTAGGGTCGGTATTCTATTTTAATATAACATTATCTGTCTATTAATTTGTCGTCCAAAAGGACTGTTTGTTGAATAAGTATGTAATGCCAATGAATGAGACCTATTTTTATAATATACATTAGAGTTAAGTTTCTAAAATATACAGTCGAACTTATACAAATGGAAAGCAGTTAAGTGGAAAAACTCCCTAGAAACTCTCCGCTTTGAGACAAAAAAGCTTGAATGGACTTAAAAACTTATATAGCGGGCATAATTAAATGAAAGTTTTTTCTTCATTACCTCCACAAGTGGATTTTTTTTTTCATTTATCCTCACTTAGAAAAAGCGTATCAAACATTTTTGCGTCTGAACACAAAGCAAATAATAAACGAAAACGAATTGCTTTCTAATAAAAACTTTAGGCTGCGAATATTCCTTTGTTATCTCTCTTTCCTAGAATTTGATCAATTGTCCAGTTTTGTTTTTTATCGAACAGACCAACTACATCGACCTGGGAATCTCGTTGTAAATAAAAATTTAAGAATTATTAATTTCTGCTAATGGATTTACTACTTTAATTTGTAACAATGCTTAAAATTCATTTTAAATAAAGACACATTATAAACAACTCCTTTGATTTGAATATGAAATTATTGTTTAAGAGGGGTCCACATCAAAGGTAAAAATCCATTTAAGTGAAATATTTATTTAAAAACTTTATAAGTTGAAACTGAAATGAGTAGGAACCCCCCTATAAGTGGGGGTTGAAGCATTATTGTGTTAATTTTGTGCAGAAAAGAGAAAAAACTTATAATAATCCAGCTGTTGTCACGAGTAAAAATAAAACTCCAGCAAAGATTTCAGCTGGATCACACAATTTCGGATCGATTGCTTAACAAGTAACATAGCCAGAGTATTACAGAAAAGCATCTGAAGGAGATTCAAACAGAAATTGCACCACGAAGTGTTAATTTGTGATATTAAAATGCAAAGGAAGAGTTCCTTTATTCGCAATAGGTATGAGTTTGGAAATATTGCACACACAGACTTTTGAAATTATCTAATAAAAAATTAACATGAAACGAAGTATTTTTCCAAATGTCTCTACTTACTACAGAAGTCAACTAAAATGTTGATGCAGTATAAATGGAGCTTTGTTAGACTTAAATCTTTAGAGGTAATGGGAAACCGGTGGTTTGAATATTTAAGTTATGTTCCTTTTGTAACCAACAGAGGGCAAAATTTTACCTTGATCGGTAGTTTTACGAAATTGTCCATTAAAAGACGAAGTCTGACATCGAAAGGAGGTCAGTATCGAGACTACAAACTTTTGACGACAAAATAATTTAAACAAAAACTCATTAATTAATTTTTATGCTGTTACGGTATACATATATTTGCATTTATTTATTATCAAAAGTTTCCGCAATTCCCTGAAGAAATTCCCGAAAAAACGTGAAACAGCCTTAGGCAAATTTCGCTGGATTTCCCGGCATTTTCAAATTCTATTGATCAATTGGTGGAACAATTTTCTATATTTGAATTTGTATAGGGTGGCGCATAAGTAACGTTAAGATTTGATCAGTGAATACATTTTTTGTGTAAGCCTTATTTTTCGTCTCTTCACTGAATTAACTAAATAATACTTGGGAAATTTATGATGGAAAGGATCAGCACAGACCAAAGAACCAAAGCTGTTCAATTTTACTTTGAAAGTCAGCATTCGATTATTCAGATCATATCGAAATTTCTTTCATGTTTGAAATGCTCCTAATGCTCCAACAATTTACCGATTGGTTCAGCGTTGTGGGCAACAAAGGGCTGTCTGTGATCTTCCGCGTGCTGGAAGACCTCGTGCAGTTCGAAATGAAGTGACCATTGCTCGAGTGCAAGCAAGTATTGAGGGAAACCCCGAAACTTCCACCAGGCGACGTTCTCAGCAGTTAGAGATGTCTAGGTGGTCTTTGCAAAGAATTTTGCATATGTTACATCTTTTCCCATATTCGTATAAGACGGAATTGGTTCACGAGTTAAAACCAAATGATGCTCAAGAACGCATTCGATATAGTCGCCGTTAACATTACTTATGCGCCACCCTATGTGTCGAAGCTGTCCACGAATTAACATTTATTTATGGATCGGTCTAATATTTTGCGCTATGTATTTTCAATTTGAAATTGATATTTTTTCTTACTCGCTATATTCATTCCATTAAGATTGTATGGTCAGCATATCATAATTTTTCCTAACTGAATATTTAATCAAAAGTAACAAAAAACTTTACAGACAGACATTTTTGATACGGTGAACAGCTTTACAACATGTGTAAAGAACTTTGTTTATTGCGAACCCTACGCAATCGTAATCGCCTTCGACTTTGTTCGACACTTAAAACAAGTTCCGATTTCAACCTTTGAATGGCATGAAAAGAATTTGAGAAGCTCAGAATCCGTCGTTTCAGTTTTTATTATGCACTCTCTATTCCTATTTCAAATAATTAAATAAGCAAAACGTAATAAAAAAACAACAAAATTATTATATTCCCTTAGTACTCAGTAGTCTGTGGGCCTCTTTACAATATCTTAAATAAAGAAACAAATCTACACGATCAGATTAGATTTCTTTTTAAACATGAATGAATGGGTCTTGTTCTAATGTTAGTTATCCTTATTAGAGAGCACTAGGATACGAATAAAAAAATGCAAGGTAACAAAAGAAAGAATATACGAATAGACGTCTAAACTAATGAACTGATTGTCATGCAATTTCCGCACGAATTACGTATAAGCTGTATTAGGTTTTGATTGTACACAGGGGCGTGGCGCCGCACGTTCAAATAACAATTGTGAAGGATTACATCTAATAAATTATTAGAGGTATATGAGTACAGTACGTTACTATCGATCATGAAAATTGTCATGTGCTATATCAGGTTAAGATTGGAAAAAGGGGTGCGCAAGTGAAAACTTTAGCGACCATATCTCATGGACTACTATTTATACAAAGATGTAATTTGATACATATGTTATTGATAAAAAAAGAAGTATGTCCAAACAAAAAGTGATTGGTGACACACAGTTTTTAAAAAATTCGTCGTGGCGGTCCAAGTCGTAAAATTTTAACTATAAGTTACTTTCAATCACAAAATTGTCATATGTTATTTATTTATTTATATACATGTATTTTACAAATAAGTTTATAAAATACTTTAAAAATACTTTTTTAAACTACTTTTTTAAAATTCAGAGGCGCGGGGTAACTGAGTGTCATATGTTATATTAGGTTAAGATTGATAAAACGCTTAGGCACCGCCTCCACAACATGTTGAGCGGCTATATCTCATAAACCATTGGAGGTATATATATGTAGGATCGCTCGAGAATAACAGAGCAACAAGAAGTGGACGAAGGTTTTAAGATTTACTGTTCCATTAACAGAAGTGCAGATGTAAAAGAAAAGCTTTTGCAGAATAGGACGACGTAGAATTTTAAGTTCAGTTGATTTTGAGAGTTTGACACCGCAGGTTGTATAGTACGATCGGAGAGTTTATTGAATAAGTGAATGAAATACTGTGTAATTTGAATAACACTTCATGTTATCTATCTTTTATTTTCTTAAAGAACTAATTTTATGTTTATAATAAATAAAACTGTAAAAAGCTCAACAAAGCTAGTGTTTTTTTTTATTAAAAACCCACATATATGTAAGTACGATTTTATGCATATACTATGTCCGAAATTTCTAGGGCCAAAGTAAGTAACAACCGATCACGAAATTGTCATATGCGTTATTAGAGAGTCGGGTGCGATTACACGTCTTAACATTTTGAAAAAGTATTTTTCATGAGCCATTCAACTTCTGACACTACCATAGAGGGAAATATGTCAGCAAAAACTATGCGGCGTAACCTTTTTTTTTAATAATTCCCTAAACTGCTTAAAGTTGCTGACAGATCGTCGTAAAAATTAAGCAATATATAGCTGTCCATCACGGAATTAACATAAGTTATGTTAGGTTAATATTAGAAAGTAACTTAACAATTTAAACGGTTATATCTCATAAACTATTACATTAGGAATAGATATATAACAGTTAAGAAAGCCAAAGAAAAATAAACTCTTTGAAGAATAAGGAACGCCGTGATGATATTTTAAAACGAAACTCATAAAATTTCAATAATATTACATTAACGACCGAACCAGATCACTCCCAAGAAAGATTGAGCAAATAGTCGACTAATTGACAATTCAATTCACCTTTTATAATAGGTGGGGAGTTGAGTTTATAGAAAATTATAGATGTTTTTTTTTTTGCCACTTTAATGGTAGCAGGAGTAGGAAATTGTGGATCGAAATTCAAAAAGTTGTTAAACATTGTGAGTAAAATTTAGCTAAGACTAGTAAAAATGGAGTTTGATCACCGGCGATACAATGTGGATAGACAACCAGCTGACGACTATATTTGACCCGCTATAATGGTCATATCAGATTATATGGTGGGGTCAATTATTGAAATTATTAGTACAACTTAGCGAAAGACGAAAACAAATCTTAATGAGAAAAAATAATTTGTTCAAATACGGCTAAGAGACTGCCAGTCAGCCCACAGTATTAAGTGGCTATGTTGTTAAAAAACTTAAAGTGTTGTCAGTACACGCGACTATCGCGCATGAGTTTGAACCCCGTCATAACTTCAAATCTTTGTTTGAGCTGAGGCCACCTCGAAGTGGCCGGCGAATACTTCGAGTATTTAAGTAATCGACAAATTTAATAAAAGTTCCTAACACTGCCATTCCAAAAATGTAGTAAAAATTTCTCTCACTATCATTTGGAATTGCCATTAAATAATGGGTCTCGTTCTATGAGTCTAAAAATAGAGTGATTGCAAACTCATTGAAACATACATGACAGAAGTATTTCAGTGTTCTATAGTAAGAACCGTAACAGGCAGCAAAATTTCGGGTATTATATTGGGCCTCAACACCAATCTGCCCAATAAATAATTCTCTTGTTTATTTTGGCATTTCAACCATGTCCAATTGTGTGGTAGTCTAAACAGTTCCCCCTTTTTTATGTGACGAAACAGCTATACACGTCATTGGTTAGTTATATTTTATACTGATAGCTGCCCTAAATAGTCGATTTTTTCTCCTAGGAGCAGGTCTATGTCGAATTCTTCGTTTGCATGTATGGTATTGGATAGTACGGTTTTGACCAGTCAGGAAATTTTTTAACTATTTACTCTTATATTCTCATCGTTATTTTAATAATGTTAATACCTCATTTATAGGTATATTTTATTTGTATTTATCTGTTACTTTATCAATGTTAGTTGTGAGTTTCCCATTGCCCAGAATCGACTATTCTGTTTATTTACATATCCATTCAAATAAAAATGTGCCTCGTCACTCGTTATGATATTTTCATGAAAATCAGGGTTGTCATTGGCGAGCTGTAACATCCTATTGGCATATGTACGGCGGTGTAAATGGTTTTGTGGAAGAAGCTCCTGTGTCAACTGAAGACCCTCTTTCTTCGAAATCATTCACTACATGATAAATAGTGCGTCTTGTTGGCACGTTGTTTCTCCCAAAAATTTCACGTAACTTTCTCATTGTCACAGTAATCGATGATTGATTTTGACAAAAAATTTTAACAATCAAAACACATTGGTTTATCGAATATTTTTCCATAATAAATTTGAAACGTCTCTACTTCAAGACTGCCAAATATGAATTGTCAAGACTAATGTTTACCAAAATGGCGGCAAAACAAAGTAGTGTACTTCCCGACGGACACCCTGTATAAATACAAAATACTATCTAAGGTTCTATAACCCTTGTCTATGCACGTGTATATCGTGTTATTGTTTACGTATTAAACTGTAGCTGGTATCAATCCTTTTCTGTTAATCCATCTGGACTCTGTACGTGATGGGTACGCTGTCCCTCCGTCATGGGGACGGTTCCCTTGTTTCGATTGGGATGGGTAAGGTATGAAAGGTAGGACGATTCGATAAGATAGGATCAATATATTTTCCTTCTGCTAAGAACAATTTGTTTAAAGGTATTTGTGTTGCTTTCGTAATTGAAGAGAAACTTAGATTAAAAAAAAAAATTACAGCGTTAAACATCTCCTAACGACTGTATTTATCGACAGTGATAAAAGTCCAATCGTCAAGTCATGTTTGTGAATTTCATCAAAGCGAAATTTTGACGATTGTATCTTTATTGATGCCAGAGAACGTTATCGCTTGGGTTTTAAAAATGAATACACATTTCATTTTTATGATTATGATCTTGCATTTAATTGACGTAAATAAATGCAAAAATATTGAAAACTACTGCAATAAGAAATGCCGCACTTGACATCACAGCATTGTCGTCCATTTCGATCCGACAGCATTTTTGAACTTAGCTTCAGTTTAAAATTTGAAAATTGAATTAAGCGGCGTATGCATTTTTACAATAAACTTTTGATTACTTCCATTTGGTTTTGATTTTTGCCGTTCGGATCAAGAAGGCAAAATCTCAAGTTACATTTACAGTATGTATGTGTTATATAGGGTGATGTTTTAAGATTTAAGTTTTTCAGGCTGGCAGCACTGGTTGATAATGGCGTCCAAACGTCATCTGTCAAAGTGAAAAGTGTACAGTATACTCTGCCATTTCATCATGGAATGACGTTGTGGTAGGACAACATCTAATTTTTGGTTAATGGGCCTTACAAAAGCTCAATGAAAATCTGCTGTTTTATCGAAAAATTGTGTTCAGCGGTGAGGCTTATTTCTTGTTAAACGGATACGTACCCAAGTAAAACTGTCGCATCTGGAATGATGCACAACCACATGCCATACATGAATTACCTCCAATTGGCTGAGTTGAACTTGATTGACATGTGGTTTCATTAGGACGGTGCAACCTGCCAGCCACACTGCTCGTGAAACAATGGATATGTTGAGGGATGAATTTGGTGAGCAACTCATGTCTCGATTTGACCCTGTGAGTTGGCCCCCAAGATCTTGTGATTTAACGCCTCTTGATTATTTCTTGGGGGGTTATGTCAAGTTGTTAGTCTATGTGGACAAGCCGAACACTATTGAAGCCTTACAGGATAACATAACACGCGTTATTCGTAGAATACAGACCGAAATGCTAGAAAAAGTGACGAAATATTGTACCTTCCGAATGGACATTTTGGGACGGAGCCGCGGACAACAATTACATGATATTATCTTTAAAAATTAAATTGCAAATTCGAACGTTTTATTCGATTTTTAAAGAAACTACGATTAAAAAATCATCCTATATATAAATCGCACAGCGCGCCTCAGACTGTGATTGCAAAAGAACAAATACGTTTAGGAAATTGTAGAGTTTTACAACAATAAAAATGCAAACCTGTTAACAGCAATTTCAACATAAGTGTATTGCTGCATGTAGATGTATTGCAGTTGGCCGTTACGTGAATGAAGGAATATGGCAATAAAAATAGTTCACACAGAATATAAGACGGAAAGTAAAGAGAAGAACAGGCGAAGTAGCACTTAATCCACAATCATTAATGCAAATTTTTTTATTTGTCACTTAAGAACAGAATTGCGAAAAGGTAAGGTTTACTTACATAAGCATTGCTTGATATGACTGCCGGCTATGCTAAAAGTGAATGACTACACTTTAATGCGTGTTGCTTCCAGGAGACCGTAAATCACGTTTGTCTTGTTTTAAAAATATATATCTTTTCAACAATCTCAATTACGAGTTTTCCATTTGATGTTGAGACGATTGTTATTGTAAATTCGAGTTTTTATGCAAAGCAGTTCAACTTCAGCAACTGTCTAAATGTTCGTTTGTCCGCTTGTTTAACATTAAGGGGAAACTCTCAATTACAACTGTTAATTTTTCAAAATCAAATGTTTAATCACATCTTTAAATTAACTTCTCCCATTTTTAATAAATTCTAAAATTGATTTGTTTATTTCCCAATAACAAATGATACAATTCAAATAGCAATGAAAATTCTTATTTTGAATTGATTTTTCCTTAATTTTAAATGGATTTTCACATTTTTAATTGATCCTTTAACATTTTCAATTTGTAGTTTCGTCATGCAAAATATGGTTTGTGTAAAGTAATTTTTATATCTTTGGCATTATATCTTTATCATTACCTATAGACCCTCCCTTATGCACTTTTTCCAACTGATGGACTATACAAGCTGATATCTTCTAAAACACATGAAGTAGCTCTGATATCGTTTTTGGAATCGATGCCATTAAATATTGTTGTCTCGTAGTTGAGGGCAGTTTAAGATCGAACTTATGAAAAATTGACCTGGTAGGAAAAATCATGCCAATACAAGAGCTGAGGTCATTTATAGAAGCATTTAAAACAAATTATTTATCAATAAAAATTAGTACTTGTGGAAATGTAGTGATATTGGAAGAAATTATTAAAACACACACGTACACTTTATTAAGGGACTGCCAAGAATGAGGCTTTCGTGACGTGCCCATTCGTCTACATTATAGACCCCGGGTTTATAAGTTTGACGAAATCCATCCAGTAGGGGAAAAAACTTGTCCCTGCACGCACCGCACTCTGGACTCACATTTTTTCTAAAAATTCACCATTATTACATTAATTGAGAGTGACAACTGACAACTGACAAACACCAGAGGGCGTCGTTAAAAAAAATAGAAAAAAATGATTTATTTTTAAAACAAGAAAGTCTACAAAATCCAGTAATCAAGAGCAAGCAGAGCAGATATATTCGTACTATGCGTAGAAAGAAAGGCCCTCGTGGTTGAAGGCTTAGGTGAACCTTTGGCGCTTGTCCAGCTTTGCACCTGTTTGCTTGTTTTATAACACTTTTGCAATAATGGATAGTTTGTGGCTCCTTTTTTCAAAAGTTGTTGAAATCAGTTTAAGCTCCTCGTTGTTTGCTTTCAAGCTTTTTCGTGAGGTAAGAATCAGCCAAATTTCAGGAATTTATTTTACGTGTTTCTATTCATTTAATATACGGCGCTCGTTAGCCGTAAATAAAAGCTCACTAATGAATACTTTACTACGTACTATGCTTACTTTTTTACCCATTTGACTATTCATAACTTTACTATTTATAGAAAATTTACAAATGTCTGAACATTAGTATAGGGTTACGATTAATCGTTAATCCACCCAGAACATGTGTTCTATTCAAATTAAATACGGACAAAACAATGTTATCTTTAACATTTTACTAACATGAATTATTATAACATATGTCTGCAACCCGCTGACAACACAACAACGCAATACATGTTTTTCTTGTTGCTGTTACATCTTCCTTCAACATAATGCTGCCGTCGTCAGAAATGATCTGTTACAGATCGATATTGACCTCAAACGGAATTGGCTTTGATAAGTCTTGCCTTTATATCTGCACGGAAAATATCTGTAGAGCAGTGTAGAAAAAGGGGATGTATGTAAAACAAATAACAGCTGATGTTTATTGACAATTATTTTATGTCGATTTACTTCTTGTTACTCTACTGCGTCTGTTCAACCGAATTTGATATATGAACGTTGCGTCGAATGTCAAAATTAATACCGTTGCGGTCAACAGAACAATTCCCCAATGTTGATTACAAACGCCCCTGTACTAGCCTCAAATGCCGAATTTTCTGTTTGTCTATTTCTTTCGAAGCTTAGTACGTAGCTCAAAATTTCGTATACTCATTGCCTATTTATCTCAACACAGAACATAACTTTTAGAAATTTATGTGAGTAAATCTATGTTTTCGCGTTTTCCTTTCAAAACAGATATTTCAATAAGTAAAGTTACCAAAAAATAAATTTTCATTGGATATAAAGTGAAAAACGTTTAGAAATATCCCAGTAATGGCATTCTAACCAAGATTTCAAATCAAAAAATGGTTAAAAATTTCAACTGCCGAAATTATCGGTGGCGATCTATACATGGGAAGTGATCATTTCATTTGAAACGCGAGCACGACTTGAAAATGTATGCAAATGGAAGTCCGTTTACTAAATTTTCATGCATTTTATATGCAAGAAATAATTGTGTTTCAGATCAATATCAATCTAATACAAATGATACAAAAATGTAATATTTCCAAACTAAGTAAGTAGTAAATATTATAAAAAAAGCTCTACTAAAGAGGCATGATTTAAACTTATGGGTGAATACATCTGAACAATTCACAAGCATCTGAACAAATCAAATGTAGAGTAACTGCAGACATCAATTTATAGAAGGAATGTTTGCAAATACATACAATGTGTACACTTAGTTAACATCAATTTATTTGCATCAGTTACGCATTAGTTAAGGGTACATCAACTACCATATAGTTGGTTTTAGTCCATATCAACTGCATAATTTTTTCTTTGTAGTGTTTGAATGCTCACGTATTAGTTTCTGTCAATCTCGCAAAAACTTGTTCAGAATTCCGAAGTATGGAGAAATGTCGGAATTAATAAATGTTTTTAACACATATTTTCATTTTTTGCACATGTTTTTAATTAAAACATATACACTTTCTTTGTTATTACTTTTCTTAAGGAAATTATATGCTTTAACTTCCTATTTTTATGTTGCATTACAATAATAAATTATTGAATGGTACTTTCGAAACATTTGCGTTTATGGGACAGTTCAATTGTTCCTATTTGTACGAGTACGCTCTTATCTAAAGGACTGGTTGTCTACATCAATTGAGAGGAGAAAAGATGTAACTCATTAAAAAAATGTCTTAATCTTTTGAGCCATGCTCATCTATCTGCCTGACTAGTAAATTCGATCCCATCGAAATGTTGCCGTTGTTAATAAAACGTTATGGCTTGGGAATGAAAGTGGGCGAAATTGGCTTGCTCGTCTACCACGTTCCGTGCAAAATATTAGATTTGACAAAAATTACCTTTGCGCAATTAGTTTCGAACTGACTTACGAGTACATACAATTTGCCAAGGTGTACGCTTTAAATTGTTAAATAAATATAACTTTTAAAGTGCCTCTATAGAGCTTCCGAAACTTTGCATGTTTTAATTTGTTCCTACCTTTTTATCTAGAGCAGTAACTAGACAAGCACACCACCAACTTCCATTCCTGTATCTCCCATACAAAATGACGGTAATGAGACAGTTATTTCCTCCATTTCAAGTGCCTCATATAAGTATAAATGACTTGAAGCTCTAGAATATTATTTTTATCATAATTTTTGCATTATCTTCCGGAGTTTGTTAATACTTTATGCACTACGATTTCTTACTGCTCTATTGTTTAGGAATGAAATGTCCGTGTTAATGGCTGTTTCGCCCAAAGTCACTTTTTCGTCTATTATATAGAATTCGTAGACTCTAGTAGCCTAAAATTAAGTAAGTCTCAATATTTTGTAGAGGATAACGTAATGTTTAACCTGATATGATTTTCTTATCCGTTTCTTGCACACCTTACATTAAAACCTGAAATGTTTTTGTGATAACCATAATTTGTGATAGGCCATAATTTCATCATAAATACTGCGGGTTACATTAAGTAATATTTCTATACTTGTTTCCAACAACTACCCTGCGATCCGAAATATACACGTAGACATATATATGTTGATCAGTATTCATATTATTTTAATTTTGGCCAAAAAAGTTCCATAACTTTTTGGCTTTTTGTATCCAACTTTAGGAGAAAACAGTACGTACAAAATTCACAAGCACCTATACGCCCAATTGTTCCAATCCTTATTGAACTGTGTTGCCTTAGCAATCGACATGTGATGATATGTTACGGAATATGCAGAGACAAATCATTTTGGGGTTTTTTAAGCGCTTTCTTCTAATCTATATTTTCTCCCATATCTCCAAATTACATCAGAAAGTCTTGGGTGAGGATTGGGAATTATGTGGTGACGAGCGTCGAGTCACTTGCTTATTTTCGCAGTAAGCCCCCATATAAAAACAAATAACCAGTATTTTTATCCACTCCACAATTTTTATAAATGTAGCTCCAATGTATTATCAACCCAGTTGCTTCCAAACTATTACAATACCACGCCCTCTTCTCTTCACCTTTTTGAAGTTCTCTGAGGGACTTCCGTAGCATACTAAGCCTCTTAATTTACCATGCTGGCTGCGACCTCTTACCCGATAGGAAGCTATAATAAGAAGAGCTGGCGAATAAATGAGGCAAAGTTACGAATCACTGTTTATGGCATAAACCTTTCATTTTATCTGTTCACAACAGAGCAATTCACTAGGTCTTCACACAATCATCCCACTGCCCAACATGTTTTCTTAGAGTTTATGAGAAACAAGTCTTACTTGCAATCAAAAATTGAATTATTGCCTGCTAAACAATACTCCACATAATCCCTTAAAAACATTCACATTTGTTAGAATGACTATGCTGTAGCGAAACATGAAATGCTGAAAAAAGTTTTATTATATATTTGCGGCCTTAATATGTATTTAACTAAAACAGATCTTTATGGAAATTTGGGAAAAAATTTAGTAGCTTGCTGAACGTTTCATAACCCATTTTTAAAATTCATAGAGTTCAAATTTGAAAAATGCAAAAATAGTAGGAATTATTCTACTATACTCCTGTAATAAGGTGACATTTAGTAAAAATTATATGAAATATGAATTTCTTTATTTTGAATTTGTGCTACCCCAGATTTCCTCAAGATAAGCTTCCCTTGTACCCAAACACAAATAAGGGTATTGTGTCATGGTCCAAATATGGGCCCTCTTTTATTGGACATGTGCAATTTACACACCAATAACTGCGAAAAACAGACAGCGTTGCCACCAGAATGCATAAACCGTATATTAGTTATTATACAGGGTTGCCCATATTCGACGGACCCATCTGGCAACGCCATAACTTTTGACAGAGATGTCAGATCGCTTAATGACATACCGCGTTTGAAGCGTCAGTTCAAGCAGATTTTTACCATGGAACAATACACGCCACGCGAGCGCTCTGAAATAGTTGAAATTTACATTCAACAGAAGAAGTCAATTATGAAAACTCAACGTGCTTTTAAAATATTAAAAAATGTGAGAAGTGCGCCTTCTAAGAACACCATTAAGCGTTTATACGAAAAATTTTCGACTGGTGAGGCTCTTTCTAATCCGAAGAGGCCAAATAAAAGTCGACCAAGGCGATCGGCCGAGAATATCGCTGCCGTACGAGCCAGTGTTGAGAGGTCCCCAAGAACATCCCAAAAACGCCGTTCTCAGCAGTTGGGCATGGCTCGGTCCACTTTACAACGGATTATTCGCGTTGATTTGCATTTGTTCCCGTACAAAATTCAATTGACGCAAAGATTGTTGCCTGCGGACAAGCTTCGTCGATTGGAATGGGCCCAACGAGTCAATTTTGGAACAAAATTATCATGTCCGATGAAGCCCATTTCACATTGAATGGGACCGTAAATAAGCAAAATTGCCATATTTACGCCACTGAAAATCCTCAGGAGATTCAAGAATTGCCTCTTCATGACGAAAAAGTCACAGTTTGGTGCGGCGTTAGTGCGAAAACGGTCATTGGGCCGTTTTTCTTCCAAAACGAAAATGGCCATGCTGTTACCATCAACCAGGAGCGTTATCGCGACATGATGACCAATTTTGTGATGCCAATTATTCGTCGAAAGCGTATGAGGCAGTTCTGATTTCAACAAGACGGCGCTCCACCGCACACAAGTCGCATAGCAATCGATTTTCTGAAGAATTTGTTTCCGGGCCGTTTGATGTCGAAAAGTGGTGATTTGAACTGGCCACCGCTTTCGCCCGATTTGACGCCCGCTGACTTCTTCTTGTGGGGACATTTGAAGTCAAAGGTTTACGTTAATAAGCCAAGGACCGTAGAAGAGTTCAAGGACAACATTCGTGAAGAAATAGCCGCTCTTCCGGCCGAAATGTTGGCGAAAACGATGGAAAATGCTGCAAAAAGGGAACAATACGCCATCAACGCCAGAGGCGGCCATTTGAGAGATATCATATTCAAAAATTGATGTAAACAAATCTACTTGGAACAAATTAAATGAATAAGATTGCCAACCGCCAAATTTTTATTTTTTTCTTTGATTTTTTTTTTAAACATGGGTCCGTCGAATATGGGCAACCCTGTACTAAGCAGACTGATATCAAACTCTTATGAATACTGTTTCTTATTAAACATTTTTTTAGTGTTATGTATTTTAACCAAATTACATTACATTTCAGAATTAAGGCTTTTTCAAATATGGCCGTTAATATTTACTTCATTTATTTTCTTCTCAAAATTTTTAAAGTAAATCTAGGCCATTTGGCTCACTTCCATCTTTGCGCTTAGTGTTATCGATTCAATTTAATGATATCTCAACATTGATGATATTAACAACATTTTCATTTGATTTTAAAGTTCAAACTCAATTTTTCATTAAATTGGAAAAAAAAGAAAAACATTAACTTTGTGCAGATGTGTCATTATTGAATCGGCAATGATTTAATTGATATATAAATAACAACTAATGCCGCTATGTATTATAATTTCCTATGAGCAACAATTCATTAACATAACTTGACAAGCTTAGGTTTCTTATTCTGTTCTTCGTGCCGCTGAATAAACTGACGTAGCGTTGCAATTAATCAGTATTTATGTGTGCATTTCTTGCATTTTATGTAAATTAATCGTGTTTCTCCTCTTTCGTTTTGCAGAATTTTCAGCACAAGTTGTTGAGACTAATGTTACGCCAAACAAAACCGAGGACCGTATTCGAATTGCATTTTTATTAACTTTAAATGGACGTGCTTTGCGCCAAGTACACCGTCTATTGAAAGTTCTTTATGCCAAGCATCACGTCTACTACATTCATGTGGATGAGGTAATTACTGCATTATTTACATCTTTGTATTTGTTGTTGTTGTTGTTTTTTTTTTTTTTTTTGCATGATCAAAACGATTCTACCTTGATTGAGTTTTTGTTCTTTTTGTTTTCAATCAAAGTTAAAATAGTATAAAATCATTCTAAAACATATTTTAGAATGTGAACCAATTAAAATTTGAATGGAGTATTACAAATTGGCCAACTCAGATATGGTGTACGATTAGCATTATATTTGTTAAATGTTATTGACAGCATTCAAAAATTGTTTGTGAAGGTTTATAAAGACTATTTTTATTCTCATGGTTATGTTTTATTCGGGCTATATATAAGAATTTTGGTTTCATGTTTAATAAACAGATCATTTTTGTTTTTTGCCACGCTAAATTAAGGAACATTAAAAAAGAAGTAGTCTTGGCAAGATGATATTCTTACAATGCAAGGATGTTTGCATAGTTACTCGGGATATAGCCACCAATTCTCTACTAGCAATGGTGTAATGGCTGTGTGGACAGTTTATGAAGTTTTATGCAATCAAGCATTCGTTTTTTTTTTTTGGGAAAATAATGCCAAGTTTACCAAGTAAACTATCATATATTTTCTAATAAAACTTCACAAAATGCAAAAATGACCTTAAACTTGTATACATATAAAAATAAAACACACATTTTTAAAAACTCTGCAACTCAATGAGTTATTAGCAATGTGGCTCTGTGAATTTGGCAAAAAGTGTTTGTCGAAACATGAAAACGTTACATATATATGGATGAATCGATTTATGGGTGTTTTTCCGGTGGGGTTTTATGATCAAATTATGTTGTTTTTGTTCAACATTGAAATGAGCACAACTGAAGATCATGATTTCGACCAAATAAGGCAAGGCGGTGCTACTTGCCACAAGGCTCGTAGAAGCTAAGTGTGGTTGGTTATATTTAATTTTTATTATGATGAATTGTTGCATATTGTAATTTACTTATAATTGACCGGAAGGCTTTAAATTACAAGCCAGAAATAAATAAATAAATAAGTAATTTCATTAATCAGAACAGCGAATTGGCTGCCTAGATCATGTTTGATATCTTAGACTATAGACATTTTGATTTGGGGTCGTCTAAAGTCCAAAGTTTACATGAATATATATCAACTTTACTTTACTTATAAATCAACTTACTGATGTGATTTGTCAAATATCACTCGCAATGCGTGGATCAGGTTACAGCGTAAACCATTTAGAATATGACAGTCAAATATTCGTTTAGTAGTAGTTTTTTTATATTAGATATTATAGAAGTAATGCGGGGAAATTTCACATCTTGGCTGTGTTAGAACTAATCAACAAGAATATATAATATGGATGTCTTCAAGATTTGAACCTATTTCAATATGTTCTACTTTTTGATTTTACTGACCATGGCGAGACTATCGCTCACATGATCCCAGGTTTAATTCCCGGTGCAACCACCCATCATTATTTGAGCGGCGGTCATCTTGATATATCTGAAGAACACTTCGGCAAGTGCAGTAAATGCTTTTCGAACTGTGATGTTCGGACTCGGCTTAAGCTGTAGGCCGCTTTGAGTGGATCTAAAAATAGATGTGTTCTGTATTTTTGATACATGTGACTAAGTTTCATCAGTTGTTTTCGTGTCGATGACTCAAAAATTACTGAACATTCGAATACTGTTCTGTACAACTAAGCGGTGGAGATTAGTTTTATTTCTCTAATTTACACTTCCTCCCACCAATCTACAATTTAATATAGGAAAAATGTAATACAAAGTAATTTCTAATAATTACAATATTTGTTAGCATTACGTTAATTTCAAAAGATTTTCTTGTGTGCTGATCATATCTATCTTCTCCCATTTCAAGGAAGATTCTTATAGAATTAAGGAACTTGTTAAATTTTTTAAATCAGTAGGTTGGTATATTACATTTTTTGTACAATATTTGTCTACAGCAACCAATTTGGACTTTGGACGGATGGTGCCAAAATTCTACTTGCTAGCGGAAGACCAACTAGCTCATCAATCTATCTATCAATCAGTTATATATATGTATATTAAATCGTCACTTCTAGCTAATGATATCAAAGTGGTTAACCTGTATATCAATGAGACGGGGTAGCCAGCTCTGACCTTATATCTCTGGGCGAAAATTGTTGTGCTGGAAAATTTTGCTATCAGCAGCATTCGTGCCCTATTCATCCTTTTTTGCTTAGTAAACCCTAACACTCATGGCAAAAGAGAACAATTATAGTAGAGTTGCAATTATCCTTGGTGGACTGAAATTCCCTATATTGTACATTTGTGTGAACAAAATCACTTCGGTATATCACTAACCGTTGTATGCCGAAATTGGCGAGTGCATTCACCTTTTTTATATG
This sequence comes from Philornis downsi, assembly GCA_019455685.1. Lineage (NCBI taxonomy): Eukaryota > Metazoa > Arthropoda > Insecta > Diptera > Muscidae > Philornis > Philornis downsi. Next base: position 323,622 of record JAHXMU010000301.1, on the reverse strand, counting down.
TCGTGCTCAAAGTAACCCACAATGTCAATACGTGAAATATGTTCTCAACAGATTTATCTTTGAGAAATGTATATTGAGACATACACATCGGTTCGGGGTTAATCCGATGGTGGCGGATATGTGCAATCAATCAGTCCCCCATTTTCAGAAAATCGGTTTTTGAATTGTTCCGTAATCCGGAAAAATATGTTTTCTAAAGGAAATTGACACAATTGTTATAAAAAACGTAAAGTAAAATATTTTAAACCGATTGGCATGATTTGATCAAGATGCCTGTATCATATACAATGGCCACACTTATTGAAAACTTGAGCTTTCCAAATCTCGCACTGTAACCAAACTATACAACTAGGTTATACCCAGCCAAAGTCTTATTAGAATTTCGTAGACTACATATGAGTCTATACGTAACATACATATTGACATTTATCTATGTATATAGGCCGGAAAGACACCAGATTCATATGGAGCTATTGAAATGTTCCAGCAAATGTTCAGCGCAGAAGTACCATAGACATAAAACTAATCGTATATACCCGTATTTCCCAACAGATGCATAATCGGATTTAGAATAGACACATCTTTGAGTGTAGTTGAAAGTGATTTTGATTGTGTGTATAGTTGACCTTATTTTGATTTATGTTCTATATAATTTTGTTCGGCTCAAGGTCATACAGTTGAATTGAAAAACAAGGATGTTGGTAGTGTTTCTGGTTGTTTTATTTGATATTTCTCAACAATTCGATTGATTCCGTCAATGGAAACAGAACAACTAAATTAAGCAAGTAGCCATCAAATTCTCAAATTCGTGACAATTCGGTTACTTGCAAAATCACACAAATAAAAAACAAAGCCAAATTGTTTGCATATCCTTTTGGGCTTCTCCTGCTCACTTTTGACTCAAATGAGTCAAAACATTTGCATTTAAGCATTTGTTTTTCTTACTCAATATATTTTTACTGCCTTATGAAGGATATCATTTTCATCATCATTGGCTGTTTCTGAGATTCACTTCGTAAATGGAAATTAGATGCCGTCGCCAAACCTGTAAGGAAATACACTAAATTCAAGTTTACTGGTGTGCTATTTTACAATTCATTTTTCCCATGCATTGATGCGAAATCATATAAGATCCATCAAAATCCATTCCAAGTCCATGATTTGTATCTCAAGTTATACTCGTATAAAGGCGTTCGGGCTATACTGGATGGCGTTAGGAAAATAAGGTTTTGTAGTCATAAAACTACTCAGACAATTTTGCGATTGCTTGACTCAGTATTATTCCATAATGCGCCAAAGGTTGACACACTCCAAGAGAAAATACGTCATATTTTACAGTTTTTCCTTAATAAAGACAGAAACGCAAGCCAGGCGGCTGAAAGTGTGAGCAGTGATTATAGTCCTGATACTGCATCAGTTAATTAGACACAATTTTGGTTTCGTCGATTCTGTTCCGGTAATTTTAATGCCAAAGATGCATCACGTCCTTGAAGGTCAACTGTCAAAAATTTCGATAGGAAATCATCTACTACGACCTACTACCTTGGCCGTAGGACTTGTAGTGCCAACAATTCCGTTGGCAGTACAATCCGTTTGGACCGCTTGCGGAAAACAATCGCCCAGAAGCTGTCAGCTTCTGCATCTGTCTATGGCGGATAATTTTGCTTGTAAAAAATTCTCCTCAAAAAAAGACGGTGGAAATCGACTGTCCCAGTTTTTTGGCAATAGGAACGAGAATTTCTATGAGAGATTAATTAAATTAATTAATTAATTAAGATTAAATTGCGTTCAAAATGTCAACAAATTATAAAACAACACGGTGCATATTTCACCTAAAATTAAATCATTCTAAGTATGCTAAATAAAGCCTTAAATGTCATGCAAAAATAATGGATTTTACTACACCTTGTACGTCGCATACGAGTTACGACCCATGAGTAATACACTTATATTACGTGCGGCCAGACGCAGCTCACGGCCTCTATATTGAACTGTGAGGGAAATTTTTGCGGTCAAACAGTAGTCCCTTACTGTCCGAAATTAGAAATACATGAAAAGAAAAGAGCGCAAGCTCCGCTGAGTGCGGGAAACTTTTTAATATAGAAATTTAGTTTAATCCTATTCGTACTTGTAACTTATAAGTTTTTTTTTTAATTTTTGTAGCAAATGAAAAAATATATATACCATACGTATTGACCTACAACCTTTTTTAATATAATTTTAGCGCCAGGATTACCTTTACCGCAAATTGTTGGAGTTGGAGTCGAAGTTTGTCAACATCCGTTTGGCCCGTACGCGATTCTCCACTATTTGGGGTGGTGCTTCCCTGCTTACCATGCTGATGCAGTCTATGGATGACCTCTTAAAATCGTCATACGAATGGGATTTCGTAATCAATCTGAGTGAGAGTGATTTTCCAGTAAAGAAACTAGAAAAGCTGGAAGACTTTCTGTTGGCTAACCGTAATAGAAATTTTGTTAAAAGCCATGGAAGAGAAACTCAAAAGTTTATCCAAAAACAGGGGTTAGATAAAACGTTCGTGGAATGCGATACCCATATGTGGCGCATTGGTGATCGAAAATTGCCAACAGGCATACAAATAGATGGTGGTTCCGATTGGGTTGCTCTTTCTCGGCCATTTGTGGAATATATTTTAAAGAATAAGGAAACGAATGAATTACTCAAGGGACTTTTGACAATCTTTAGGCATACGCTATTGCCGGCGGAATCTTTCTTCCACACGGTGCTGAGGAATTCTGAGTTTTGTGGGACGTATGTGGACAACAACCTGCATGTCACTAACTGGAAGCGTAAATTAGGATGTAAATGTCAGTACAAACATGTGGTAGATTGGTGTGGCTGTAGCCCAAATGACTTCAAGCCAGACGATTGGCCTCGACTGCAAAATACTGAAAACAAAATGTTATTTTTTGCACGCAAATTTGAGCCAATTGTAAATCAAGCGGTTTTACTGAGATTGGAGGAATGGCTCTATGGCCCATACCCGGCGGGTGTTGTGAATTTGGCAGCGTACTGGCAAAGTTTTTACAACGTGGACGATAAACGTTCTAAACAGGATGATTTGACATTAACGATAGCAGAAAGTTTAGTAAGGCGTCTAACGAAACAATGGAATGTTAAAGAAGGCCAAGTATTGGAATTAACCCATTATATGCATAATGATCAGTACAAAGGATATCTAATAAGATACAAATGTAAGGATAGTTCATCGAATAAAACGTATGAATTGGAAACCCGCTTTCGACCTGTGCAATATGCTAAATTTGCTAAGAACTCAAAATTTGCAAAGAGACTGAAACATTTTGAAATATCCACAGAATATGACCAAAAGGAGCAAATTTCGAGAAATTATCAAAAATTCTTAGGCCCTTATACGGATTTAGTACTGACATTTACTTTTCTTGGCTCTGCCTCAACATCTTCCAAAGACAGCTCCCATTCTTACAACCTAACTTTGTTGTGGATAGACCCAATGGGTCGTTTGCAAGATTTCAACGAATTGCATATCGAAGATTCTCAAACTGAAAATATTAACTACTCTAAAGCCATCCTAAAACAACCGTTGACGCCCGGCATATGGACGGTGAAACTAATAGGTCGTTCCGCCATTTATGCTCAAACGAAATATCTAATCACACCGCTAGCCATTTTTAATCATGAGCCTATACAAGTTGATAGAGCTCGTCGTATAAATGCGGGTGACGGTCTAACGTTACCAGAAGATTTTTCTCTGCCAGAGGAATGGCTCCAGTACTTGCCGACTCATGAGGATTCATTGCAGTTGAAGAAACTGGCCATGAAGAACGCTTTGCGCACTGGAGAACAACTGCACGAATGGGTTGATGATTTGACGGGAAAATTCCATCATATTCGGGAAACATGTGCAGTAAACAAAGAGGCTACCGTGTTGTCCACAGCAGTATTAGAGAAGCTACCTTTATGTAGCGAAACACTGTGGAGTTCGTTGGCACCGGATCCCAAAAGTGATGTATATGCATTAAATAAGATAAAAGATGGGAGTTGAAGCGGCTATAAAAGATTGGGACTTGTTAACAACTCACACGAAGAATTATACAACCATTTGTTCAAAGAGGAAAGAAACCAAAACGCATTAGTCTATAATTTCTTTAACACATGAAAAACAATCCGAAAATAGGAACATTTTTTTGTTGTATATTAAAAGCCTTAAAGTAGGCATTTGTTTTGTTTACATTAACCCTAAGCTATGCAATATTTTTACATTTTAAAGAGCGATGCAAACGACTATTTTTGATAGTATAATTAACATTTGTTAAAACTGAACTTTGTTGTTATTTTATACTTTTTGTACAACCTAATAAGAGCATTTTGTAAAGCACAATTTTTATAAATTTTTAAAGCACTCTTCTAGGCTAAAGAAAACGTCGTTCTTCTTTCAACATTAATGCTCTTAAGTTATCTAAGATAGATATACATCTGATTTTTTCATAATTTCATAAAGACTATAATATTTGTGTCATATATATAATAAGAGTAAATCTTTTTCTCAGCCATCAATTTCTTGTTTTTATAAAATTTGTGATATTATTGTCCATCGTTATAAGTCTACATACATTGCGCGTATGTAATTGTCCAAAACCATAACTTTGTAAATAATGTGCAACCATTAAACCATTACCATCATTTGAAAAAGGACTAAGGCATTTTTAATATTTTGAAAGTATTACTTGTATCATCTTTAGTCAAAAACTAAATCCATGTAAATATCGAAGTAGCTAATGACCGTGTATTATAATATATTTCTTAAAAAAAATTCTCAATTGTCGTATGAATAGTTCATTAAAGAAAATTTCACATTAAAACGAGTGAATCAAATATATATTCATATACGATTTCAATAATAAAATCTTAAATCCAATACAATTATATGCATTTTAATTTACATTTACTAAAATTAAGTAAAACATTATTTCATCATATCAAGTCACAAAATTTCGCCTGAAGTCTTGCATTTGTGCTTGAATGTGGAGTTGCATTGCACCGGGTGCTACAGAACCATAGAGTAGCAGAGTTGGTAAGATAGGCATAGCCTCCGCCGTTGGGGATTATGTTTCATACTAGCACCTTTAGACCTGGTAAATCAACAATTGACCAGAAGTTCACAACCTTTTTACACGAAACGAAGATTTAGACAGAGCGCCAGCCTATCGTGCGACCTCTTCAACACACTGATGGATATGATGATTATGAGAAAGACTGCAGTTAACACGACAGATTGCGTTTAGTTGTTCCTTCATACGTATCCAAACAGTATAAAAAATTTGGCATTACTAATGCATGTACCAAGATTTTTTTACCCTTCTCGGCAAAATAAGGTCAGTATTATAGCCTATTATACATTTATTATATATTATACGAAGCCTGTTATACAAACAAGCAATCACACTATCTACATGCTGATTAAAGTTAAACTTATCATCAACAGTTACTATTAAACACTTCAAACTAGGCGCGAACTCAATTGTAGTGCCGTTGTAGCTCAAATGTTAATAACACACTCCTCGATGTGGGCAAAGAATTGCTTTGATTTTAGAAGGATTTATGCCCAAATTATTGCAAGTCATCCAACTGTTAAGCTCTACCAGTGTGTCCTCGATTTTGGCCTGAAGAACATCCATATAATTTGAATCACCTTTGAAAACAATTTGCACATCATCCGCACAAGCATACACAGAGCATTAATCACGTAGACTACGAAGCAGACTATTGAAAAATATGTTGAAAAGGACAGGGCCAAGGACTAAACCTTGAGGTACCCCACTTCTAATAGACAATATATCAGACGACCTGCCATCGACATATACAAACTGACTTCTACCACATATGTATGACCACATCAAACGGCAAGCACTGGACGACATTCCATAATCCGTGTGCTTCTTTTTTAAGAGAATGCCGTGGTCCATTCTATAGAAGTCTTTTTCCAAATCCAATGACAGTAATATACATATTTTTTTGATCGCAAACGCTTCTCCTGATATCATCAGTAAGGCCTACTAATAAGGAAGAAAAGCTTCTAAGTTTACGAAACCTACATTGGCAATCGTTGAGATTAGAATCACTTTCTAAACACCTATCAGCTGTCGCTTTAAAACGTGCTCCACTACTTTAGACAATACCGGCAATAACGAAATCGGCCTCAAATTTTCCACAGAATTACCACACAACTTTTTCCTAATTGGCCGTATATTAGCCAACTTCCAGTGCACAGGAAAAGTGGAAGTTGTAATAATTGTGTTAACTAAGTGCAGAAAGAAAGAAGATAAAAAAGAAAATATTAACTTTAAGAATTTTAGGGAGAATCCATCATTACCAGGAGCACTAGACTTGATTGAAAAGAAAGCTGTAACCAACTCATCCACAGCGATTGCGCGGAAATAAATTCCGTTCATCTCATTCTGCCGATATTGGAAACTACTTACATCTGTTGGATTATGTATTTGGTTATCTACAAACTTTTCGTTCAAGTCATTAGCTCCTCCGTAAACTTGGCTCCCTAGCGGGCCTAGTAATCCATCATTCTTTATTAGGATCCACGTTCTATGACCACTGATGCCTTAAAAGTATGACGCTTTTTTCCTAATAAACTATCAGTTGCTATTAGTGTGATCTTCAAGGTAAGCTATATAAGCAAGGTCCCCCAACGAACAATAATATTGAATCTCCGCACAAAAAATACACTATCTGTTCCCGTCTTGCGTGCATCGTTTTCTCCTAAGAGGCACTACAGAATATATGTAATCTAAACCTCTCATTAGGAAATCCACCTGTTCATCAACATTAGAAGAAATATGCACGAAAAATCAAATTCATCAGCAGTGTTTCTGAAAGTTTCTTGTTTTACAGCTTTATAATCATAGAACTCATAAAAATAATCTGTGCGTTCCACATCAGCATTTACTGAAATACACAAAAAGGCGTGTTTAGATATACTCGGACAGGAAAACTGCTCAAAAAAGAATACATTTTTGAGTTTGGATAACAGAAAATAATCAATTAGAGACGAGGACTGGTGTACGATATCAAAATGAGTTGAACGAGAATTGTGGTGCACATAAATACCCAGCCTGCTACATGTATTTCTTACAAAATTGGATCGAGGCATATCTAATAAGTTATTGTTGAAATCTCCCATTATTATAATATTGGAATACCTGATTATAACATCACAAACTTCTCTTTCAAATGAATGCAAATCTCCGTGAGGTAAATACACTATACCTAACACAATTTTTTGCCCAAATGACAATATTTCAACAAAAAGGCTCTCAACCACACCACACTCATTACTTTATACAAAACTTTGTGTTTACAATTCTTTCAGATAAATATTGCAACACCCCCACCTCTTTGACCTAGACGATCACTTCTACAGCAATTATATCCTGAAACACTAATGCTCTTTGGTGATAGCGAATTTTTGAGCCATGTCTCAGTAACACCAACGACATCTACATATAGATAACTACGAGTATGTTCTAATATTTTTCTAAGTTTAGTTGACCTCGGATTTAGATTAAAACTCTTGCAATTAAAATGAGCAATATTAAGATTATTTGAAAAATTTTCTACATGGGAACGAATAGTGTGACTATCATTAAGTATTGTATCAATGTTATCAAAATACATTCTCCAATCCGCTAACATGCGGAATAAAATAAGAAAAAAAGAGAAACATGAAAATAAACGAAGAAATACAAAATAGTTTATAAAAATAATAATTCACTACTCCAATGTTTGGACATTAGTGCTATAAAGATTATCACTATTACTCGCGTATGCAGGCGATATAGGCGTTATTGGCAGAAAAGTGCGAGATGTGACTGCAGGCCTCTCAAACATTGAGAAGGAATCAGCAAAAATGAGTCTAGTGGTAAACGGGGAGAAAACAAAATTATTTGTTTCAACGAACAAAGAATATTCTTGATTGGGACGCTGTAATGGAGCATGATTTCGTCTACCCCAGTTTCGCTGTAAACAAAACGAATGATGCCAACATGGAAATTAGGAGGAGAATATTGCTTGCTAACAACTGTTGCAAGCAATTTAACGATAAAGCCCTCTCTTTACAAACAAACATGCGACTGTATCAGGCGTTGGTTTTACCTGACTTGCTGTATGGCGCAGAAGCCTGGGTTGACACAGGCACATTATCATTTAACATACAGTGTGGGCGTCGCATGAACAATGAGTTATATAAGCTGTATACCGATATCGACGTGGTCAATCGCATTGATATGTAGCGGTTGTGTTGGAGGAGTCATGTGGTGGGGATGGACCCAAATGTTCCAGCAACGAACTCGATGGACGGCACGGAATAGGGCAACCAAAACTCCGTTGGGAGGACCAGGCTTTTGAAGTACTATTGAAATTTGAAAGCGCTTGCGTCGTATAATAGATACGAATGTCTATTGTAGTCGCCACCTAAGAAGAATGCGGTCACATATTGATTTCCTTGATTCAAAAGGGAAATAACTATCGTTAAACCTATTTGTTCCTAGGCCATTACTTTCATATCATTCCTATTGCTCAATTAATTGATTTTTTAAAACAAATTTTGGTTGTTATTGACTTTTAGCTAAGCAATTTATCATTAAATTATGGAGTAATTATAAATCACAAGTAATATCGTTATTTCATATACATACATACATATTAGAACGGCAGACATAAAATGAAAAATTATAATAAGTGAAGTAGTTTGTGGGAAAGAAAATTTTTCTGTCATTCTTATTGATATTAAAACAAATATGATTCTTATCACCTTTGTATTGTAAAATCTTATACTATCTGTGTTATCGGGTGGTAGACAATTTATGTTGTTTTATTGTAATTTAATCAAGTCGGACGTAAGGCGTAAGATTGCAATCTTGAACACAAATAAATTAAATAAACTAAATTAAAATAAGACATTCTTTCGATCTCGTTGTGTTTTCCAGCATAGTATTACCAACAATATGCACAATATTTTTGTATAAAAAATTTGGGTATGAAATGTGCATCTTCAGTAAAATCACCATCTTCCAAGTTATATACAAAGTGCATTTCATATTTATAAGGCCAACCACAAATTTGCTTTATTTGTGTAACCAAAATACTTGTTTGGATGAAACAACCATGCACACAAACTTTGGGATTCGTGCAGATAACGGTACTTTTGTTCTTGCGATAATTCTATTTTTAGAGTGTTTCACAATTATAATGTTCAATTAGATGAAAGCGATAAGAATATTTTCTGTAATAAAAAAGACGTTCCGAAGAAAAAGTTTGACACGACACGAAATAGGTAAAATAATCGCCTACTAGGACGAAGGACTATGTGGAAGAGAAATTGGGCGCAAACTGGACAGGAGCCATAGTCGTATTCAAAATTTTTTACGAGATCCTGCCGCTTATGGATCTAATAAGCGCTCAGGAAGGAAAAAAATAATTTTTAACCACGACGAGCGACAAATTATGAAGAGTGCCAGCGACACATCGAGAAGTTTACGCGACTTGCAACCTGTTCTGGACAAACATGTCAGTCGCACCAACGTTTGACAGACATCAAAGAGTTCAAACTTTACAAGAAATGGACCAGTGAGGTGAATTCCAGCTTTAAAACCTGAACACAAACTTGCCATAAAAATATGAACATACAATGGTCATCCGTAAGCCACATAAAATTATTAACCGATTTGTTTTTTATTGTGAACATAAAAATTTTAGGTACTTTTTCAGATGAAAAATGGAATTTAGAACCAAAATTCTGTTCCAAGCGAAATTTTGGAGGTAGAAATGTGATGGTTTGGGCAGCATTTTCCGCAGCCGAATGTTTGAAACTGAATTTGTATCTTCACGAATGAAAATTGCAGATTATATCAGAGTTTTGGAAAACAGTTTTAATTCATTTCTGGATGAAAATGGGGACTGAGACTAGATTTTCCAACAGGATAACATCGCAACTCACGTCAGCAGAAGGACTAAAATCCTGATTTTCTTCTAAACGAATCAATGTTATGAACTGACCAGCAAGGTCATCAGACCTTAACCCCATACAAAACCTACGGTGTATCTTGGTACGCAAGGTATACAAAGAAAATCGCCAATTCAGTATAGTTCAAGAGTGCAAAGATGCGATTCAAATTATAATGAATTTGTTACTAAGTATGCCAAATAGAAACTTTATTATTTATTTTTAAAAACGGAAATCAAATTTGATATTTCTTTTCGTAAAAATAAAAATATTGCCAAAATTAATAGCATTATAATTGTAAAACACGCTAAAAACAGAATTATCGCAAGAACAAAAGTACCGTTATCTGCACAAATCCCAAGGTTTGTGTGCATGGTTGTTTCGTCCAAATAAGTATTTTGATAGAACATAATAACAACAAAAAATATACCTTTACACAAATAAAGCAAATTTATGGGTGAGCTTATAAATACGAAACACACCTTATAGATTTGAATACACATCTTCAATTTAGGTGGCAATGTTCCTTTGACGAAGTCAGTTGGACTTTAGAATTTTGCTTTTTAATTACTTCTTTGTCAGTTCTGTCTATGCAGAATTATGAAGTTCATATAATTCCACAGAAAATTTTATAAACAACTTGAATGTCGTTCAACATATCTCAAAACATGAACATATTTCTAAATTTTCCACTCTTTTAATTTCAGGCCAATTTCCATTCAAATGTTTGTTAGAAATTACGTGCGTTATGGCTGATGAATTTTGCTGCATTAAGAGGAATTCAATTAACATTTTTTTAAATTCATATGAATTGTATACATGAATTTAAAAAAAAATATTTTTTTTTGCTAATACATATTCATTAAGCATTTTTAAACGATTTTAAAAACAATTGAATTTGAGTGACTTTCATGTCTGGAGATTTGGAGTGGATATTGCCTCCGTTACCGTTCGAATGTATTGATTTAAATCGTTCTATTGCTATTAACTCATTTATTTTGTAAACTTTTTATTCGAAAGGAACTCATTATAAAACATCAAGTGTAGTGGCCTCAGGAGGACAACGGGTTTCCTGAAATCAGCTCTAGAAGAGTCTCTAACATCCAGTGAACTTACACGCCAAAGACGAAGGAAACGTACAGACCAATAATTTTTTATGAAAACAAAGTTGAGATGATTAGAGAGAGTTACTCGCGACTCTCTTTAGGTAATACCTTCATAACTTTATATATTTTGGTTATTATTTTTACAGATTGTTGTAAGTTGATTAATAATGTATGAATGCCATTATATATGACGTTAAAAAACGCTAAACTATAAAAGTCCTACGTTGGAAAAGAGAGCGAGAAAGGGACAAAAATTAAGCTATTGAGCGAACGTTGAGAGCAATCAACTTTCACTCGAGAGAAAAATAATTTGTCTGTACATTTCCATCGGCTTTGCTCAGTGCTGTTTAAAAGCCCTTCAAAGATGGACACCTGCCAATAGAGAAAGATGCCATATTTTACACTTTATGTTCAATAAAGGTAAAAACTCAAGTAATACATTTAAAAATGAGAATATTTTTTACGGTAGTGATACTGAATCACCTCATCACGCTCAATTTTGGTTTCGTCTGTTCTGTTCTAGTAATTTTGATATCAAAGAAGTAACGCGCTCTGAAAAGCCTGACTGAAATGCCAGTAATGTTTCAATTGGCCGGAAACTAAACATTGCACAAAAAATAGTTCAGAAACATTTGAATAAAGCTTGATACATGAACTTGATGTATGATTACCATACGAGTAGCGAATCACTACCAACAAAGTCAACCAATTTCTGAATCGGATGGTGATTGATTATGAAAACTGGGTCACTTACAACAACGTGAGGTGAGCACGGTCGTAGTTAAATCGCGGTGGATCGACGCGAATGGTGGTATGTATGTTTAGTGGTATTGCCAGATAATTATCTCTTTTAACTCTTAATACGGATCTTTATTGCCTACAATTGAACCGTCTAAAGGTTCAATTGTACATTGCTTTACATTTCACGTTTGAAAGTACGGTATAAATTATCTAGACTCCACATCTAAATTTAGCGATTTCAACGAAGTAGAAGCATTCGTCATGAAATTTTAATTATTTGAAAATAATACTAATCATAAGTCTTTTTATTTAAGTTGGAAAATTTGAAAAAATTATCTAATTTTATATTCAATGTTATGAGTTGGCTTTCATGTAAAATAAACCGATGGATAGACTAAGCGCAGCTAGACATTGACCTCAAATCCTGGACTGCAAACAAAACAAAGCTTGAAAACTGTAACATAAATTCTAAAATTATTATTATTTAATCTTTATGTTTTTAACTGAAATTAATAATTCTTCCCATTACAGCTTTTTTCATAATCATATCCGAAAGTATGTAGAGAGACAGCATAATACTCGTTCACATCGCTTAATTTTGATTCAAAATGGCTCATCTTCAAATATATTTCCGTGTCAGGCAGTTTCATCTTACAAACACAACATTATTAATCCAGCAAAATAATTCGATCAAAAACAAATATTAAATTGATGGCCACCGCACAGGAATTGCTATGCTAACATTCGGCACATATTCAACATTATCAATGGAATCCTAACCACATTTATCAAAAAAAATGTCACCATTCGTGAAAGTTAAAGTAATTAAAACGCCCTGACACACCAGCCATGATTATCGAAGCAAGCGTTCGTACTTCGTTTTCTCCATGTCCCAACGTCACAGTGAATCATGTCACCAAGCAAACCGTGCACATGGATTGGAATCTGGTAAGTTTAGTAACTACACCTGGTTATGCATCAGGTTATCATCTGTTATCTACACTAGCGAAGCTACCAACCATTTAATCCACGGCCATTGACAAGATTCTTGTCCGGTGTAGAAACATTGTCGCCAGCCAATTAAACATTCTATTGTAAAAAACTGTTGTACTGCATCGATCGTCGCACAGTGGAATATTTTCATATAAGTTGGGCCATTAATTAGAAGAAATTGATCTACGCACTTAGATGACGAATAAAATGGACCCGTAGAAACTAATAAACGCCGCCCACCGAATTCCCTGTCGAAGACTTTTTGCGATGAAACATTTGGGCCCATTTTCACAACATGATCCAGCAAACACAATCTCTGTATTTTGGCGCGTCCACGTGATACAGAGTTATAGCCTCCACTGTATTCGACATCTAAAAAAAAAACACTAAAATATTTGTTCATAAGAATATGAACAAACATACATATGTACATACATAAGTATTTTATATTTGATTTCCAAGAATCGCGAACCAAAAATATTTTTACTTTCAAAGAATTAAGCAATTGCAATTAATTATTAAAAAGGCCAATGAACCATTTTTCCCAAGAATTGTAAACTGAAATAATTAAATTTCCAAAGAATTAACACATTGTAAAGTAATCAAATATTTATTGTAAACAAAATAAATTAAGTATATAGGTACATAAGAAAATTTAAAAAAATAAAGATCAGTATTGAACTCAACCAAACAAAAACCCAAGTGTTCTTATACAGCTCATGGGTTATCTGATGCCGCTATACTCCATTAAGGGTAATGGATCCATACAATTTTCGGAGTATTTTTCTCTTGAAGACTGGGATCTCTACAATACAACAAGACAGGTAGGATTAAATCTGTGTACAGTTAGATTTTTGTTCATCGAAAAAGGATTATTATTAAACCCTTTGATAAGCCCATAATAATCCACCAATCCAATATTACTTGAAAGCTTTATAGCCGACGAAAAGATAGTATAGGATGATAAATAAAAAAAAATATTTTATCTTGATGTGAACAGTGGTCGAAACGCGAGATACGTTGTCTATGTCATGGCACATGTAAAAGATGCAGCACACCCGTGTTTTCCCCTTCGCGTGGACATTCTTCAATTGGATTGTATAATCTATTATGCTCAAAATACAAATTAGTTGGCAATCCACATATTTCTTACGTTGCTATCTGTCAGATTAGCAGTTATGCCCGAAGCAGCGGCCATCTTTTTTTCATCTTAGCTTAACTTTTCTCCCAATGTTTTAATCATACAACACATTACTTCTGTTTTAGGGTATTATTGTTTGCCTAAAAAAACGCCATTGATTTTATACAAAATTCTAATTCTTCACAGGATTTTAATTTTTTGGGTTTTAATTTCAATACACAAACAGGATAGAATGTCCTGATTGCCAGTAAACAAAAATTCAATGAAAAAATTAGAAACAAATTAATTAACCCCTCATTCGAGAACGACCTGCTGGAGTTGTTTCCAATGAGTATATTGGAATAAAACCACATTTTTCATTACCTCTTGATGTCTTCAAATTCCAATTTGAAACATCTGACGTTTTCTGGAAAGTGATGGGGACTACTATTCTAAGGGATTTGGGTCGTCCGATCTCCTAACGTCATCTATAACTAAAGCATTGAACGTAATAATCACCAATATTGCGAATGGCCGCAATCAGAGTAGACAGCGTGAATTCATTATATACGTCCCTTGACTTCTGTAAGACCTTGGACAGAATCGACTATTCGATCCTACCCCAGGATTCATTTACTTGGAAAAAATACAGCACCATAAGTACATCATTTGTTTAGTTCAGAAATCAAAAACACCAGAATCGTGAGAAGTAAATAGGCATAAGTTATTCCTATCCAGTTTTTGCCTCTCAAAATTGCTTGCAGTTCAACCAGAAATTTTAATAACGTCTTCCGCTAATGATTGTAGGATATTCCCGCCAGAATGGCATGTATAAGCAAAGCAAATGAAAGAATTTGAATTTATGTTGTTATTTCGTAAATTAAGATTACCTCCGTCAATATCAATCGAATCACCGTTACCTATAAGCTCGAAAATAAACATCTCAGTCGATGGTAAACGACCCCCAATGATGTTCTTGGTGTTATTTTCTAAAAACTCTTCGCATTCTTCAAGCGCGTTTCCCACATCAAGGATGGATTAAAAACTCTGGAACTTCATGTACTAGCTAGTATAAGAGACTATTGTAATGAAAACATGATCTGGATTGATTGCTCAGACGCCAGATAATGGAGCCCCACTATTTACTCTATTCCTCAGTTACATTTCCTTTCCCAAAAATCGTTTTATATTCTAAATGTGTTTAGCACAAGAACGGTTGAAACCGAAGGAAATTTAGAAACCATTTTAAAAGTAAACCGGAATTTTGAATAAAATATTGAACTCGAAGAAAATGATTTCAACTTCCAGTGTAACGGACTGGCATTGCCTTCATCATCAATTTTTTGGCCAATATTAACATAACTTCCCCATCCTCATAAATTTGGGGGAAAAATCAAACTTTTCACTTTTGAAGAAAATGATATCCTTTAGAAAAAAAAAGATCTTTATTGTTTAATTTTAAAGTTTTATGGGAAAACGCTGCAACTAAAATGTTAGCTTTATGTAAGTACCCTGTATTAGAAAATGTGACGTTATAAATTGATAATAAATTCGCCATTAGTTTACGTTCGACATGACGAAAATGCTTAGCAAAATACTTTGTTCATAGAAGCCTGTACTTATACGGCTGACTCTTTTAAATTTTCCGTGTCGTCAGATGCTGCTACAGCAGAAGACATACCAGCGCCCATGGCACTTAACAGACTCGAAACCGGACCAGTACTACCAAGCTGGGACTTGTAGCTATCCATCATGTTTTTCAATGTGTTTACATTGATATCGATGGGCTGAAAATCTTCAATATCATCGAACTCTTCTGCAGTGGCCAATTTTGCTTTGGCAGCCGACGTAGACTTGTCAAAGGATTTGCCGATTGTTGTTTTCGCCAATTCACGATCCATCTGATCCATATAGGCCTTAATTTCTGCGTCATGCATTCCATCCAAATTACGTTCTATGTCATCTTCGTCTTCATAATCACTCATTTCGGAATTTGAATCCCATTTGTCTTCGGGTATTACGAAATCTAAAAAGCTTTTTACTTGTGTAGTAAAACTCTCCTCGTGCTCCGAATTAGTCGCATTCGAAGAGTTTAAACAAACAGGATTCTTTCGTAATGCTTGGCGCATCGAGTGATTTTTCTTAACCTTAGCTTTGAAAGCGACAGACGGGCCATGCAGCTTTTCTTCCTCTTCTGCTTTGAAAGCGGCGGATTGGTCATGCTGCTTTTCCTCCTCGTCTGTGCTATAATCATCTGAATCACGTTCAACGCCTTGAAACGCAGATTCCTTTTCCAAAAATTCGCTTATATTTTTGGTAAATTCATCAGCATTAATATCGCCATTCGATTTATAAAGTTTTTTGGGACCATAACGCTCAAGTAGCATGGCATCTAATTGTTCAGCGCTAATGTTAAGCCAGCTGTCGGAATCACTAGGCTGAAATAGTATTAAATTCACTTTATGTTTGGATATTGAAAGAAGATTGTATTCGCCTTATACTTACTCGAAGATTGTTTTCCTCGTCCCTAAGTTCTTCGGCATTGATCTCAGTCGATCTTAATAACTCCAAGATTTCTTTACCCACCAAAGGAGCTGTGCGAAAACGTGTTTGGTTATCTTTAAAATATTCTTTGGCCCGTCCCAATAAGGACTGGTACTCTGCTGATCCTTCTATATTTTCCTTAAAATAACCTTTTGATTGTAAACTCTTCACATATGCTTTCCAGGCCGGAGTGGACTCGTCATTTTGGGAATCCTTGGCCTGAGAAGCTAATATCTCAAATCCACAAGCTACTTTAATACCCAGCAAATCTTCTTTATATTCCTCCGAACTGGCAATTCCTGATAAGTTCCATCCTATTTTGCGATCGGGCACATAATCGCTATGCATAATCATGGCGTATAGACACTTCGTAAAGCATACATTTGTGCGTACTCGTTGCTCTGGAGGGAAATATCGCATGGATCTGCAGGCTTTCAAATCAATTGGGTCGCGGTCACAGAATGCCCTGACGGCTGCAGCGATAAGTGCAGGTTTTTTCTTTAAAATCATGGCAACTCCCAACGGAAGCCGCACAATTTGATGATGTAGAGAATAATTTTCGGTGCCCTTGAACTCTTTCATTCGTTCCTCAATGCAGTCCTGTATTTCCTTTGTAACTTTATACAGAGTAGGATTATCTTGAATCTTTGCAACAGCTTCCCGAACATGGATTGGTTTCATTGTATTTGAAGACGAGTTTTGCACTAATTGCATACATCCCGCCGATATATAAACTCTCTGTTCGCAAGTGTCCGGGTTAGCCCACTTGGGTAAAACGTCCGCCGCTTCGATTAAAAGGAATTCACCATCTGAATCGATAACACGCACAACAATAGTAGGTATCTCTTGTGTAAGTTTGGTAAGCAAAAAAACAATAAACCATTCGTCAGCTATATTGTCGCCATAATGAGTGACGCCATGCAGATGTGGGACCATTTGATCTGCAAAGAGTAAAAGAAAATATCCACGATATAAGCATATACATACGTGTGATTGTCGCATTTGTTTGCAAAAGAACAGATACAATTGTATTACGGAAATTCCCATGAGTTTGTGAACAACGATTGTAAACAAATTAAATACAAACGCAGACAATACCACTGGTTTCAAAACATAATTAAATTGTATCTGTCAACTTATTGAAAATATGAGCCTTTCATTGAGATATACAATATTAAAGAATAACAGGCAAGTTATTATTTACAATTAAATGTGGACTATTGAAAAAAGTACTTTTGCATGTCCGTCATAAGAAAAGTATACTATGGACAAATGCGCCACAACACCTTGGTAATGGGAAATATCTTATGTACATGCCCCTTTGTTCCCCAGGGTCCTAATCGAGAACGTAGCATATTCGCAACACTACCATCAACAATGTACTTCTGCCTCCCTACATTGCCCCTTTTCGAGAATAAGTGTGTGTAAACAAACATAGCCATACTGTATACATATATTGTACATACCTTGACGTTGGTTCTTACTAAATGCGGTAGCCTTTTCCTTTGTTGTGCTATGTGGCGTCGTTGATTCATCGTTTAATAACAATTCCTGCTCAGAACATGTCCGAACACGTAATTGAAATTCATCTTTGTGCCATATATAGTTACGTTCCTTTGTTAGCGTATCCACAACACCCAGACACACGGTGCGTAAATCTTCCAGTTGTTTACGCAGTATATCGTCCTTCTCGCTTCCATCGGGCGTGGTTTTTATTCCAGGATATATGAAATACTCTACGTAGTCGTCTTCTCTGACAAATTCCAAATTAGCGCCGAATATCTTCTCCATTTTAATTGATCAACAAATTAAAAATTAAAATCCTGGCCCAGTAAGTGTAGATGCACAGACGATCTTACTGCTCTAAATGGAGGCTTGCAAACTTTGTTGCGTCGTTCAACGTTTGTTATCCACCGATTAAAATTATGATTTTATGTTTAATACAACGCGCTTTCTATATTTTTATGTAATTTATGCTTATTTGATACTCTTCCGTTAATTGGCCAAAACAAAAATAATACTGCATATCCTCATCGTGCATCTAAATTAGTGACTGATGAACTGATGACTGATGAATCGAATTGTTTTTTTTTTTATTGAAATATCGGTTTTTGTGCTCAATCCGATTTATTTTTTGTTATCGATTGTGTAGGCTCAATCGCGAGAAAAATTACAGACAGAGACGGTATTTGTCTCTAGAGTGAATTTTGTTAAGTATGAACGCAAACTTAAGAGCATAAATTTATACGCTCACTTTCACAATTTGGAACTTTGATTGTTCAGATTTTGGATTTATATGTCGATCGCGGGTTTAATCTCGATTAGGGGATTTTTCGTGCAGAATGGCAAAAAGTTCTCACATAGGACAAATTATGCAGTTGACACGAACTAACATTTCAACTGGAAACTTTTCATATAGAAAAATATTTTTGAAGGCTCGTCACGTAGAGAAATTTTGTAGAAGACTTTTCATTGAGAAAAGTGCAATGGGGGATTCCTTTCAAGAAGAATAGATGATTGAGGATACTTCATAGGAATTATGCATACAATATCGTATATAGTCTCTTTCGGAGCACTTCTTCATGTGAAAAGTTTTTTCTGAGGGACTTTTTCATATGTAAAGTCTCAAGATGTTTTTTCATATCAAAAATATATATTCCAAGATATTTCGTCTTGGAATTGAACTTTATTAAATTTATTAAACTTGTATTTATTCACGGTCGGTCGGAAAAACAATTTAGATGCAGAACAGATTTGTATCATATTTTCTATTACCTTAAAAAATGTATCTTTCTTTGAAACTATTTGATGATTACTTTCGTCATGACAACAAAGTTTGTTTACAATTTCGTCAATAAAAATTTCGATACCAACTAACAAAAAACTCTACAAAAACATTGCCAATTATATATTTTTATTTAATTTACCTGTTATTTTAATGAATTTCTTCAACTACAAAATTGACTTACGTAAGTCTAAAATGTTAAAAATTTGTAGTTGCAAATATCTCTTCCGTTTATGGCGCTACCGAAAACTTGGAACGGAAAATCTTCGATATATATTAATAGAGAGGAAAAATTCTGCTTAAAAGTACTAGCCTCAACTTAGAAAAAACTTAAGAAAAATACAAATTATAATTATTATTAAAATCCTTCCTCCTTTTATTTATTAAAAGGCTTAAAGACTATGGTTTGAGCCTGTAAGCTTATTTACAGACTGTTGCGAAGAAAATAAAACGAAAAGTTTTATCCGATATGCGGGTTACAAAAATGATCAGTTTATTGGAATGAAATCTTCATAACTAACAACACAAAATTCAAAGTTCTGCCAACAAGCAGCAAAACGATTTATGCTCAATTACATTTACGGTACTGTTTCCAAATGAGTGTAAATATTTGTCAGGGTATGAATGCTGATTGTGCGTTAGTGTTACAACAAAATAATACCGCCGCCGCTTCACAGTGGTTTCAACAGACTAGTTTAGTTACATGTTTTAATATGCCTAAGATCACACAAAACAAGTATTCGCCTGAAATTCCATAACTAAACACGATTTCGTGATCTATTCAGTGAGACCTACATTATATATTAGATTATTTCGAAAGCATATCAATTTTTTTGGTATTGGATTAAATAATCAGCAGTTTAAAATACACATTTTTGAAACAAAACAGCTTAAATTTTTATTCGTAATCTTTTGAAAACGAATTATAAACATTTTCTGTTATTTTGTTTCGAGCAAAAGAGATTGAAAAAAAAGAAATTTTTACTAATGAAAAACGTATTTTTAGTCAAAGAAATTTTCGTTGACATTTTAATTATATGACATCTTGAATTTTAGCAAATTGACCACAAGTATTATAAAATCTGTCTGACTAGTTTGTTAATGTGTTCTATTTCAGTGTGTTGTCCCTTTAAGCGATCTAGGGGATGTCACTATAGTAAACCGATGTGGCAGAACTAATCGTATGTTTGGATAATTTGATTAAATATTCATACTAATATTTTCTCAAATAAGATTTAATATGTCAATCCTATCTGATAGTGTGTCATCCCCTAAGAATTGGTCATTGTTTTACGTCAAATCATTTGTCAAACATACATACGTTTGAAGTTACAATGCCTCTAATTACAACACTGTTCAACTATACAACTACTCTGGTAGGCCATTTTGTATGCAGATTTCTTCATAGTTGTCGTTTCGCAGAAGGAAATTTTGTAAGAAAATTTTCATTATTTAATACTTGTTAAAAGTTCCTGCCATCTCTCTGGAGATTACCAAGGGTTATAACAAGACATCAATTTAAACACACATTGAATTACCTTTACATTTGTTGAATTTTATAAGAAAGCGTTAACAACTTTTAAAGAAAGGTGGCAAATTCTATAGTGGAGCACCGGTGTGCTCGTTTAAAAAAAGGGACGCGTGTGTGTATGTGTAGAAAATAATCTGAAATAAGGGGAAGTGGTGGAAGAAATTTGTTGCAACACATTTCTAGAGTTACAAGCCAGAACCTATAATATCGCTAACAGTAGGTTTAAGACATTTGGAAAAGATAGGGAATATAAAGTTTAAGTATGGCTGACGGCGTGGTATTGGATCTATATGCAGAAGACTTGGACAAAGATTTCGTAGCGCAGAATCAGGTACAGGTAATTTATACATAATTTTTCACAAGCGATTTATTATCGGAATAACTAATCTTTACAGGATGAATTTGCTGCAGATGGTGTTGATTTATATGACGACATAGGCGGGGCACCAGAATCTTCGACTTCTGGCCCAGCAATCGCGACTGCACCACAGACTGCAGGAGGTGATAGCCCCATTGCAGCGAACAGTGGTCAAGATAGTGGTACGGGTAATGCTGGTTCAAATGGAGTATACCATCAAGGCGCTGGTAGTTTGGCTCCCAACCAGGCCGGCAGACGTTTTCAACTGTATGTGGGCAACTTAACATGGGTAAGTCGTAATAACCAAAATAATGATTTACAAAAAACGTTTCAAGTTATGGCGGTCTGTAAGATCTCCATTACGGTAATTTAATCGGCGAATGTGAAGAGCATAGTGAGTGCAGCCACACGGCAGCTGCATTATATACTTCATAATGAATTAGCTGTGACCATGTTTGCCCATTGTCTTAATTCTGGGCCTATCTGTTTCGGGATAATATTTTTCATACCTAATTCTGTTTTAAGTTTTAAAAGTATTTGTAATTACTGCCAATGCAAACTTACACCTACAAAATTTTTCCCCACCAAAATCTTTTTTCACCCTGCCTAACATAAATTTTAATGCTTAAAACGACATCAGATTAGATAACCAATTTGGATACTTTTCAATATATTCGTGTAGCTACGTACCATCGTTCTTATAGGTTGTAAGTTATGCTTGGTTAGTTGACGACTAGAACAGAAATCCTTATAAACGCAACATGTAAAAATGTAAGTCCCAAGTGCTTCGGCGTTTTGTGTTTCTCCAATCCGTCGCATCAAATTTTGGCGCTATTCAAAAATCTAGTTATATTGGTTACATCTATATCCTAGCAAAATTCCTAACCATACTGCACACCTTTCCAAAAAAACCAACGAAATCATGTAGCCAAGTATTATGAACGTAGATTGTCAGTGAAAAAACAAGAAGCAAACAAATCTTGAAACAAACCAAAACGAATCTTAGTGCTCATGAAGAGTATAATATTACGTTAACTTTCGTTTAAAACTTGCAGGACTAACTGAGAAATTCTTTAACTCAGCAGGCAGAGTATTCCACAACCGCCCTACGCGAGCAACAAATGATTTTTTCATAAAATTTGTAAATTTCTGCTAGAATGCAAAAAATGAAATAGTCTTGCGATATAATAAAACGGAAGAATGTGTACAAGCATCTTAGTTGCAAATAATTTTCAAAAGTGCAGCCTTAGAAATATATTTCATATTGTGAATAATTGTGCCTACTCCTACTACCATAAACATACCTCAAAATATTGTGGAAGCGCATATGTAGTCTAGAAATGTAAGTCCGACTTGTCCCAGTATATAGTTCTAGCCCGTAAATGATGCAAATGATGCAAGGCAAAGATAACATATGACCCAGTTTATATTTTACATAAATTGGTAACAATACGTTTAAAGTGTATAAACGTTTAACATTAGATTGGTTTTTGAGCGGATACGAGCAATGTGTCGAATAAATTTTAGACGAGAGTCAATTTCAAAACCAAGATAAGGAATTGATATAGGTGATTTTACAACGTGTTCACGACCATGTTGGAATACTACAAACTTCGTCTTATCAGCATTGATTTGTATACGGTTTTTAACAGTCCAGCGACAAATACGATCAACATCGTCATTAAAATCTGATATTCAGATATCAATGACAGGTGTAGAACTAGAGACAAACAATTGAATATCATCGCCATAAATACTAAGCGAAGAGTTCATTACGCAGGAACGAATATCATTGACATACATCATAAACAATAGCGGGTCTAATATTGATCCTTGCGGCACACCTGCCACAACATGATGTGACTCGGAGCTACGGCCACTGCAAACGGTAAATTGATGATGCCCATAAAAGAAAGAAGGAATAAGTTTGCAAGAAAAGTACGATAGATTAAAATAAGTAGAAAGTTTATATAAGAGTATAGAATAGTCAAATGCTTTGCTCAAATCCAATATACCAGCAATTGCAGGATGTATTCTGCTACAGTAATTTCCTGCTTGCTATTATTGGGTAAAAATTGAGGTACACCAAGAAGTGCACCCAGATTAGTTATTTGGGCTTCTTCGATTCGGTTCAGCCTTTTGGCATTAACTAGTGATAGAATTGCCTAAAATACCATATTCAGAGTATTTTTTTAATAAGTGTACCATTTATTTGTAATTAAAATCAGCTTGGCTATAAGAAAACAACTTTTTTGGCATGTCCTCTTATTTAGTAGTAAATTGTTGTTCCAATGGGAAAAATTTCCCCATACAGCAAATTCTTCTAAAATGTTACCATTTATTTATTAGTTTGATGGACGCAGTAAGGAAAAATTTCTCCCGTTAATATGAAACAACTGCAATAGTTGGGGGCAGGTTTACTGAATAATGAGGACAATAAGGACGTCTTCAGGAAAAGTAGTTCTTGGTATCTTTGGTGAAAATGTTCAATCATTATACATGTAATATTATGTATATAATATATGTATGTTTAATATTCTTGAAACGTTTTCTTGCTAGCATTGGGAAGCCACCCGAAGTAATTTCTTTGCCAATAACACTAAACCAATTGGATTTGGAGATTAACTTGCCATGAATTTCTATTTATTTCAAACAAAAAATTTAAAAGTATTTCCAATTTAAAAATATGTTGTAACCTAACGACTAATTTGGTGTCAAACCTCTGTCTGCTACAATCACCAAAATTAAGGTGCACTTTCTGCTTTGCCGTAATTTAAAGCAGACGACCATGGAAAATTGAGAACAATTAAAAAAATTGGTATGGAGCTGACACACTTTACGCCTCTCTACGTTGATGCAGTAAGCAACATGTGCTTAGAATGCTGACTAAATATGGTATTGAAGAAAAAAAACTTGCTTAAAAGTCGGTTTTATTCATTAGTTTTCGCATGGACTAAATCAAATGATTGAATCATTCTTTTTCTTTGGGTCGTACTTTTGAGGTTTTTTTCCCGAAATATATGCACTGCCGCTCACATGAATAGCGCCCCCCCCTAATCATTTACCAATATGGCTACTATTTAAAGTCCACTTCACATAACGGTTCAGTTTTTACTTATTTGTTTCTCATACTTCCACACATCACCTACAAAAAATTTCAAGCCATGGAAGTGTCCCGTTATTTTAATTCGCTCTTTTCTTTTAAATGAGCGAAAAATGTGTTCTTTTCTGGTCCATTTGAATAGCACCCCTCACGTGGTAATCAGTTGTGAAGTGTTGAAGTCTTTTGCAGATCATCATAAATCAGAACGGATTACAGTAATTGTGTATAATTGAATATAAAACAATCGATTTTAAGTAAAATGGGCCGAGATAAATTCCCGAGTGTCGAAGGAAAACGCCAAAATTAAAACTTACAAGGAAAGTGGGCTTTCCATTCATCAAATAGCCAGAAAAACTAATAGAAGTTGCAAAGTTATATCGACAACATAAGCTATATCGTGACACCGAAAGCTACGGAAATAATATGAAAGGTCGAACAGCAAGTGCTATTACAGCCGCTGACAAGAGGTTTATTCTGAGATGTGTCTCAAATTCACACGACTCTGCTGCGAAAATCAAGGAAAAAGCTGGCGAAAGTGGAAGTGTATCAACGGTAAAAAGAGTTATTTTCAAAGCAGCACACTTGCAACGTTTGAGACTTAAAAAGAAATGACCGCTAGACAATCTCCGTAAGGAACGTCGCTTTAACTTTTGTCGTACGACTATGACGTGGAGTAGAGAGACGAATAGAATTATATTTTTCGACGAAAAAAAAAAAATAATTTAGAGGATCCTGATGGATATAATTACTACTTCCACGATCTTCGAGAAGAGGAACACCTACTCAATCGATTACACAGTCGGGAAGGTGGAGTTATGGTGTGGAGTGCGATCTCTTATTATGGCACAATAGAGCTCAGGTTTCTCTCTGCAAAAATGAATGGGACTTCATACAAAGTCGTGCTGGAAAAAGCTTTTCCTGAAGTTAAAAATGTTTTTGCGCCTATCCACACAGCAAGAGTCGTCAAATCATGGATTAAAAGCCAAAATGTTGAGGTTATGAACTGAACCTAATGAAAAAACTGTACGATTCTTTACCGAACAGAATATATGAATGTATTCTTAACCAGGGCGGAAACACCCGCTACTAGATTTTATTATATTTATTTCTGACTTTTTTGTGTTTAGAAATGTTTTAGTACTTAACTCATTAAAACGAAGGAAAATTTACGTTATAGGATTACAGCAAATATGTGAAATATCATTTATAAAACACAACCAACCAGTTCGTTATAATTATTATTTTGGAAAAAATCGAGCTTAGAAAAATATAAAGAGGGGGGTGCTATTCAAGTGAGCGGGACTGTAATAGGGACCTAACTGGAGAATATGCTGGTAATTTGAAAATTGTAACCATGAACTTGTGCTACAGTCTGAGCTGCTGATGCGCCATTAAAGTAACAATTTGCCTTTTTTTTAGGAATCTCGATGCATTTGGTGACATATTATCAGTTTCTTGAACGAGAATATATTTTGCTATCACCTCTATATTATAAATTAACGCCAAGAAAAAAAGTTTGGACAAGTTTAATAAAGTTTCAATTATATGTAATGAATTGCTTTTTAGTTATAATGAAATCAAGTAATAACGCTTAAGTGGGTTGGGTGGTGGTGGGTACGTAATCTTGAAAGATTAATCGATGAATATATTAAATAGGAAAGCTGTAAGCAGGTGTTTATTTATTGAGAATCATCCTCGAAAGGTGAAAATAGGGCCCTTATTATATTTTAGTCCAACTTAAACAATATATAAACCATAATAAGTATCTGTTAACTAGTTGTTGATTGTTAAAATAGAAAATAAGTAATAATCGCAAAAAAAAGAATTCATATATTATGTAATTTAGATGTATTTGTTAAATGCCTACAGTTTGTGTAGATACAGGGTTTCCGTCAGGAAGGTATACTACTTTGTTTTACCGCCATTTTGGTAAACATTAGTCTTGACAGTTCATATTTGGCAGTCGTGAAGTAGAGACGTGGCAAATTTATTATGGAAAAATTTATTATGGAAAAATATTCGATAAACCAACGTGTTTAACGATTAAAAACATTTTATCAAAATCAGTCATCGATTAGTGTGACGATGAAAAAGTTACGTTTTTGGGAGAAACATCGTGCCAACAAGACGCACTATTTATCGTGTGGTGAATGATTTCGAAGAAAGAGGGTCTGTAGCTGATAGAGTTAAGCATGAACCAGAACGCACTGCAAGATCGGTTGAAAACATTACTGCTGCTCAAGAAAGCGCTCAAAACCATCCATCAACCTCAAAAGCTGAGGTTGATTAGTACGTATGCCAGTAGGATGTTACAGCTCGCCCGTGACAACCTCGATTTTCATTTTTCATTTTTTCGCCTGATTTGGCTGCTCCTGACTTCTTTTTGTGAGGATATCTGAAAAACAAGGTTTATGCAAACAAACCAGAATTGCTTGAGCAACTCAAACAAAATATTCGTGGTAACATTAATGAAGTATCGTGTGAAATGTGTGTGAATGTAATGAAAAATGTGCTCAAAAGGGCTCGCATTTGTGAGAGTAACAGAGGCGGACATTTATGTGATATTGTATTCCATACATAATTGCCGACATTAAATAAAACATTTATCAATATAAAATCCATTCTCTTTCGTTTAATCAAAAATTATAAACAAACAAAGCAGTATACCTTCCCGACGGACAACCTGTATGTTATAACACTATAGCGGTATGAACCACGATTCACTGCTTGCAGTATTTTTACATCGTGTAATTTGAATTCCCATTTATGTATGTTGTTACTTCGAAATATTCTTTTAATTTTTTATGAATTTATTGTTAGGTCCGTTTTAGCATATGTTAAAATGTAGTAGTAATGATCTAATCCATTATTATTTCTCCAATTTTATAAACATGAGAACTTAGCTTTCCCTCATCATATGCAATTTTCACTAAGGCTTCATTTTATTTTCCCGCTTGTTTGAGGCCACAAATTGATTGGAGCAACTTACACACTAATCGCTCCTCACCAACCCAAAGATAACGAGCTGCGTTTGGAAACCACAAACTGTCTTCCGATGTATTTGTCGCAGCGTCTTATCTATATCCATAACTGCGTCTATTTATTTTTAGGGTTTTTTTAAATATGTGTTGCCTCTGGAATCTTTACTGTATCAACTAGAATTCCCTTAATATCGTAGTTTGCATTTAGGAATTTGAACATATTCCTTATTACCTTATTCTCTTCTTAACACCTGCCTTACACTGTCCACTCATACTAGTATCTCATAAGGGGTTTTGCTAATAGTCATACACGGTAGTGTCGTCAAATCTGTTTCGGTCAACATAAATGTAACCATTTTCTTCTAGCTCAACTATCTCGTTTTGTACTGGAAGTATGAAACTGTGATTTATAACATCGTCCTATTATTGCCTTCAGAAATGCCTTCACAAAAAAAAAAAAAAAAAAAAAAAAAAATGTTCAATTTCTTCCCAGCAAAAATCTGAACGTCGTAACACGTAATGCGAATGCACAGGATTTGAAAATTCTCGAGTTTCGTTCTTACTTTCTTATAGGGACGGCCAAAGATTTCTTTTTGATGTGGTGCAAATGTATGCTTAAAATATTACAATGTAAATTGCGCTATACAATTTTTTTCTAGAAGTGCTTGGCGGAATCATAGAAATATCGACTGCCATCAAAATACAAATTTCATTTATTAACCAATTTCGAGGAAAGTTGTCGCTTATACTGTGTTTCTGGCATGTTTTGATGTAGCCCTGTACCAAGCAAACGAGCCTTCTTTTATCGCTCCAAAAATATATTTATAGAAATTTGGATAAACTTGTTGTAAAACGAAAAAGTTACGTGATTTTTAGGAAGTTTTCAAACGCATTTAGCTTACGAACTACTTAGTCCAGAGGCAAAAAATTAGTAAATCTCTATTAAATAATGTAATTGTTATTTATGTATCGTGACAGCGATTTTCTATTTAGTGTACATACTTTTTGCAACTACTAGTTGGGTGAATTAAGTGGTTTTTGCTGATTCCTTTAATAAAGAATTAATAGACCACAAACCTCCTAATCAATTTTATTATATTATTTATGTATTTGTAATTCATTATGTAATACAAAAGCCTCCTTGGCCGATACAATATATTACACATTCCATAATATCCTGAACACAGATTCATTATTCATGATTATATATAAATCTAATATTAATGTATATATACGAGGTGTATCCAAAAATAAGGCGAATTTTAAAATTTCGCGGGCTATTATTATTTTTTTTATGTTGGTACACTCGTTTTGAAGATATGTTGACTGTTTTATCCATGTAGCATGTTTAGTTTGTGAGACGCATAAATAAGGCAAGTGTTTTGCGTGTTGGGCGATTCGGTTGTAATCTCATCAATCGTCGAAAAACGCCGTCCTTTCACGGGTCTCTTCAACCTTGCTAACAGGAAAAAGTTGCAGGGGCCAAATCTGGTGAATACGGCTGCTGCGGCATGATAACGGTGTTGTTTTTGACCAAATAATCTCTCACAACCAACCATAGATACTGATGCCGCCAGTGATAAGATACACTGAAAATGGTCGATAAGTCCATGTTTAGAAATTGGTATTCAAAGCAAAGCATAATTGTTTCTATATCGGTTCTACTTTGCCTTTTGTTGTATCTCTAATACTAATATTTCGATTTTCAATTCAGGAACGCCCCATAAGAGAATGTAGTTTCGTACACAAAACGTAAACACCCGACGAAACGATTTTCTCTTCGAATGTCAGAATATAAATTATATTCAGTTTCTTTAATTCGAGCGTTAAATTTAAATTTTCTTATACACTTTCGATTTCAATATGCCAAAGGGAAACATGACAAATTATTTTGATATTTAGTATCAAGAAATAAGAATTTTTTAGAAACTATATTTGTAAGTTTTGTTAGGGGAAATATGGGCCTGGAGAAATGTTCTTTAACTACTGTTATTGAGCTTCAACATACAAATGGGTCACACTCTTAGCAGCAACAACGAAAGTCAGTATGGCATAGGAAGCTTTATAACGAAGCTGTATGAAACTGATGTTTAAACTTTCTAAATATATTTTTTGATTTTTCTTCTAATTTAGTGGACAACCGACCAAGATATTGCTAATGTTATGCGTGACATTGGGGTCGTCGATTTTCAAGAAGTGAAATTCTTTGAGAACCGCGCCAACGGCCAATCAAAGGGATTCAGCGTTATATCTTTAGGATCAGAGGCCAGCTTGCGTTTGGTTTTGGACCGGTTGCCTAAGAAAGAATTGCATGGCCAGGCGCCAGTTGTTACATATCCAACAAAGCAGGCTTTAAATCAATTTGAGAGTCTACAGAAAACACGGCCGGTACCGCCGCCTCAGCAGAATGGCCCACCACGTGGTCCGGCGCCACCAAACATGATGTCTGGCGGCCCAATGCCACCTCATCCAGGAGGGCCACAAGGTGTACCACCCGGATATCAGCCGCGTATACCCATGAATCCCAACATGCCGCCTGCACAATTTCGGCCGCAACACACGCCTCCACAGGGACCACCAGTTGGTCCAAATTCCGGTCCGCCACGAATGCAGGTATGTTGTTTATAATAAAGCGTAGTTTTATAAAGAATATTGTACTCGTTCTATTTTTCTTTTGCAAATATGGCGTAATTTAATAATTAAATAGTTATAGCAAGGTAGTTCTTATATGCATACACCCTTTCATATCAAATAAAATTTGAACTCCAAAACAACTCTCTCTTTACGGGAATATTAATATTGTAAAGTCGATTATTATGACAATTTTAAATATCTATTTATATGCTCTTGTTTTCTTATTTATTTATTGGTCATGGTTTCGTGTTGTACTTTTGCTCCCTAATTTAAAATAGTTTATGTTGTATATTTTTAACATTATCTCAATTGTTCTGAATGCCTATAAGTTTCATTATTTTAATTTCTCTCCATTAACGTATACATTTTTTGTTTTTCTCTTTTTTTTTTTTTTTTTTTTTTGAAAAAGTCACTAATATATTTTAAAATCATATTTTCAAAAATGTATTACTTATTAATGTACTTCAGAGCAATTTAAATAAATAAATTTGTGGTAATCACTTCAGTTTTACATTAAGGCTGTCGTTGTGTAAAATGACAACAAAACCAATCTACATAAAGTTAAATACATATGTGATCAATTTAATCCGCATTCTTATACTTGAAAAATTCTGTGATAGATAGGACATTAAGGTCTTAGGAATGATGTTGCATTCCTTTAATTTTATTAAAATTAACACTTCATTAGAATGTATTTCCTTTTCCGTTATTTTCAAAACCAATATCTCCATTGCATACAAATTAAATCAAACCAGATATAAATAAATAAGTATGTTTAGCACAAGAAATATTTTTAAGTGATTTTCTATGTCTGTTTTTGCCGTGTGCATTAATTAGAAAATGATTACTGATGAAGTTGGACTGTGATAATTACTCTTTTGTAATACATGTAGACATTTAAGAATGCATGATTTTTCTTTTATAAATACATATATTGTTTTCAATCCCACTAAACGAATCAAGATACACACATGTAAATATCAGTGATGTATTCTTACCTATATATGCATACATACATATAATTTTCTGGTTTTTAGCAAAGGTGTTTTATTTTCTTTAATTATATAATGCCTTGCTTAAAATGTTTTAAATATTTGTTCTCATTATTATTGCGCATACTGTTTTAAATGCAACAGTTTATTGCAAGAACTTGTTAATGTTGAACTGTAAATTGTGAACTGATCAATAAATAATTAAATAAAAGTAATAAGAATGAATCAACAAATCTACAGTGAATCGAACATTTTATTTTTGGGGGTTCACTTGCAGTTCTACGACGTTTATGGAATTAAATTTATTGCATGTCAGGTGAAACCCTTTATAACAAGAAATACATGTTTAACAGGTCATTGATAAGGACAAGGACTTCAAAATATAATGTCTAGGAATTTTGAATGGCAGCTTCATAATATGTTTACCTAAAACCAAATCATTATTTTAATTATTTTTGTAGGAAAATATCTGGTTACAATCTGTAATAAAGTAAAGATTATTGATTATCCCATTACTAATGAATAATAAAAATGATTTAATTCCTACAATGGTAAAATAATATTTACATTGGCAAACTACGTGGTATCGAATTATAGCGATTAGTCGGTGTAATAAGCGAACGAAATTTAAGGGAATAAACTATTATTTCCGTATTATTATGACAGTATTCATAGAAAAAAGTGAGAGGAATTGTCCGTTGATTTGCTCATCGCTAATATAGATATCAAACGATTTTTTCTAGTAATACGTAACACAATTTCTTTGTCTTGTAAGTCGGTATTGGGTGGAATCTCTGTGTATGAAATGTTGACAAACAAGTTGGCAATAAATTATTATATTTAAATAAATTTGGAACTTCAAATGTACCGTCTTTGTTTTTTTGTCAGCTTTCCTAACATTATTAAATAAGATAGTGGTCCCATTTAAAAAAAAAAAAAAAAAACATCTTTTGCGCACATCGTAGCTTTCTTTAGTTGTAGAATAGGTGTAGTATCAGTAAGAAATAGACAAATGCATTCATTATTTCTCACTAATCTGACAATGCTGATGTGCTTCGTTCGGCTCTTTACAATCTGTTTTTGATTCTTCTAGCAATTACAGATTAAAATTTGCGTTTATTATTTTCTGGCAGCAAACAAGTTTTTATGCTCAGACTGAGATGTTACATTTGAAGTCCAGATTTAGATATCCAGATGAACTTCAGCAGCTTTACGAGTATCTAGCACGTATTGTGGTCATTTTATTCCATTTACAAAATAAGATATAAAGTAATGCAGTGAAACAATTTGAAACCTAGTACAAAAAGAAAAACAAATTACCCCGCATACCATGAATATGATATGGGAAAGTTACTCACATTCATTGGGATAATACGAGTATTTAGACTCAGTCATCAGGGAGAGAAGCTTTTACTAAAGTTGTCGGTAGGTTGTTACATATGGACTCAAACCAAGAAACCTTTCCAGTGGACGTCTAGATTAAAGTTTTTGTTTATCTGAAATTAGTTTTTTTTTTTTTTTAATAAATATAGTTCCTAAAATTCTATAAGTTATGATGACCGGCAGTGGCATAGTGGTATCGGCGATTCGGATCTGACAAAAACTTCGAGTAGTCGAGATGTAGATCAGTCTAGTAAATGCTTCTCAAACTCACGTTCGGAATGGTTTTTGAACTATATAGCACTTTGAGTGAGTAGAATGCGTGGAAGCTCACCGAATATGAGAAGCTATTCTATATCTTATTCATGGGATGCAAGGCAAAATTATTAAGCAAAGCGACTGATTTGCATAAAGAGCTTCTGTGATTTACATTAACACTGAAAGAAAGCATCACATATGTTACGAGCTCTGGATTTACCCATTTAAATTAAATAAAGCATTTTCTTTATTACTACCTGTGATTTTTCCCTATTAAGTTTCTACGTTTGATATTATACGAGGAAACATTCATTGAAATTGGATAATAAATATCGTCTGGGACTGAAAGCTGAAAGGAAGCCCAGAAAATTTGTTTTTTATTTTATTTTGGTAAAATGAAATTTACTGAATCATTTCGTAATTTACTATATATAGCGGAATTCATAATTCATATTAAGTTCAAATTATAATTGTTGCTTTCGTTAGAAAATTTGTTCGAGTGTTCAAATTTACTGGAATAAAATAATCATAGAAAAATTTGAAAAAATGCTCTAGTTTATGGTAAAAAGCAAATGTTGCAATTTGAAATAAACTTACGAAAATTGGAAAATATTTGTCTGAGTTAGTTACGATAATAAAAATAAATGGAACCAACTTAATAAAAATGTTATATTTTAAAACTTCTTCCATTAATACTGGAAAATTTCGGCAGCGCTTTTCTTCATTATTTTTCCTATGTTTATCGTCCATATTTTTGGTATTCCCATTCCTTATTATCTAATGGACAGACTTGTCGTGTTTTCAACCAACGAGAAATGCAGTGAAAGTGGAATGCATGATTGCAAGCACCCCAAGCTATGGTGCACTCATCTTTTGTACTGGAGCAAAGAGGGTTCGCTTGACATTCTATACACAAGTCCATAATTTGGTTGCGACAAATAGCACAGTTGTCGACGACTACGTCCCATGACCACAAAGCTTGAGCTTGCCATTTTGTAACGACAAAGCGTTTTGTCCGTTGTCCATTAACGGCTATTTTTGTAGAGTGGCTGCAAGGCGTATTATCATCAACGTTCATCTCTTTATTTTCTAATTCAATTTCCATCGTTGCTTGTATATGTCAGTTTTACTCAGTTCTCCGCAATTAAACAATGTTATCAAATACACAAATGCTAGATGTCTTTTAGAGAAAATTAAACTATATGAATAATGTTGATGTTTCAATTTTTTATGACATTACCGAAAGAAATATTTCTTTCTAAGCACATCGATATAAAGTAGGACACTGCTATGTTAAAATATGTTTGTATTCAGTTGTCATATTCAGTGAAATTGCTTCCAAGTTTATTGAAAGCAATGATTTGGGATTTCGACAAAACGGACAAAAACTCACGGAAGACTGTCGATGTTGTTACCGCCGTTGAAACTATATAGGCTCGATAAAATAATTACAACTACAGACAGTGCATAATGTACGCTCCAAAGTACGTACATTCCTATGCAAGTTTTTATTCCTCAGATAGAATCCAGGCGCAAATTTTCAACTTAGCATTTTTTATTTTAATGCTTGCTCCGAAATAGTAGTATATAATAGTTTTTTTTTTTTTTGTTTAATTTTTCATATAAATACTTCTGCAGTTTGACACCACCAGCTAATTTAGAGATAAAAGGAACGCAGCCTTTCCCAATGCTGTCTAGACAAACTTTGATGTTCGGAGCTAAGGAATCATTATTAGTTCTTTACTATGGAATTATGGATTTTTATGTTTATTTTTATTATGAATTTATTTGTGGGAAAATGTACTAATTTGAACTCTTTGCAAATGCCGTCTAAATAACTGTAATTAATTTATTATTTTGTTAATTTCTAGTTCTGATATATTTCAACACTCTACATTTTTCATGAGCCCTATCATTCAGTCTTACTATACCATACCTATGTCATCGCAATGGTAACCGGTTAGTTGTGAAGCGGTTCCATTGTGGTTCCAAAAGAGCATGAGGTTATGCTTATAACTGTTTTGCATTGAATCAACCCCCACTTACAGAATGTGCCATCCATGATAGAAAGTAATCTAAAAGTAATGGGTGGAGATTTGAAAAGTCGTCACCGACTGTGCACCCATAAGTATTATTTTTAGTAGTAAAAAAACAGCTAATTTCTCTACTACTGAACCTGATATTTACCTAATAGTCTCTGCTTCTATAGTATAGAACAATTGAGTTTACGAAGTAGATCATAATTTCGGAGTTTAAAAAAAGTACGTTTTTAATCCAGCCCGGCCGAGGGATCCACAGGGAATAGTTGATTTGTTTGTGTTTATTGTATACCATTCCTCGTCCAAATTAAATAGAATAAATGATAATAGTTTGCGGTGATGGGAAAGTTTATGCAAAATGCTATTTTGTTGGTGTCTTGTAGTCGTTCCTTAAATTGGGAATGTAAAACAGCACTTCATCATAAAATATTTTAGCCCATTTTAAGTTTTCGTTAAATTGATTGCTGAAAATAATAAATTTATTTTCTATAAGAGAGTAACTTTTAATCACCCATGATCAAAATTAATAAACACACAAATTTTTTTATGGGAACTAGGGATGGAAGCAATATCGTTTGCGTTTTTATTGTTAAGAATGGCGATAATACATCAGTGCTTACAAGAGAAAACGATTTAAGTCTGAGTTTATCTCTTTTGAGTTATTATTTTATTTGTCTATTCATTAATTAACGAGCCATGCGACCATATATGATTAACATTACAATATAAAAAAACAATTTGATATAATAGTAAATGATTTCATCTGAAATTTATATAATATATAACTAAGCAACTATTATTGAGTGATGTAAATCAATTTCTATTTCAATTCATTTATTAATCAATAAACGCCCATATTGGACTATACATTTACAATAGTAAATAATACCTAATAACATAAAAATATCCCTTTACATCGTAATTTTTGTTATGGCTTTCGAAATATATGGAATTTTGGAATCGCACTTGGGCGACTTAATAACAAGAAACGTATTATTATTTATACTAATGTCAAGAGATATTACGTAATTTTTCAAAAACCATTGTTTCGACAATTTCCTATAGATTGTGAATTACATTATAGAAATGGACGTAATAAATGACTTAAATATGTGTTAAAATAACTCCACTTAAATCGTTTTCCTTGTGACCATAGATATATGTGCTACCTGTAATCCACATCGCCGCTCATGTATAAAGCTCGACATCCATGTGGTATCGATTTAAATGTTAAATATCTGGTTGCTCAAAGTTTTTGCTCTTTCCGTAGGAACATGCCAACATTAGTCGTCAAACCATATTTTCTTCTATCAATATATGCGTTATTAATTGTATTCCGGTCAATTCATCATATTTTTCATCAAAAAATCACTTACAACCCACGAAAAGGATATGGAGAGCTTACTCGCACTCAATTTCATCCACATTTTAACTATAATTCCAAACTTCAGTTCGAGAAGCTTTTGCTAGACTTGCCGATTACTCAACAAAATGTTTGTCACATACATACATCGAGGCGAACCGGCCTCAAAGAATGATGGTTGGTTGTATCATAGCTCGAATCCATGACCATATCCACGATAGATGCGTGGTTTAATAATCATGCCATGACTTATCGATTGCGCGATATATCGAAAAAACAAAATAAAATCGTTTACTTTGATAGGAATTTATGGACGTAAAAAAAAATATAGTAAAGTAATAAAGCGGTTTTCAAAAACAACATTCTGGGAACAATCCCTTATATGAATTTCCTGGTGTTATCAGCTATATCCAGTTTTTGTGCCGATGCGTTTTTTGCATTCTGTATTGCTGAGTGTATACGTATAGAAAGGAAGCCAAATGTAATGCAAGGTGTGTCTCTTACGTTTCGTATATGCGGCTCGGTATGCGACCGCCTAAACTTTTGAATTTGTTAACGTCGATATTTACCACTATATAGCCGATTACAGGTAAAAGGTGTTCGAAAGCACTTCTTTTGAATATATTCTGGTAAAAAACTGCGTTGATTGATTAATAAATTAATTGAATTAAAATAGAATTGATCTTGTCTATTGTTAGCAATTATCAGTTAAACAGTTAACAAAATGTTTATTAGTTGGAACATGAACGCCCCAAAATGGATAATATCATTGATTCTGTTGATTTTTAAAAGACTTCTGCTTCAACCTTCGACCAGTAAATGAGCATTAGCTAATAATTATTGTTTAATTGCTCATATATCTCATACGAAATTAATTTATTTCTTAATATTTCAAAACATTTAAATATAATAATAAATTATTTCCTTTGAAATTCAAATAGATAACTAAAGAATAATTATTGAGTTGATGGTTATTTTACAGCAATAGTAAGTAATACCTAATGACATAAAAAATTAAGACCCTGTGTATTAATTGTGCCAATACTAAGGGGGAAGAACAATATTTTTCATTTGAGTAGAAATACTACCCGCCAAGGGTTATTCAGCATTAAATAAGTTGTTAAACATTATTTCTAAATCAAAAAAAGTTCAGAAATCAGGCAATTGCACATGTTGGAACAATTTTCTTCGAAACATATTGAATGAAATGTTGAAAATTCTTAGTGAAAATAATATGTGCATTAGTTTGGAAATTCGAAGCTGAGGGTTCCTAATTGATCTTGTGAAGCGAAAGGGTTTAATCTTATAAATAGGCGGTTGGTTTTTTTTTATTTTTTTTTAATGTGGCAAATTACGTGTGCTAGCAAACTCAATATAAAAACATCCTAAAGAATTCCATACATATTGCGGTATATGCTCTCCAATTTTTAAATTGTATATAAAATGCACGACCTTGTTAAGCATCAGACGAGTTTTTCTCATAACAGAATCTATTGCCCCTGAAATCGTTCCTAAGCCACACAGACATTATAGAAATGAATTGTCTTCAAGCGCTTTGAAAGGTATAAACCTAAATTATACAATTCTCTTAATGTCAAATTAACCTTAGATAGAAATTACACAACAGACATGGGGTTTGAAGATTAATTTTCTGTCTAACAACAAAACCCAAACATTTTATTATACCTATACATTCAGCAAATTCAAAATTACTGTCATATATTTATTGTCAGTTCATTTAAATTCATCCAATTAGAGGGCGTTGCGGTTGTAAAGTCAATTACATTTTGCAACACATCAGAAAACTTCCTTACAGGAAACATACTGACGCCTATCAGTGAGATACGATGATCGCATTAACAAGCCAGCCATCTTAGAGAATCCATACTTATTGTGCAATTTGACAATAAAGGTTGCTTGGTTCTCGCTAAGTCTAGAGTTAAAAGAATACAACATTCACCTCCACTTACAGTTTTTCTAAAACAGTCAGTTATGTCAGTTACTAATTTTGTTATTATCTTTTTAATATTTAAATGTTGTTTATATTATATTGTCGTAATGTTAACTAATGTATATGGCCTTCTTTTGGATTGTTTGTAAATGGAATAAATATAAATGAAATTAAAATGAAATACATGAACTAACTAATTTTCGTATCGGCTCCCATCTTGTTTGTCACATGTATTTTTTGCCATATATCTTTCAACAAAACATATTTTGTGACAAACGTTTTCGGTCATAAGGTACTAATTCCAGACTGACTACTTTCTTAAAGCTTTCGAATCGTAAAAGTTTCTTCATAATATGCCTTATGTTGTCCTAGTAGAAATATAATATATAGATGCTGCTTGTTCTCTTGAAAAACAGTTTTCATAAGGTACTTTGCATTGAAAATGATATCAACTACTCGCTAGTTGAGGAAATAGTTATAACTAAAAAATGGCTACTATTATAGGTCAGCAATATTGAAATAAATATTGTATTTTCTCATGAGAGAACTTAGTATTAGGTTCTAAGACGCGATTAAATTGTTTGACATCAAATTTGTGCTTGACGTTTTCAATGTTCGTATGCGATACAGTTTGAAATGTCAAGTATTAACTTTGCTGTGGATTTTACACTATACATAAAGTCATTTCCAGAACGAACGAAAAATTAAAATGAGTCTGGCACAATTCAGAGTGGCATAAAAACAAAAACGACTTTATGCATTAAAATTTATTGAAAATATTTTTTCATTCTTTAAATCACAAAACTATGCCAAGGAGCGGTAAAGTTCAGATAATTCGATACTTTTTTTATTTTTGTTATTTTTATTTTTAGACACTTTTCCAATTAATTTTTCAACTGAATACATGCATGATTAATTACCGACGCACACAGTCAAGCATGACTATGCATTACTAGAAACATAAATTTTGATTTTTCTTCAGTCATCATAAATGTGTTGCATACATTTCATTAACAGAATAAATGATACCTGTAGTGTACTTAGACAGCGTCTATTCCATACACAAAAAATGAGCAAAATTGGACAGACTTGTTATTTTTTTATCGCTCTTCGTATTATTTTCCTATGTGATACACTACACGACGTGCTCTTCATTGCACACAATTTTGCAGATCGAAAGACTAATCGTGTAGTTTAAAAAACGCTTGACAAAGATTTGTTTGAAGAATGGAAAAAGTGTGTGCCCTCACACACGATGACCGTTAAAATTTAACTTTTTTCTTCGTTTGCAAATACTTTTTTTTCTTACTTGTATTGTATTTTAACCAGCTTCCACCAAATAGAAAATTTTTCCTCTTAAATTTAAAATTATCGTCGGTATAAGAAACAGCAAACAGTTGATGTATTTATTCAGTTTGTAAACGCAGATTTCTATAATGAGTTGTAAATTCAACAAAAAATACTCGCACAAGCATAAAGACTGGTTTCGATGAATATCAAATGCTATCCGATTGGCATGCGCTGCAACGCCAACATTCCCTATCTAACTTCCTATTTAAAGCATAATCTGAATTGTATGGGCAGTATCGTGTCCTTTTGCTCAATCGTTTCCAAATTGTAATCAGATTTGGGTAGCAAATTGCTGTCGCTAAAATTTTACAAAATTCTGTTACCATGGTTCTTGATTTTTTTTTGTGCAAATTATCAGTGTCATATACCTATATAACAAACCTTATATCATTATTTACAGTAGTCTATGAGATATGATCATCAAAATCTTTGTGTTGTATGGGGGATGACACTGCTCGCCTTTTTTAAGCATAACTTAAAGTGACGTGGCATCACCTCGTCATTGGAGATGATATAATCTTACATATTTTAATGATGGCCGGTTTGTTACTCTATTTGCTTAAAACAGCTTTCTAAAAGGCTTTCTAAAACAGCTTTCTAAATATATTCCTTTTTGTAGTAGCATATGTATTAAATTTTATATTTAAATCTCCATAACCAAAAACATAAGCAGCAATTTTATTATTAAATTGTGCTTATATTTAATTTAATTATTCAATATAAGCACAAATATGTGCCAACTTCCATCTTTAAATCTGCAATAATTCATAAGATATGGACGCTCAAATTATTAAGTTGTGTGGGAGACATACTATTAAGTTGTGGTTATATGCCAATTTCGTAACTGATAGCAACTTTACGTCAATCAGTCAATTTCTTTTTTCGGCATAAAGCTGCTTGAAAAATGAGCTTTATTTCTACGTCTAAGTGCTAAATCTCTTTATGCCTCTACGTTTTTTGGTTGTATATGATGGTTGCCTCACGTATAGCATTTTTAGTATACGCAATTGCGATGTATTGATCTTTGGTTAAAAAGTTCTTCAATCTAGAATTTGGATTTGTTATGGACCTGTAGTTTTCAAATATGTGTATTTGGCAAAGATATTAAATTAACCCTCTGAAAACTTGAGTTCAACTTGGAGTTGTAAATTGTTAAACTTTCCTGTTTAACTGTTATCTGTTAAACATTTATTCATTTTTATTAATTCATGTAATTTATTATGCTATTATCAAGCACATGTTATTAGTATAATTTATTATAGTTTACGCATGTAAAAAAAAGAAAAATTTTAGAAGTAGCGTCGTAATATGATTATAATTACATATCTCAAATTCTATGTGATGAAATGTTTTAGTTACTATTGTTCTATTATCTCTTATTTCATGTTTTACCTCATCATTTTCATCATCCACCAACGACTTAAAACAAATCACACATTTCAATATTACAAAATCAAACATAACAAACACCAACTACCAGCCTCCTATGCATCAAGGTCCGCCCATGGGACCCCAACAAGGAATGCAAGGACCACCTCGTTTTGGACAACAGCAATCTCAATGGCCAGGACAACCACGCCCGAATGGCCCAAGACCTGGACCATTAAATGGACCACCTCAGCGGCCGCCCCAAATGGTAAACCTTTTATGAAATAAGGAAGATTCGGTTGTTTAGTTTAAGCAAAAGCATTCAGAATATTGAGATACAAAAACTTGTAATAGATACCAAAATTTGAAAAGATATGTCTGTCTACTTGGCTAAGAAAAAAGTGAATTATAATTTTTTTTCTAGTTTCAGGGTCCTCCTGGCTCAATGCCTATGCGCGGCCCGCGGCCTGATTGGAGACCTCCCATGCATGGTGGCTTTCCCCCTCAAGGACCCCCTGGTGGTCCACCACAAGGGCCGCCGCATATGCAAGGTCCACCTAGAGGACCTCCTGGTGGCCCACCACAAATGGGTGGTCCAGGCGGACCACCCCCAGGTGGACCGCACGGTGGACCCGGAGGTCCAGCACCACATGTCAATCCAGCATTCTTTAATCAGCCTGGAGGCGGTCCTCCACAGCATCCTGGGGGTCCACCAATGAGTGGCGGGCCACCCCATGGTCCTCCTGGACCTCAACAGGGTATGAATATGCCACCCCAACATGGACCACCTCCACATTTTGCACAGCAGGGCGCTCCTCGAGGTCCATGGCCCGGACCGCCGGGACCCGTTAAACCGCAAGGACCCTTCCCAGAACAGCAACCAATGGGACCACAGCTAAGTGAAGCAGAATTTGAGGAGATCATGGGTCGCAATAGAACCGTGAGCAGTTCAGCTATAGCCAGAGCAGTTTCAGATGCAGCAGCCGGTGAATATTCGAGTGCTATTGAGACATTAGTTACGGCAATCTCGTTAATCAAGCAATCGAAAGTGGCTCATGACGAACGCTGCAAGATTCTTATCAGCTCACTACAGGACACGTTGCATGGCATTGAAACAAAAAGTTACAATAGACGTGAACGTTCACGGTCACGTGAACGGTCACATCGTCCACGGCCGCGGCGAGAAAGATCTTCGTCACGCTATCGTGAAAGGTCACGTGAAAGAGAACGTGACCGGGAGAGAGATCGAGATCGTGATGGAGGGTAAGTTGGAAATATAAGCATTGCTTTAAATGGAAAATATGCACATTATTGTTCATACATAGTTTTGCAATTTTTACTACGATACCAACCACAGACCCATCCTAAATTAAATACTAAATTATCCAATTTGCGATGAAATTCTAAATTTCCAGACGTATGATTTTCACTGGAAAGTTAGAAAATTGGGGTACCGAGAATTAAAAAGAAAAGAAACGTTGTCAAACGATCAAACGTATTGAAGACATCATTACAGAAACGTCAGCCCTTTGTAGACAAGCTTCTTTGGCCATTCGCGGCTGTGGAATTTCAGATTTCTAGTGTATTTTGGCCAAATTGTGATCAATGTTGGATTTAAACTATGTGTGGTGGTAGTATTTCTTTCACATCTGCATTTTTAAGTCCTTATCTAGCAATTTTTCTTATTGCGCAAAAAAAAATTCGCAGAAATTTCTGAAAATTGTGTTTAAATATAGCAAATCTCTTGTGAAAGAAAAAAAAAAATGTGTTTGGTAAAAATTCTAAAATGTACATACCGGTAGGGGCCTAATGCAAAAATTTGATACTCCCGTAATCAGCTCTACGTTACCATCGTCTAAGGACCCCATTTTCCAATACACCAATATAACTAAATAAAAAATACATTTAATCATAAACCTCTTTTGTAAAACATTTGATTAGGGAAGTATTTAAAAAAATAAATTACAGAACTTTAGGCAACTACTACAGAACTTTCAGTGTTGAGTAGAGGAAATTGAATTTCGGAAGTTCGATGAATTTGCATCAGAGATACCAGAAAGCGGGGACCGATATTGCCCATCTACAGTCTCCGACAACGATCTGGGAAATGTTAGGTTAAAACAGGTCATGAAACATATTTGGTCAAAAGACGTTGGGTACTTGCAACTCTTCCTTCCTTCCTTCTCTTTTTTGTCGTATCAATTTATAAATACTTTTTCCTTCGGGTGAAGAAGTCATAATGACATTATGATACCATATACGAATCTCTTTTTATTTTTTTCTAAATTTTATCTGTTGTTTAATTTCTCATAGCTTCTGATTATATTTATTAATAAATATTTTTTATATTCTATGGTTTGCAGCAGTTACCGCGATCGATCCAGAAGTCGTGAACGGGAGCGTCCCAGTGGCGGTGATCATTACAGAGACGACAGTTCAAGTCGTTCAGCGCGAGCAAGAAAAACACCAGAACCAGCCGGGGGAGATGTTGGTGGCGAGGCGCCTTCAAAACGCGGATACTATGATGAGCGTTACAGATCATCAGATCGCGATAGAGAACGTGATCGTGATCGGGATCGTGAGCGTGATCGCGACCGTGATCGTGAGCGTGAACGCGATAGAGAACATCGCTCTCGGCATTAATCAACAGCTTAGCAAGAGTTATTTATGTTGAATAATCTGCAGTTGCAACATAACACACAATTTTGAATAGCCCTGGTAAAAATTGAGATATCAATGCGGATGTATAAATGAAATAAAAGATAAGGACTACTTGGACGTAACGATAGAAGAAAATATCTACAATTAACATAACTAAGATATTCTGAAAATAAACAACATAAGCTTGGATAGCGGCGCTTTTCGTTTTGATGCTGGTAAAAACAAGGAGATCATATGCATCATAAGTCACTGAATCTATTACTCAAACAGTAATCAACTTCTATTATTAAATTGATATAAAACACTACATCCATATGAAAACATAATTTGTTTGTAAATTGATATTTCAGTTTATTAATAAAACATATATAATAAATACAAACAATTCTAAATTCAAATACCTTAAATTAGAAATTTAATGTAAGTTTTGAAAACTACATATTTTAGCTTTAATATATCTTTATTGTGTTTACTCTTGATTTATATACCTGTTACCATATGCAAAACATTTCAACTCGAACTTAAGAATATTCGAGATTTAGAAATGACACATAAAAGGCAACTATCATCTTAATAGCGTAAACCATCGCAACTAAATCAGTCCAGAAAGGAGTCTTTGCCCATGTCAATTTCTGGTGCCCGCATCTAAACTCTACACGCAATTTTGATTCTGACTCGAACAACGATCTAAACGAAACTACAAATAATTTAGATTTTTGATTTACATACGACACGAAATTAAGAACCAAAGTCATGGTTCTGATTCAGTTCATAAAGCGTTTTGATTGAAAATTTTAT
This sequence comes from Philornis downsi, assembly GCA_019455685.1. NCBI lineage: Eukaryota > Metazoa > Arthropoda > Insecta > Diptera > Muscidae > Philornis > Philornis downsi. The sequence goes on along the minus strand of JAHXMU010000301.1, from coordinate 279,551 downwards.
CAAAAAAAGAGAATTTGGAAATATCTTTCTCATTTTGGCTTTCAAATCAAATCAAAATATCTGTTTCATTATGCTTTTAAACAGAAATCGAATCAACATTGGTCTGTAATTTCGTTTCACATAAAAGAATCAGTATATGAAGTGATTATTTGTTTCCAAATTTACTTTTAAACAAATTTACAATATCAAGATCGAAACGCAACTGAACTTTCATGAATATCCCTGAGATGAACAATTTAAATTTAATTTGTAAATTTGTATGTTAATATAATGTTAATGTTAATATTCAGGGTTTAAATAAGGTTTAGATGTATGCCTCGAAGTAATAATAACAATAGCAAATATGAATCTCGACTTTTGTCTAACTACCGATTTTAGATGCTTTTTCCATATTTACATTTGTACTGGAATTTTAACTTAGAGGTAAATATTGTAAACACAGGTTAACTTAAGCAGCATTGCGCTCCAGTTACATAAGTCAAATTATGAATACACTTAAATAATTTACAATATCAAATTAAAATAACTCATTAGTTTATACAGCTAGCTTTTAAATACTACATATAATTACACATATGTATGGAGAGATGTGACGATGCTAACTTATAAGTCAACGAAAACGCATACATTTGTATACTACAAAAAATTCAGTCTGAAAAACTTTTACTAAACTTCACGATTTTACAATTTCCGCCATTCAAAGAAAGAAGGAATGTTATGTAGTCCCGTGATCATTTTGTTTTCTAGGTTTCAGTGAGTTAACTTCTACTCTAATAACCGTCCGCGGAGAAGCTGTTTCTAAAACCAGCAGTAAGGTCGTTTAATTGAAAAATAATTATTTTTATTACATTGCTGATTCGATATAACTAAAATTTTTACAGCGCAAATGTTTGTTTTTTTAGAGAAAAAACTTCGTTAATGAATGCTTAAACTCAAGGATGTTTTGCTGGAAAATATTTTGTTAGCAGAACACTGAGATTTGTGATTTTACTTGATTTAATATTGAAATTAATATCAGTTGTACTCTGATGTTGTTGTTAATGCTGATTTAAATAATGATTTCTTCAATATAACGAAAGTGACATTGATGAGAGTAAAATGCTCTGCCGACTTGGCTTGTCTATGATAAATGAAAACTTGACATACTCATACATTTGACATAGCAAATAATACATTACCTTTAATCGATTTTATTATGATAAGCAAATGTACGTATATATGTCAAAAGTACAATGAGCTGCGATTTTCCATCATGCTCTCATGTACGGTCTATTTGACTGTGATGTCTCTCATGAATAGAAGTTTACGCACTGTTATGATTACGATGCCATCGACTGGGATGCGATTTTCAACTACCCTCGTAATTATACGTTAGATGTTAACATTCAATGTTCTATTTTGGATAATCCATGTAAGACGATAACATGTGCCGTTTGTAAGGTGAAAATATTAAAATAAGATCCATGGATGAACAAAAAAGTAGTTATTTTCTCTAAATCGCTGCGTGATATTGGTTTCAAAGAATAATTAAGTAATCTCACCAACGAAATGATTATTCAATGTGGAGTACTTTATAAAATACGGATGTATTCAGGAAGCTACTGTTTCTGATATTGTGGTCAATGTTGTTTTTTATTTTTTGTTTTTTTTTTTATAATTTTGGCGACTAATATCAATAGCACGTTAATTTTGGTATTTATACTGAAAAACAGTTGTTGAAGCTATACTAATTTCTCATATTGTTTACGGAATTGAGATACTCTCGGGTACCACTAACTCAAATATTACAAGGATTGAGAGAATTTTTAAATCGATTTTCCGATATCTTTACAATTTGCATCTTCAAGATCATATTTCAAGGCATGCTATCAATTTACTTGCGAGTTTCATTTTGCATTAATTTCTGGGTGCTACTATCGCTTAACAAACTCATAAAATCTAATTCTACCTATTCACTTTTTAATAAAATTATATTTTCTAGGTTTACACGTAACATTTAAAGCTTTCCGTAAAATTAATTAGGATATGTGCCAGTCTACCAAAACTTTTACATAAGCTAACTGAATCAATTAACACCTTCGAGATTAAACCTTATTGAACACCTCACCTCTTCTCTGAAAGGTTAAACGTGGGTCATGCAAAAAAGGTTTTTTTTTGAATTGTTACGGCTGGTGAGTCATGTCAGCTCTCATAATAATAATTATTATCCCTTATATATGCATACCGCACAACTATCAAGACGTCATTTTGTTGCCCTCTTTGGAATCCAAGATCATCGACGGAAGGAACAGATTATTACCCAAAATTCTATTTAACAATGGGCCCTTTATATACGAAGATGTAAATAAAATGAAAACTGAAAAGCGCACACCAAAATCAATGTTTACAGCCCAAGCGGCTGCAATTTTACATGCTCCGGATATAGCGACGAATTCAAATGAGCAAACCCTTGTCTTGTCGGGCAGCCTATCTGTCTTACAAACTGTTTCTAGTATAACAAGTAGCAGACCATTGTTGTTAAAATAAGAGATATCTTAACGTTACATAAAGACCGTATAAAATTGATGTGGATACGTACCTGGCCACGTAGGTAAGTAAAGGGTGTCCCAACAAGAATTTAAATTGGGCGCCATTCGAAGTGTCCTTATTTGGCATTTGAACAATTGTTATTGCTTGCTAGTAGAAGGTACGAGGTTAGTAAAAATGGGCTACACGAATGGACAACGCGTTCTCATTGTGCAATTGTTTTACCAAAATGGTGAAAGTTTTGCGGCTACAGTCCACAAATTGCGATCAATTTGGGGTCACAATAATGCTCCAAAAGAGTCAACTTTAAAGAGATTAATGGATAAATGTGCCAAATCTGGGTCTGTTAGTGATGTAAAGACAACAACGCGCCTTCGACCAGGTCGATCGACCGAAAATGTCGCAGCTCAGCAAATTGTTGTCTCCAAATCCACTATGCAGCGAATTTTGACGAAAGATTTGCATCTTCATGCATACAAAGTTCAATTGACTCAGGAACTGAAGACAGCTGACCATGGACAGCAATTTGAGTTCGTTAATTGGGTATTGGAGAGACAACATAAAAATGCTGATTTTGCCGATAAAATCATCTTCAGTGACGAGGCCCATTTCCATCTTGATGACTTCATCAATAGAGGAAAATCCTCGAGTGATTCACGAGAAGCAAATGCATCCTCAACGTGTCACTGTGTGGTGTAGATTTTGGGCTGGAGGAATCATCGGACCTTTTTTTTATGAAAATAAGGCATGTCAAGCGCAAACAGTCAATGGTGTTCGGTATCGTGAAATATGATAACCAGTTTTTTCGTGCCTAGAATTGAAGAAATGAATGTGGAGGGCATGTGGTTTCAACAAGACGGCGCTACATGTCATCCAGCCAGAGAAACAATTCAATCTTGTGTTTTTGTTGGGACACCCTTTATGTGGGGTAAAGTACAAGCAAATGCTGCTGCCGAACTTGCTTGCTCCGCCCCGCTGATAGTGAAGAACATTACAGAGCGGTTAGATTCTAAAAGATATGTAGTTCAATAAATTAATGAAATGTTCTTCATTAATAATAACAGTCGTATACACCCACACTATATTATAGTTAATCCAAATCCTACCAACTTATGCAAAAAGAACACAAACACCTTTTAAACAAAAACGGGGGTGACCTGACAATAAGACACATTCTGGAATCATGTCCCCAACTGTCATACTTGCAAGCTAATTTACTGAAGAACAAAGGACTGGATATCCTTAACCAGCTTGGAAAATATCAACACAGTATGCAATTTCATTTGTCATGTCAGTGTAGTCATCTAACTAGTTTGAAATATTAAACTAAAAAACACTTATACACAGATACATTATTACACCACATTGTAGCTGATGGCCTTAGCTGCTAATGCTACGTCAACTTTGTATTTTAGTCTTATATTTACTATTATAAGCTTAATATAAGGCAAATAAATAAATAAATATTACAGTTTTTTCTATTTTATTTTCAATTTATAATAAATTTAGCGGTTTCACACTGATGTCAGACATATAAATCTTAGTTTTTGTTCGCCTTTAAGGCTTTGTTATGTTACAAAATACAAAAATTCTATTTCAATTTTCTAGTGGTACCAAAAGTAGTTATTTGTGACAAAAAGTGTAAAAACTAGTACTTATTTAAAAAAACGGTGTAATGTAGCAAATATTTCCAACTCAGAAAATAAACATCCAAGGCAAAAATAGGGAAATTATAGCTTTTTTTTAAATTAGTAAAAACTAACGATATGAAACATTATTTCAAATATTTGCATTATTATAAAATGTATTGATGTGAACCCACCCCCCCTTGATTCCTAGGATTCAATAAAAAATTTACTTTCCTGGTTTTATGTTACGTTTTATAATTAAATTTAAATAAATAATACATGAACGCGATGAGATCTTCTAATGTGTCATTCTTTAAGAAGAGATGAAAAAACTGCAAAGCGCTTCGCTATATAAAAACTTTATTTTCCAGATCTGAAATACTAAGTATTAAAACCGATTTTCCTATCAATACTTCTACGTAGCAAATTATTATGGATAAAATTATTATCCATAAATTATTATGGATAAATAACGGTTTCGGTGTTTTTGTGCAAAAATAAGACCTTAATCTACACAATGCGTCGCAAAAAGGACATAAATTAGCATGGTTACCTCGCTTTCAGATAAACTTTTAAGATCGGGTTGAGCCATATAAGCCGATATTCGATTTATAGAAAGAAGAAAAGTCGAAATCGACTTTCCGACTCTTGTTTTAGACTTTTAATCCTGGTACCACGTTATGCCATTTGAAAATGTTTATTTCCATATTACTGCCTCGGGACTACTATTAAAAAGATTTTTTACATCACAATTGTAAGCTAAGTGTAAGTAATATCGTTTCCAAAAATTGTTTCTATGTTAGACCTATTTGTACAGGCGCGACTCGACAAAACACAGCTAAATGTGAAATAAATGTGTACATAGAATCTTATGGAATTATAAACTTCTGCGCTTCAAAAGCTTTGCGGAACCGATCTTAGTATGGGGCTGTAAATGCTGAAAATAATAAACTTTTTGCTAAAATCAACAATTTTGCAACAGTGGTAAGACGCAAATTTTTGCAACTCAGCAATACCAGTATGGCGGGATTTTCAATTCGAACGAATGCAAATCGATCTTATTCCCCCATTATCGTGAATATCCGTTAAAAAGTGATTTTACTGGCAAGAAGTAATTTTTGAAAGATTGTATATATACAAAGTAAATAACAAAAGATGTCGGTGATGGCCACCTTAAAAAAGCCAATGCTTGAACAAATGTAAAATATCCCAAGCTTAAAAAGCATACACTATATTATGAAGTTTATTAACTGTTATGTATGTTAGTGTTTGTTAAGATTTTTAGAACATGTATGTCTATAAATAGGCCCATCAGGCAAATACTTACATAGTCCTTTTTTAACTGTAACCAAAAAAATAAGTAAGTTCAGTTTGTCAAGATTTTGTTGTCTTTATTTATTTTAATTTGTTTTATTCTAATTTTAATTTCATTTTTTTATACTCAATACATTTTGTGTACAGAGAATAAACAACAACACAATACAACACAACACAACACAACACAACAACACAACACAACAATAAACATAAACATACCAAAACATCAATAAACAACAGCAATCGGACTCAAACCAAATACGTGTCGTTATTTGGGAAAGGCCTTGGGGACGATTGGGAAACCAGTGTTTATTCTGAAAACAGCAAAAAAGGACAAAAGATACTGGAAAAGTCGTCTAGTTAACAAAAAATTAAGGCGAACAATGCTGTAGAATTCCTACAACTAAGCTTTGCAAAGGCATCTATCTCCTTATGTATTATTCTGTACTCAATAAACCTTTCATTGTAAACCCAATAATAATTAGTAAATAGAAACCTCTTAAATATACTCGTATTTAAGGCATAAACCAAAATTGCAAATTATTACTCATTCCTATATTTTCATAATCTCATTAATTTGTATACTGAATTTGTGTTGCATTACATTTAAATAAAAATTCACTATTAAAATTAACTTGTTTAAATAAAAACTTAGAAAATTCGACCCCTCGAAAGGATAATTAATATATGTATTTGAGGAAAGTGTAAAGGCCGATTTTGTGTCAACTATAGTTCCTTATGACGAATATAAAAAAAAACGAGTGTTAATACATTAACATGTTTTTTGTTAAATGGTTGGACAATCATAAAAACAAGCTGTTACGAAGTAAATTTTGGTAAAAATCAGTGTAAAATGAGTACAAACTCTTTATGATTTTTTGCACCAGGTTGTTAGGTATATGCATCGGTACAATAACAAGGTAAAGAGCTGTTCTTATTTTGCTCAAACTCCAACTGTCTTACTGTTTTATATATTCGTCCTTATGACGAATATATAGAAACGGGTGGTAATAGATTAACATATTTTTTGTTGAATGGTTGGACATTCATAAAAACAAGCTGTTATGAAGTAAATTTTGGCGAAAACCAATGTAAAATGAGTATAAACTCTTTATTGTTTTTTGGACCAGATTTTTTGGTATATGCATCGATACAATAAAAAGATAAAAATCTGTTCTTATTTTGCTCAAATATTTGATCAAACTCCAACTATCTTACTGACAAATTTATTTGTCAATAAACTTGCCTCAAAAGTGTTTTTTCGTTTATTGAACAGAGTTTCTTTTTGCTAATTTTGTCATATTCTCTACACGGCAAGATGTATAGAGAATGTAAAAAATTTTTCTTTTTATTCCGAATTGGTTCAGTCAAACGTAGAAATGTAACGCTCCAAATAGCAACATTCACTTTAAACAACACTGCATTAGCCTCAAAGTACAAATTTCCAAGGTTGAAGATTGAGGCTAACAGCCCATCCTGACTGCTAGGAATTTAAATAATTAGCAGCCGAAATAACGAATGAAAATATATTGGTCGCATAAGTGCTAGTTGTCGTATGATCAGATTTCGTAAACAACTGAGTTTGTTTGTTTACAATGACTCCATATGCATTATTTGCATTCAATCTAATAGCATTTGTTAATAAGTAAAAAAAGTCAAAGATTGATAGGAAAATCTCATTTCAGCAACTCTAAAGAGAATAAAGCACAGCAGACAGTGAATGGAATATAATTGAAACGGCACCGAAATGTGAATCGATGTGTCCACGCGTATTTTTCTGTGCAGCAAAGACGATGTATGCTTATAGGCCAACTAATTTTCTCTGGGTTGGGGTGATTAGAGAGCCAAGAAAGTAAGATGACACCGCTCTCTTCGTTTTGTTGGGTATAACCAAAATCACCGTCAGAGTCTTTGTGCTCGGATGTGGAATTGCATTATACAACCGGTAGCAATCGCATTGTAATATGCCCAGTGTGATAAGCACACGGTAAGGCCTCCAAAGGGAGACTCACTTTAACTGCCATGGACTGCCTCTCTCTCTCTTCGTTGCTCCCACTGCGCGATGACTTCATAACTTTATATATTTTGATTACTATTTTGCAGATTACAATAAGTTGATCAGTAATGTCTGAATACTATTATTAAAAAACGCTAAACTATTAAAGTTTCACGTTGGGGAAAAGATCGAGAGATGACAAAATTACGCTCTTGAGTGAACGTTCAAAGCAAGCGATATTCATTCCAGAAGGGAATAAATTATCTATTCGTATACATTGTCTTTGTGTGTAGCACAAGGAAGAACTTCAGACGGAGCGCTAATTTCTCTCTGGAGTGAATTTTGCTAAATCTAAACGCTAATTCATGAACACAAACCAGATGCTATTGTTCGCAAATATCAGTAATTACATTACCACAGTCTATAAAAATATTAACAAAAATATGCAAAAATATCGATATATTGAACAAAGAAAGAAGGTAAGAGAGTAGTATTATCTTGCTGTCTAACCGTTCTATTAGTCTCGATTTTCAATCCAAAAACAAATGCGGGTATTGTCAGTAATTCTATTCTATTGAGTATTCCAGTACAGAGTGAATTAAAGAAATGACTTTCTAATTGATTAATCAGACATATTTAACCCTATTCGATGTCAATTAGTTTAAGTGCGGCGATTTTGCAAACGCCAAACTGTATGATGAATTACTTAGTTTCCAGCCAGCTATCACGCAATAGTTTACAAATAACTTTATGGTATAATCTATTACTTTATTCATTTTTTTTTTAATTCGAAAGTGGAATCAGAGTTCATCGATAAATATATCTAAAATAAGACCGTTTATGCTTGCAATGAATGTTTGCGCCCGCTTACTGTCAATTTTTAATAGGTTTTATTATTTTGGCGATCAAATTTTAAAATTTTGTGTCGTATCCATGCTCTCCGTACAAAATATTGAGTAATTACTTTTCAGTACCGGTTACCTAGACAAATACATATCATCGAATACTCGATACCGAAATACACAATACTTTTGCATTTCTAATTGGTATCCAACTTTACCCAACTGACTACAACTGACGTGTCCCACCACCTTACTCGCAGGTATTTCACCACCATCGTATATCAATTCCAATTTGTTCATCGACAAAACAAAACAAGCGTAGCGTATCGCATTTATTAATAAGCATACTAAGTTGAAAACATCTAGAAGAACTGAGTAAGAATATTAGTAAATTATAGTACTTTGAATGACTGTTGTCAGAAACTAACCTTCAGTAAATTCATTTTTCTTTGGAAACTCAAAATTTTAAGTTGTCGGGAAATTGTGTTTCAAAATTTTTCAGAAATCGCCTAATTTGTGAACTTGTTGGACTTTGGAAAGCAAACATCATATTTAATTCTGAAGGCAGTCGACAATTGCTGATAAACTCCATAAACTCAGTCTAGGAATGGCTTCATATGCGGATAGATTTAATCGGTTCACATCTGGGCTCAATGATAAGTAGTAAGTACAATTCTATATTTAGGTAAATAATTGGGTTATTTCCCTAAATAGCTATATGGGTACACATTAATATTCATTACATCATTTAATGCAATCGTAGTAATAGTAACATTAAAAAATATGGTGAGCTTGGCTTTTCCTCGTTTATTGATTCCATCAGATGTCTAAGCAGTTACAGTTAGTTGATCGGTTCCACCCTACATATTGTTCTTAATTTTGACGGGCTGAACACAAAATTGAAATTTAACATCAAATTTTTGGAAACGTGTATATATAACACCTTTTGTGATTAAATTTCTGAAATGTTCATTTCCTCCATTAATCGATGTACGATTGTTGTTATGTTTTTACAAAATATATTCTAACCAATGTCCGCGTTTCCAATATTCAACTTCGTCATTCCGTTCGTAGAAGGCAATTGTTTACCCCCAAACTTTGCTATCTTACAGCACTATCTTTTAATGTGATAGTAGCTCGTAGCTATAATGCATTGCCAAATCAGCTTAGAAATTTAAATGTATCATACGGAAAATTTCGTAATAGACTTATCTGTCATATGCAGTTGACATAGGTGAATATTCTTTTACATCTTAATGCTTGCATTTCCGAGTGATATTTGTCAATTATTATTGGTTGATATTAAATATATGATTTTATGTGATCAATTTTTAATTGACCAAAAAGTAAATTCTGAAAATGTCGCAAAAAGTATTTTTGAAAATTATGCCCTTTGAACACATTATAGCTTTAAAATGTTTGGCTATTAATGACTGCAATGAAACTTTCGTTATTTATGGACGATTGGCAATCAAACTTTGCAAATATGTTTAAAATATATGCAGCGACAGTTATTAATTTTCACAATTACGCAATACAGCATTTACACACGCATGCAACAACATGGTGGGTATGCGTGTCAAATGCAATGCCTGACCCAACACCTTGCTCATATTCTGCGCATTGACATCAATAGACATCTTTTGGCAGTTTTGGGCCTAATTTAAGCCAGCCTCGAAAAGATGAATTTCTTTGCAATTCAATGTTTCACGCCACAATATCGATTCAAATGTCTTGAGATCGATGTCGGGTTCTTCGAAAAGACGCGATTAGCTGAGAAGTAGACAGGCGTTTTTTGCCATTAGTTTAACTTCTAAATAGTTGACCTAGCCAAATGGGCCACAACATACTTTTTAGCTGCATATAGAATATTATCAGGTTGTAATTGTATCTCATCGCAATATAAATATCTACAATGGACGAGACAGTATTCATTTTTGTTCAAAAATAGTAAAGAAAAGCTTATTACAATTGCGGTTGCCAAAAACAAGCTTAATATAAAAATTAATTAATTAAGCTTAGTATAAAAATTACCAACCTTCCTGAAAAGTTTGACATTTTGTGTTATTTTTCCGTAAGATTCAATTTAAGGCTTCCGTAGTTTTTCAACTAAACGATATTACAGTTAACCATTTTATTTTTCCAAGCGAGGCCAACAAAATAATTGCTTTACTTTTGCAGATTTTAGAAGCTACGTTATTTGTTATACAGTTTGTTTTTTTTAATCTAATTTTTTTTTATCTTTTATTTAATAATCTTGCAGCTTTAATTCTCTTGGCCAATATTAAATATATTACTCCAATTGAAAACGTAGAAACAAAAAGGAAATGTAACTGGAATATATCGTAAAATTAGCTAGTAACAATTAATTCATAATGCAAAAATTAGTGTACAAAAAAAAAAAAAAAAAAAATAGACGAAATGAAGGAAGATAAATATAAAAAAAAGAAACATTCACAGAGAATCACAGAGACCACTTCAAATTGCAAACATTTTGCAGTTAAAGCAATCCATTTTTTTAGCTTACAATCTTGGAGTTTGAAACTATTAAGTAAATCACAATATGCTTAAATTAAAATAAATACTACTCTAAAGTAAATTTTTTTATATAAAATTCTAAACTCATTTGGCAACGCATTATAACTACGGGCTACGCTGTGAGATGGCAAAGTTTGTTAATGAACGATTGTCGTCTATGAACGGAATTTGAAAGTCTCATATAGGAAAAGGAAACATTTTGTAATTCGATAAACGCAAGGAAGATTTAAGCGCAGCCTAGAGATTTATTACGTGCAGAAATGCAACAATAGTTTTAATAAATTTTTGATGAATCATTCGAATTTGAATAACCAAAATTCAAACTCGAAGTTCTGAATAATCAGAATTTTTGATTTTTGATTAAGTGATTAATAACGATACAGGTTAATCGCAAAGTGTGCTTCAACAAAGCGCACATCCGCAGTGTTTATTGTGGTTTATTGATTACTTATCGTGCGATATGGTATGAATAAAATTTATATGTTGACTATATAACTAACATTTTGATCCAAAACAAATATCGTGCGTGTAGTAATAGCTTCTTATAAACTCACGTTCATAATCACCATTAAACAGTGTATCTTTTCCAATGAATGTAATTAGAAATACGTTCAGTGAGTTGAAATGTGGGGAGCTCTCTCATAACCTCATGAATATACTTGAATGGTTATCAATTTACAGACAATAATTATGAGAATATGATTGACTTCAAATTGCCACCATTGATCAATATTTATATCGTATTTCGCTTTTAAGAGGGGCCGAAAAAAGTGTAGTCTAAAAAATATTACCCGTTATCCTCTCCATTGACGTAATTAATATTGGTATGTGAATGTATTTCCAAATAACCAAGAAAGAATAAAAGATAAATGAAGTTTATAGCGTATGCAACTATTGGAAATAAGGTTGATTTTTGTATATTACTTTCGTATAAAAGTTTTGTAGGTGGCCTTCCATAAGAATTTGTAGATTTATGATGAAGATGGGCGCTCTCCGTAAATAATAAGATGGAAGATGAAGGTGGCATTAATCGTGAATAATTGGCATAACAATGAGTAAAACTGATCTAAAGGGTTAGATGACTGCAAGACTATTTGATCGGGTTGATTCCACAAACTTGTTCGGTTTGATGGCGGCAGCTGCTGCTCGTTGCGGGGTCACTAGTCGCTAGAGTGCAAGGGATTAAAACCGGAAGTAGTTCAGTTACAAGGTCTCACCAGAGGTCCCTTTACCAGGAGTAACAGGAATTCCCAATGGCAGGGGTCGAGTTCGTGCCTTTTTCATCTGTGTCTTAATGATCTCTCTAGGATACAGACAGAACTGGGAGCGAAAGGGATTTGGAGTTTTTCCTCGTCTCCTACCGGTGAGGGTACTGCATCATTGCAATGTAAGACTAGGTGCGCTGCTCCCATCGGTGATTTTGGACATTCCCTCCTGATCATTTGATGTTGTTGTTTTAAACTGAAATCGCTGGCGGTTTCTTTGTGGAGTTGCATTGCAACCGGGTGCTACAGGCCCACAGAGTAGCAGAAGTGACAAGACAGGGGATTATGTTCTGTAATAGCATAATCAATTTAGTATCTTCTGGCTGGAATGAAAGGTTGAGAGTTGCAGAAGTTTGCTGCCAAAATTTTCGCCTCCTATTCCTATATAGTCAAAGTTAACTTAGCTATCCCAGGGGGACGCTGGCGATATTGCAATATGCAAAGTGTGAATGACACACTAATGGTTGGTTGTAAAAGTGTTGTGAATCGTGTAGGAAGTACAAACTAAAACGTTTAGTCTTAAACAGGCCCCCTGATCGATTCATACAATTGTGCAGAATATCTTACAAATTCGCCTTAATGATTGAATTGTATATAATGAGACATAATATTCCGAATAGCCAGATAAAATTTTGCTTCTACTAGGTATCGTTTTAAAAATGAAGGATTTCTCGCGTCTCCCGTGATTTATAATATTTGATAAATGGGAACCAGCATAGTTCCCAGATCTGGACTTTTCACGACATTTCTATGGCATTCATTATTACCTTCAAGAAAAACTAAGTCTGAAATGATTTGAATTTTCAGCCGTTTTCTTATTTTATTGTCATCTATTACGTTGTAGCTTATTTTTTGTACTTGAATTTCGGCATTTTTCATCTAATATTTTTTTTCAACTCTGTTTAATTTGAATTTCAGTGAGCCCTATGTTCGCCATCACCTTGCTAAGGTGTATATGATGCTGGGCGGAACAGCGGCTGTGACAGCTATTGGATCCATACTTCAGATGAGAAATTTTCTGGATCTTGGCATGCTAGCAGCCGTGGGCTCATTGCTATTAGTTCTGGGCTTACATTTCTATCGAGATAATGGCAAAAACTACTATACGCGCGTTGGTATGTTATATGCTTTCGGTTTTTGTTCTGGTCAAACAATGGGTCCTCTGCTGAGATATGTTGTCGTGCTAAATCCATCAATAATATTGACGGCGTTGGTGGGAACATTCGTTGCTTTTGCATCTCTGTCTGTAGCAGCCCTTTTAGCGGAACGTGGCAAATTTCTTGTCTTGGGTGGTCTGCTAATTAGTGTTGTCAATACCATGGCCCTATTAAGCATTATGAATATGTTCTTCAAATCGATGTTTGTGCAAATGGTAAGTAGTAAACTAATAGATTGAGAATATTTAATACTTATTTTAATTTAATTATTTAATGGCTCATATTGTACATTTTTATTAATAGGGTCAACTTTATATTGGAGTCTTTATCATGGCCGGGTTCGTTTTGTTTGATACTCAGAGCATTATAGAAAAAGTTCGTTTGGGTAATCGGGATGTGGTACAACACTCCTTAGATCTTTTCTTTGACGTCTTAAGCATGTTCAGGCGAATTCTTATTATTCTGACTAAAAAGGTAAATATATGTTTAATATTATATTTTAAATTTGATTAATACAAACGTATACTATATGTTTTTATTTATATGCAACATGTCTATATAACACCTAACGTAGGGTGATATCATTTTCCATAAAATCTATCTGCTGTATCATCATTTAAATCATATAGATTGATTTATGCGTTACTATGATGTTCTGACATGTCATAAAATTGGGTTCGAAAAGCTTTCTTTCGGCGGAAGTTATTACGAATAATTGCAGTACTACGAATTATTAGTTGTTAAAAGTAAGAAATCATCATTACCATCAGTTGTGTGCCCTGAATCTAAATCAATGTGGATATTTATCGTATGTGCTAGCGTGTTTGTTTTTTTTGTACTTCTGTGGCTTAACTAAACTATTCCGAAGAAAATATTCCGGAACCGTCTATTAATTTCAGTTTTATGATGTCAAATATCTGACGTGTATTTTTGATTCAATGTCGTCATGACGCAATTCAAAGTGCGAAAGTGTGTTTTTAGTGACGCTTTTATGACGCATTAGTGAGTGAACTATGATCATAAAGATTGTAACGCTTTACCTACCTTTTTAGTTTGAACTCCATCTGATCATTTTAGTTTGCAATCCCAATTTTTTAGATGAGAAAAAGATAACAATATTACAATTACCTCGATCGTTAATAAGTAGTTTTATATGTGTAATTTCCGATCTGAAATTTGTTCAGAAAACCGTGTACCTAGTATATTTTTTTGTTTTAGATAGTATAACTCATGTTAAATTTCTATCGGTACGTAATTCAACAGGGGTTTTTACCAATAGAATTCTTGAATGATTGAGAATAAATATCTGTGGCCGGTTATCTTTTTTCACGGAATTCAAAACTTTATACCTTATTCAATTAGCATCTCGGAGTTAACTACATATGATGACGAGAGCAGTTTATTATATTTATCGGTTTTGTGAAATGTTGATTATTATTTTCACTGGTCTTTGGTAAAGTAGTTTTTAGATAGATGAATCGTAGTTCATTTTAAAAATATATCTGTTCAAGCAGGGATTGAACATGGCTCCCACGGGTTGCCATTACATATATAATTTAATTTAATTTATATATTCAGGATTGTAATTTTAAGCCTTAAGACCGATTTGATTAAATTACAATATTACAAAGTATTTTCATCATAATTCAATAGCAAATGCATTATACAACTTTACAATTCTAATGTTATAAAAAAATTTATGTAACTTTAAAGCAGAAAAATATGATTTACAATATGACGATCTACTTCACTTGTTAGAATTTTTCACTATATATGTTTTTCGTCCTAAAATACAGAATTATAGCTTTAACTTCAAGTAATTTTTTTAAGATTTACTTAACTAAGTAATTGAGATGCTATACAAGCAATGGCTCAAAAAAAAAAAAGGAAGAAAAAATAATAAGTTTAGCGATAATCATTTCCCCGTTCAGAATGAAAAGATAGATGGACAGCAAACTATCTGACGGCAATATCAAAGAAAAAAGGGGTCAAGCGATAAAATTAAAAACAAAAGCAATGAGCGAATAACTACAAAATTAAAATGTTATGTTATTTATAAGCTCCTCATGGTCATCTAAAGTTTTAACTTCATCTATGCACTGTTACTAACATAAATCAAAGCATAAATAACCGGATGAAAATATACGTTTTTGACCGAGAATAATTTTTGGATTTATGAGCACTATGAAATTTGACGTATTAAGTGCTACGAAACATTTTGCTGGTTAGGGTGCTATAAATCAATTAAACGACTCAACGACTTTTTGCAGGCAAAATTGAAAAAGTCCGAAGTCGACTTTTGTTTTCTTAAAAAGTCGAGAAATCGACTTTCATGTAGAAAAAGGTCGATTTTGGGTTTCGCCTTTTAGATGTTTTATATATAGGTATATTTCCAGATCAGTTAAATATAGCCTTTTGTAAAATAGATAAGATTTTGCAGCAGCGCCAACATAGAAAAATATTATCAGTAAATGTCTCTATAATCGTTATACATCAATTTTTAAAACTGTTTGATTGATTTTTGATAAAGAGGGGTACTAAATAGCCGACTTTTATATATTTGAAAAAATCAAAGAATCGAAAATCAACTTTTTTGTCAGCTACTGATTACTATTACTGGTATTAGTGGTATAGCATTTGGAATTTAAATCCCAAATTTATTAGTTGTTATATCATTCGAAATTAATAAGGATTTTTGTTGTTCAATAACTTCGCCTATATCTTCAAATAGTTGAAATTGCATAGTATAGAACTGAGGCATCTAACAATTCTATAGTGTAGGACTAATATGCCCTAAAGCTAGTTCGTAATTCCGTAACTTGAATTAGTTTGAAATATCCTCGCTGTGTATGTCTGTCAATGTGGCACAGCTAATACATATATACACACAAATTTTATATGTATAGGTATATCCAAGTACATTTTGTTCTTATTAATGTCATATATTTCTAAATATCTAAATATTTTTCTTTACTTATTTACGACAAAAGTCGTATTTTACGTATAGTCTTTAGTGTCCGAAATAATATGGGTTTCCACATTGCCCGAAGTTGTTCTATTGGGAGAATTCGGCTAATACAGAACCTGATCTTATGATGCATCCATATCGACATATCCAATACATATAGATTTCTAGAATACATATCGACACAAGCATCAACTGATGGATTACCTCTCAGACCCTCCTCTTGCTGAGTCTGAGTAGTCTGCGGCCAGTATGGAGCGGCTATACCTATATAATGAACGCTAGTTATTTTCCAAGAAAGAATTGTATATTTGGCATAAAGTCTGTGTACATCTTTATTCAAAAAGGAAGGTAATGGTTTAAAATCGACCCTTTTCGGTTTCGACGATTTCCGGTTCATAGCCTTTAGATTTATAAATAAAATAAATACTCGTATATTGTAAATATATATTGGGGAACCTCGCTTGCCTATATTTAATACGATATTGAAAGCTTTATAATGTTTACGAAAGTTCAAAAATGTTTTACTTTTGCTCAACTTAGCATTGCTCAAGGGTCAACAAAAAAGTTCCACCATTAAATCATAATATTTTGTTACACAACATTACTGTGCGAAAACTAGGTTGTTGTACGTTTGCAATATAACAATTAAACTTATTTAGATGTTTGCAATTGTCATAAAGTCTATAGTGATGCAAATGGATTCATAAGATAATCTTGTAATGCCATTAACTTCCTATCTTCCAGCTGAAAGACTTTATGATTTGACCTTAGAAAGCTTCTGTATAACGATTTACAAAGATTTACAAGATTTTACAATGTCAAAACTATATTAAAAATAATCCTTTGTAAATATTGCATAATTCAATTCTTAATAAAACTATTCAATTGATTTACTTTTATAATTCCAGGAGGAACGCAGGCGCGAAAATGAACGCAAACGCCATTGAACACGAATCCTGATGAGCTGAGCTTACATTAGTGTTTAGAACAAATTTTTGGAATTAATGTTTGTTATAATATCTATAATACATCCCTCTATTATAATCTGTTGCCGGGTGTGTGCAACAGTACATACACAATTTCTATAAAATGTATTTTGAAATTTATAAGTTTTTTGTTGAATAATATTACTTTGGACGGCAGTATGTATGCAATAAGAAATTTTTCTGTATATTTAAACTTTTAATTTATTTCAAATAATAAATATATATTTTCGGTTTACACCAAGTTCTTATTGAAATGTGGTTGATAATTCTCAATTGTGCACATTGTTTCACATAATATAGCATATGGGGAGGAAGAACAATTTTTTTTTCTATTTTCTGTCTACATTCTTTATTTTCCTTCTATTTCGGATTTAGATCTAATTGGTGCATCTGGGGATGATAAAAATGGCGTCCTCTGATGGAAATTACATTCCTATCTATAGGTATACTATTCCTATCGTAAAAAGACCCTTAAAAACCAAAACAATCTTATTAATCAGGAACCGCAAACGACAGTTATTGGATCAATTTTTAACTAAAAAAATCACTAAAAGGAAATTAAATGTATGATTATTAAATGTTTTTCAATGTTCTTTATAAATATGTCATAAATTTATAATTTGATTATTATTTGTATAAATCAGTTAAATAATTATGTTTGCTTTTTATTACAAAAAACAATTATAACAATTATTACTGAATTTTATAATAAAAAAAATTCAAAGAAATAATTAAAAATGATTTTTATTTAAAAATCAGAAACAAAAATTAAAAAACAATGATTTTAAATTTTAAAAATTTAAATAAAATTGTTGAGTTCTATTATAAAAGGAATTTACAGAAATAATAATGACTTGTTTTTAAAAATAAAAAAAAAGCAAGATTGATTATTATTTTTTTAAAATTAAGATTGGTTTTTACTTTTAAAAATCAAAAATAATATAAAAACATAAAAATATGTGGCTTATTATTAGGCTGCGGCGAAGTTTAGTTCTTAATCCGGTTCAAGTCTTTCTATTATCAATTATTTATTATTGCTAACAAAAAATATAATTCAATGTTTTTTTTTTTTTTTTGTCGGTAATAAATTATGTATACCTTTATTCCTCCGTGCGAAAGCATAAAAATTAAAGCAAACATACACTTCGCATTTTTCGGTTTACGGGCTTAAGCACTTTAATACCCATATCTACTGCATTTAATATACTTCATAATAATTAAAATACTTTATTGACTGCGAAAATTTCGTGTTTCATATCTTCGATGATACCATGTTCTTCACTCCGTCCGTGCAACCTGCTGTAAATTGACAGCGACATTCGCATTTATCAATCAATATGATCTATTATCCTTAATGATGGTGCACAATACTATCGTATACATGCTTAATTATTTTGAGTGCTTCTGACCATAAGCATACTGTTAATATAATACTTGGAATTATAACTTTGTTGGACATTGCACAATTTTATAAGTTTCATTTCAATTCAAATCAGCTACGAAAATGCCTCAACAGCAATCGATTCTTCAGAGGTTTTCAACTTTATTTTTAATTTGCAAATTGTTGGGAATTTATCCCTACGATTTGCATATATATCAACGGCACTACGAATTAAGGAAATCCAATATAGGCGCATTAATTGTGGTTGCTGTAATGATTGTAATCATTATACTTTATAATTTTTTGATATTTTCATTTTCGGAGGAAGATGATACATTGAAACAAACACAGAGTAAGTACCAAATACAAACTATACTATATACAATTCTATAAAAATATATATGAAGGCAAGGTTATCCTCTATAAAGAGAGAGATAGAGATGGAATTGGAGCTAAAGACTACATTACGATATTTCCCAGGAAATTTCTAAAGTTTCTTCTCCGACTGTAAATGCCGAAAGCTATGAATATAGTATACAATAAGAATGTAGAAGCATTTTTGTTTTTATACCATCATCGACGGAAAGAATACGAGCATATGTATCATTTGATATTGCCAAAGTGTAATACTCAAAAGTAAGGGGTCTAAGGTATGAAGTATCTTTACTTTTATTTTTACTACTGACGTTTTAAATCGCCGCAACTCAAACAAAATATTCGTGATGAAATTAATGAAATACCGCGTGAAATATGTGAGAATGTAATGAAAAATGTGCTCAAAAGGGCTCGCATTTCTGAGGCTAACAGAGGCGGACATTTATCTGATATTGTATTCCATACATAATTGCCGGCAGTAAATAAAACATTTATCAATATAAGATCCATTCTCTTTCATTTAATCAAACATTATAAACAAACAAAGTAATGTATCTTTTCGACGGACACCCTGTATTTTTGGTAGATGAATGGCGTAAAATACATGTACATGTAATTATTTGCAGCCAATGTTTTCGAGAAACACGTTTCTTATCATATGCTCTTAAAAGTGGTATAAAACATACGTATGCTATTAAAAGTGGTATGTTTTTTCTTTTTTGTGTACGTTTTAATTTGACTTTTAGGTGACATCAAAAAATAAGTATGACAAAAATATTTTTAAATAAAAATTTATGGTACATAAACGAATGATTTCTTTACATGCATTTGCTTACATATCAACATACCAGTTCTATTAGAAAAATTAAAGATTTTATTTCAAAAATTTCTAATTTTTGTTTAAAAGTTTTTTACTTTATTTAGAAACTGTGTTTAATCTTTTACACAATTATAATAAATTCCCATTTATTTTTTAGAGTTTTCTATTTGCAATAGATAAACCTGCACAATATTTAGAAATTTTGACATTTTATTCATACAATATCTAGTTATTCACAAATTACGATTTGCACTGTTTTCCAAGAAATAAAAGGACAAAAATTCGACATTTTTTTAACGGAATATTAGACAATATGGTGAAATGTTGAAAGAGTTATAAAATTGTCGAACGTGATAGTGCAGAATTCCAAATGGATTATGAATTATTAAACCAAAATCGAAGGCGTGCCGTATTTCTACGATGAAATCTTAAAGGCAAAACCGTGACGGGAATGACGTTAATAATAATTTAGTTTAGATTGGCGACATAAGCTAACAAAAATTTGTTTTGTTACATAATTGTGTCGCACTAAATACTAAATATTCGTATACTTTTATGAATTTCAATTTGTTTTAGAATGGAGGATATATAATATAACCTATGGCGATTTTATATTTGTATACCCTAATCCATGGTGATGGGGATATATAGTATGTTTTAATACAACAAAATGTATGACGCATTAAATATAACGCATGTCTAGACGACTGGACAGCTGACTTAATAATGTTTGGTATTTATATTTAATTTTTTCCCACCCACTTTTTGGGGTTGAAAATAAGTGATTTTGTCTTTCTGGTACCTCACAAAACAACACACTACAACTTGTTGGAAAAATCAGTTATACACATTTAATTTGAATATATCGCAGTGGATATGTCCTAATCCCAGTAACCACTGAAATATTTTGCAGTAATCATATCAACAATTGCCTTTAGTTAGGAAAATATTAGAAATGTCATAATTTTTCCGCCGGTAAATTTTTTCATATTGGACCAATTTTGCCACTTTTTACAGTCACGGACTATGTATTGACTAATCGTTAGACCCGATCCGAAGGAGTGAGGGTATACATCATATGATATGAAGCGCTTAAAGTTAATGCATCTTTTGGCGAAATGTGTTCAATAACTTTTCAAGTAGATTGAGCAATATTCGTCTGCCTGGCTAGTAGACACGTTAGCTGCCGTAAAATTTCTTAAAACTTGATATAGCTTAATATTTAGCCAGTGTAAATGGGCTATATTGGCCCGACAATCCCATATAAATTCAGCGATTTTCCGGGATACAACCCGTAATTCGTTGAACGTAGTAATCAGCAATTTTGTTTGTTATATCGCCTTAGTATCTGGCAAAATTTGAGAAAAATAGCCAAACTACCCACCACGCCCTTTCTGCTACTTCCCATGCAAATGTCCGATTCAACCTACATATTCTTAGCTTCACATTTTCAAGCAATTGTGTTGAATTTAACCAAATTTGACCATGTTATGCGTCTGATAAACTTAGTTCTGGGAGTGTAAATAGACTGTAGTGTCATGCCCATTCTGATACCTCTCATATAAAGTTTATAAAGTTTCGGTTTAGCGAAATTTAATTTTCCCCTGTAAACCCTAATAAAAATACTGCAGTAAGAAGTAAAGCAGAATTTTTTGGAAGCCATAAACACTAAATACCCAAATCATAAACTTTTCTTTACAGACGGATCTGTTAATAATGCAAAGGCTGGCTTCGGAATTTTCGGTACTGATCTTGAAATGTGTAAACGCATCAATGATTACTCATCCATCTACACTGCTGAGCTACTTGCTATCAAAACCTGTCTTCAATATATATCTAATTCTGACATAGATCAAAATTCATTAATTATATGTGACAGTAAAAGTGCATTAATAGGCATAACAAATCCATTCACCAATAATATGATTATACAGCAAATAAGAGAGACAATCAATAATTCTTCAAACAAAACAGACTTTCTATGGGTCCCAAGCCATTTAGATATACATGGAAATGAAAGGGCAGACCAGTTAGCTACAAATTCTTTAACAGAAGTTGTAGCTAGGGAATTCAAATATCAATTTTCGGACTACAAACGGCAAATCTCAGAATATATTTTTGATCTCTGGAAAGCTTCTTGGAATAGTAATAATGACTCCAAACTATATGCAATCCAAAAAAATATAATACACAAACTCAAAACCCCCAGAATATCCAACACTGATTTTATTAAATATACGAGACTTAAAATTGGGCATTGTAATTTTTCACATAAATATATTATTGAGAAAAGTCAGCCTCCATTGTGCACCTGTGGTGAAATTATGAGCATTTCGCATTTATTTAATGACTGCATAGTTTTAAGTGAAAAACGAAGAAAATTCAAGATAAATAACATTCAAGTCCTCTCAAGCGATGTAAATTTTGAAAATGTTAAACAATTTCTAAACGAAATTAATTTATTTAAACTGATTTAAGCCTTGGTTTCAAAAACTGTAAAAATAACACTAATATAAGTTTTTTGTAATAATTTTACATATATTCTATGGTCCATATAATCTTATTGTGTTGGGACCTTAATATCTGAAATAAATAAATAAATACTGCAGTAACTTAGATTTTTGTCAACGGCATTTAATACAATTCTTGGTAAATTGTAAAAAATCGACCAAATAACCCTGACGTTTCTGGTAGTTTCCAAACAAATTACCTAATTCAATCCTTAGAAACACATGGATATATATTTATCATTCAATTTTACCATATAAACGTTAAGAACTGCGTACCTCCTAGCACTCCACATACTTTTGCACAAATGTAAAGGACGCTGGGTGAAGGTGTATGTAAGTCAATCTACCTGACTGCAATTTGTGTACTTGTTTTGTAGCTAAATAGCCGACAAGTGGGCGTGCCATAAAGATATAAAAATATGTACTTTGTCCATGTTTTATTGAAATTTTTCAATGAATACGCATGCTAGTTGGGTTTTCCCCTAAAAGAGTATATGAGTTCTTCCCGTGTCTATTAAATGCTACTGTACATTGTTTTTAATTTAATGAAGAAACCACATTTTATAGGGGTGGATTCTGTTCTCATTTGGTCAAGTTGTTTCTTCCGGATTGATTTTGTTCAGTTTCAGATTTATTGCACACATGACTATGAGACATTTCGTTGCAAAATTTCGATCTCATAGCCCAAGTGTTTCGGCCTATGGCGTGCTTCCAACAGAAACGCGGATGAATGAATGTGCGCTGTCTCAGAAAAGTATTTCTAGTTGTTACAAAAGCAATGTCAAAATTCCAAACTCATTTCGAATGGAGAAATGCCGGACCATTAGAATTTAGGTAGATATTTATAACCATGTAGAAGATGTCTTCAGTGTGTGAATTTTTTTATTTTGTGCAACAATTCCTAATTTTACCTGCCAGTCATCATCATGCTAATTATAAGTAAAGTGCCAAAAAAAAAAAATTCATTTTGGGCACAGAAGAATGTTCCCCAATTCCCTCAAAGGACATAAATTAAAGATAGTGAAACATATAATTAGTTTGGAGTGCGAGTATTTATTTATCAGAAAATGGTAATGACGTCTAAAAAAGCGAAGTTTGATTCAACTATTAAACATTTGCTTACATTCAAAATTTAACATTTTTTTGGCTTTAAGTGAGTTTACCGCATAGGGCATAATCCGCTCTCTATGCTTGCGTCTCTTCTTTAACTTGGTGCAATATTTGTCCATTAATGTTGGTGTAGATGGTGTACCAGTCGCTGAAGTCGCTTCGGAAGTAACAGATTTATTCACGTTATGTGCAGTGCCAATTTTCCATCCATGAATATTTAAACATTTCAAACTGTCAGTCAGTTGCTGTGCCAATGTGTTTTCCATGTTTCCGATATTTGTTGTGTTAGAGGATGAGCCTTCAGAGGAGATCAAGAGGAACTAATGATGGTTGATTTTACAGCGTCCTATTTATAGTCGTGTGCACTTCAGCAATTCGCGCGCAGGTAAAACGTGTGCGCAATAAACGTATAAATTGCGCGAGTTGCGGACACACTGGCTACTTGGAAAAGCTAATTTCTTTCACCTTGTGCAGTGAAGAATTCGCCATTACCATTCGAATTTACCAAGAATTCGCATCGTAATTGTAAACCCATTACGCTGTTGAAGTACATTAAGGATGTTGGATTAAGTCAGAGTGTAGATGTTGAACTTATTATTATTTGCAAATATTTCCGAGAAAAGCCTAAGTGTTTCGGAACCGACAGGAGAGAAAAAAGTTAATGTTTATTTCTTAATCTCCGCAGTATAACATTTAGAACTATTTTGCTATATCGGGCTGAGTCCACAAATCTATAGGAACAAAAACGCGAATATTGGAAATATTAATATATTTATTATTAATTATGTCTTCACCCGAATGAATAACGATATATATAATTTAATCCGGTAAAAAGCGTTTTATCTTTTGACAAAATGTGTCTGAGGACATTTTGAACTGATTGCGCGACGTCTGGCTGACTGATAGACATGATAACAGCCATAAAAAACTTAATGAACTTCTTAATATTTTGTCAGACCCAGCTGGGGCTTATAGCTGCTCTATATCGACCCACACCTTCTGGTACTTCCCATTCAAATTGACAAATTGAGGATTTGAAAAAATGGTACCTTCCTCCTGTAATTTCTTATTCTTATGCTGCATTAGTCTAGGATTTTTCGTGGTGTTTAATCCCTTGTAAAATTTGTACCCTTATACGAATGATTATATAAATTATATAAAGTACCCTTATACGAATGATTTACTCCACACATTCATATGTAGCTTTATATCTTCCAAGCTGTTGTGTTGAATTCAGTCAAATTTGAAAATGAAAGTAGATTGATCTGCTACACCCCTTCCAGTGCCTCCCATACAAATTGACCGATTTTGTGAAATTTTATTATATTTTTCCTCAATAATTTCTAATTAGTGGACAGTGGTAGCCTTAGTTTTTGTGCCCTTTTATTACACCCCATGCAAATTGATCTATTCATCAAAATTTAATTCCTCCCAATAATCCCATATCCGCAGACTGAATTTAACCTAATTTCTGTCAATGGTTTTGCGTAGTAATGCTTGGTAAATTTGATTAAAATTAATGTGATAACCACGCCTTCTTTGGCAATTCCCATACGAATTACTTAAATTAAACCTTATATGTTCCTAGATCTTTTACATCTTTCATTCAATATTACTAAATTCGATTTAATTTACAACTCTCTACAATGTCTAAGTAGAGAACTTCAGAAAAATTATAATTTTATCTCGCTTTTATGCAATAGAATTTTTGTATGAGTCTATCGATTTACCTTTTCTGGGGGGAAAATATATTTCCTCCGTCATTTACCCTAAAACGCAATTTTATATTTTTTGTGGAAAATATATTAGGCTCTGGCAGGTTTCGTGTTCTTTTCTGCAAAATTCGGCTCCGAAGAGTAAAAAATGTTAGCATATTTTGCCTTCATGCTGAGAA
The DNA here is from genome assembly GCA_019455685.1 of Philornis downsi. NCBI lineage: Eukaryota > Metazoa > Arthropoda > Insecta > Diptera > Muscidae > Philornis > Philornis downsi. The sequence goes on along the minus strand of JAHXMU010000301.1, from coordinate 254,238 downwards.
TATTGCCCGAAAATCGGTAGAAGTTTTAGTTGACAGAATATTGAATGAGGTAAATAAGTGTAGACATCATACAAAATTGAAGGAGTGATATTGTTCGCTTTATATTCCTCCAACGGTCGGGAAATTGGGAGAATCTGTATTGACATTTGTTTGAATAAATCAAACTTAATACACATTCGTATTTTTTTATTGGGAATAATATAGGGATGCATATATTGTCGACCAAGCAAGAGGGTCGATTATCGTTGGCGATTATTTGTTATATACTCGTATGCTACTTGCGAAATAAGTTAACTTTTGCAAAATTTGTACCTTTTGCTTTCCTTAGTAATAGTAATAATTAATATACCTATATATTAAAAATATTTTCAAAGTATTTTTATATAATAATTAATTATATTAATGTAATATTGCAAATTAAAATTAATTTAATTTTTCAGTCTGAAGGCATAACCCAGAATTTAGTAGCTATATTTTTATAGCTTGCATTTGGAACTGCCAATTACTTTTCCGAATTTCAATTGGTCTGTTATGATTTAAATTGATGTGTTGCGATTTTTAATCGATGCGTTTTTTATTTAAATTGATGGTCTTTTGAATTTCAATTGACATGTCTTAAATTATAATTGACATGTTTTGAATATCAAATGGAACATTTGAATTGAGGTATATTGAATTTCAAACAGAGATTTTAGTTTCTGTTAATGTGTTTTGATATTCAAACATACTTAGTTTTTTGATTTAAATTGGGATTCATTAAATTGTTTGATTCTTTGAAAACTAACAAAAACGTAAACTTCTTTCGAAACTTAGTTATGCGATATCGTAGAAAATGGAGCTGGTAAAAATTCCTTGTCAGGGTGCACCACGAAAAATGTTGCCCCGCCATCTAAAAATGTTGGATTTTCTGGTTCAGGAAAGAATTTAAAAAATATGTTTTTTACCATTTCCATAACAAAATGTTTTGTTCAACTTTGCACGTAATTTTATTTAAACCTATAAATTTTTGTAGAATTCAATTGCTGCTCAACTGAACAACTCCTATTCTCCTACCCATCTTCTGGAATTGACTAAATTTTGTTTTCACTTCAATTGTCGTGTTTTGAAGTTCCATCAACTAATTGATTGAATTTTGATTTTCAGTCGGTTTCTTCTGAATATTTGAATTTCAACTAACTCCTTTTGAATTTCGAAGCAAGGTTTTAATTTTCAATTGATGCGTTTTGAATTTGAATTTATAATTCAATTTATAATTATGTATTTCCGGTACGAAAATGCTCTCTCAGAAAGTACTGAAAACCATTTTAATAAGTCTATTCGATTATGTATACTTAAGAGTTAAATTTATTCACCAGAAAAGCTTAATGGCATTTAAGAGAGTTAAGTCTGTCCAAATGAAAGCATATGAAACAGGATTAAATGTTTAACGACATTCTGGATGCAGATCACCATTTGTGTTTCTTCTGTAACTCAGCGCCGTATTTGGCAATGATTATTGTGATATTGTAATAGTTGACTCGGTCGAAATTATTTCACACAGATTATCTGCAGTAATGATTTTTTAGCCATTAATATTCAAATTTATCAAGGTTTCTTAAGTTTGCCTATGTAAGAGGATATAATATAATTATACAAGTTGTAAACGGAATGACCATCTGCAAATCTAAATTGCAAACTTCTGGATATCGGGATTGCCGTGCATGTTCAATTTTCCTCTGGAATTCCTCGAATTTATTGTGTGGAGAACGGATAACGGGAAGGCTGTCGCCGTTGAGTGCGGTATTTAAACACAGCGCATGCAGGTCGTTAATGAGATTTAAATTCGCCTTTATGGCAGTTGGTTAAATTTCAAATGAGTTCATATTAATTCCGAGAATTTTTGTAATTGGTTTTGTTCAAGGATACAGAACACAATGAAGTCAATCTGTGGATGGGTTGTGTTGGGTAAACAAAAAATAATTATGTTTTAATTACAGTCAGCTACTCAGCTACTCTACACAAGTTTAACAATTTGGCCGCATTATGTTTTAATGCATTATTATAAAAAATTAAAGTGCGATAGAATTAGTGCTACACATTAAAAGTCATACTTGTCATTTTTCTTTCCCGATTCATAAAAAAATGGACATTCAGCTGCAGTATTTTTTTTACAAAATATGCAATTGAACAGCGCGTAGAAAGAAGTTTTAAACAACCTTATCTAAAGTTGGCAAAACATGGAATAAAAAACCATTTATTTTTCATTTAATTTATTTTGATTTAAGGCATCATGCATTATTCTAATTGTCCTTTTTTTCCGAATCGAATTTTATTCGAAATCATTACCAGAGTGTGGGAGTGGTGCTATTGTTGACACACGTTAAGTTCCCAAAGGCATGTTTAGGGTATCCTCGCAATCACGTATGAAGTAGACGCTTTCTTTTGTGTTCAGACAGTGTTGGTACGAATCTGCATATTCCTTTGCCGCAGTTGCTCAGTACATGTGTCCTTGCTGACACCTTCGTACCTACTTCCAGGACTAGCTGGTTCCTTGCGTGCATATTACTATAATGTTTTTTGTGGACTTGGTGTCAGTGGGCATTCTGCATCCCGTTTGCAAACGCTTCTGCCATAAGTTTAAGATAACGTGTAATTTCGACAATAAAGTTTTCATATTGTATAACATTTAAATTCAAATCACGCTGTACATCATCGATGGTGGGAAGCTTTCTTCTAGATGTGTAGTATTAGTCGCAATAATATTTGGATATTTTTTGCCCCAACTTTAGTGGTCGTTGGAAACAAGATTTGATGACTGGGATTACAGGTCTCTGTTCTTCCTTTCAAGATTAGTTACAAATATCTTCCACATTGAACCAATGAGGGTTTTCTGTTCAATAGTTCAGTCTAGTGACTTGTTACATTGCAATAATTTCAAATTGGGTTCCTGATTCGGTTTGGTACAATTTAGCTGGTTTTAAATTTGTTGTCTTGTACATTTAATATTCGATACGATATTTCACAATACGGTTTTGTTCGCGTTGCTGATCAATAGTATTTCTGGTAATTTTACGATTTGTTTTTTCCTGTGTCTTTATTGTGGCAACAATTCAGGATATTACATACTTCATCAGTTATGCATCTTCTTCCTGGTCATTAACCGGTTATCCATTTAGTGGGTTCAAAGCCGCCGGTCTGGCAAGGTTTAACAAACTAATGTTTTAAAACTTAACTAATTTTTGCATTAAAGTGCCAATCTACTATAAAATTGTATGAGACCAGTATTTGCTTTCAGTCATCTAATGATGACTTTATATTACTAGAAATTTACTTAATAAAATAATTTATCGGAATAGTCCAAAGACTATTGGATAAAACTTGGATTCACCTCACAAATTTCTGAACATTGACCACAAAATAATATACATAGTTATATAATATAGTTGATTTTATCGAGCAGGAGGATGTCATTCTTTTTTACCTACTTTTACTCTTAGGGAAGAAATAGTTCATGAAGTAATTAAATCAGTTGCTGGTACTGCAATTCGAATTTGTGAGCTTAGAGGTAGAACAATTCGATTATGAACATCTAATAGACGGAATTGATACGGATACGGACGGAATGATAATTGATTTCCTTTAATTATATTATAATCAAATGAAATATTTTTAAAATCTGAATACTCATAGCTTCAGTATCATTGATGTGCAATAGCTTTTAGTGTAATTAGGGATTCATTAATTTCGTCTAGCAAATATAAAAGTTGCAGGGAAGGAAAGACAATAAATAATAAAATAACAGAAGGTAGCTGAAATAGTTTTAATTGTTTGTCCACGAAGTAAATAACGAGTAATAAATTTATTGAAAAATAATGTAGATATTAAATATCCTGCAAAAAGTGCATGACCATGAAAGAAAATTAATTGTTCTGTTAATGGTGAAGAACTATCTTGTAATTCTAAAGTTGCTCATGTTAAAATTACTTTCTAATAGAAGTGAAATACTTAAATACTCCGCACTGATCTGTCATATTAGCAATCAGTTAATAAGTGTAGTTCTGAACAATTACGAGTATGTGTCCTGCAGGCACACCTACACAGAGGGTGTGTTTTAAAGTCATTCAATTGATGAATTTAATTTAATAAAAATGTAGAATACCTAATAGTGAAATAGTTGAGCCAATAGTAGACATTTCATTTCACGCAGTGTAAGCACCTGGGTAATCTGAATAACATCGGGATACTCCTACTAATCCAAGGAAATGCTGAGGTAAAAAAAATTGAATTTACTCCAATAAATATAGTTATGAATTGACTTTTTAATCATTTGTTATTTCTGTGTTAATCCTGTAAATAAAGGATATCAGTGAACAAATCCAATTACATCTTCAAATGCGGCTGCTGTGAATAATACGTAATGGAATTGAGCCACTACATATTAAGTGTCATGAAGAAGAAGAATTATCCTAATAATCCTCCTACAGTAAATAAAAATACAAATCGAATGGCTTATAAGTTAGCAGGTGAATAAGAAAGTTGAGTTCCGTATAGAGCTGTTAATCACCTGCAAATTTTAATTTCAATGGGGTTGCAGCAATATTTATGACTGAGGAAGTAAAATAAGCTTGAGTATCAACATCTATTCCTCGAGTAAATATATGATGTACTCATACAATGAATCCTAATATCTAATAACCCTAATAGCATAAATTATCCCTAAAGCCCCAAAGGTTTCCTTTACCTAATTCTTAAATAATAATACAGGAAATTATTCCAAATCCAAGCAAAATTAAAATATATACTTTTGGATATATACTTCGTATAAAATTCAATATCCCCCACCTGCTGGGTCGAGGAATGAAGTTTTTGAATTTCGATCTATAGTATTTCGATCAGCAGTACACGTTGAAAATAGTAATAGAGTTGTATTTTGTACGGATCATACAAATAAAAGTATCCGATCAAATGTGATTCCTGCAGATGATATATTAATTACAGTTGTAATAAAATACAGTTGTAATAAAATTATGTATGTAATAAAATTGACAGCTCCTAACGTTGAGGAAATTCCAGCTAGACGGAGAAAAAAATTAGCAAAATCTACTACAGTAATATTAGAATATAAAGGTGAGTAAACAGTCCATCCTGTTCCAGTTCCGTTATCTACTATTAGGAGAAGTGTTAAAGCAGGTGGAAAAAGTCAGAATCTAAACCTTAATTAAAACCGAAAATAAAAAACTACTTTTTGCTCCAACAATGTCATGTGCCATTTCCCGCCCTCGGATTCGATTTTCAAATCAACGAATTATACTAGATATAACTATAAAAAAATATATGTATATATGTATAATAAAAGCAGAAACAATAATGTTATAAATTTGATTAAGGCTCCTGCAACTTTCTAATTCAGCTCGAATAAGGATACTTAGCGAGGTACCTACTATTTCTGATAATGCTCCAAAGATAAAATGATAAAACTTTTTTCTGAGACAATCTTCAATTTTACCTGTCAGTCATTAGCAAATCATCATCTATGCTAATAATTAGTAAAGAGCCAAAAAACCAAAAAACTTCCAATCTTTCCCAATTGTCTCAAAGGACGTAAATAATGATAGTATATCAAATAATTATGTTGCAATGCGAGTATTTATTTATCAGAAAATGTGAATGACGTCTACAAAAGGGATGCTTGATTCAACTATTACAGTGTTGCTGATTTAATTCAAAATTTAACATTTTTCTGGCACTAGGTGACTTTGGCGCATAGGGCATTATCCGCTCTCTATGCTTGCGCCTCTTCTTCAACTCGGTGCAATATTTGTCCATTGATGTTGGTGTAGATGGTGTACCAGTCGCTGAAGTCGCTTCGGAAGTAACAGATTTATTCACGTTATGTGCAGTGCCAATTTTCCATCCATTAATATTTAAACATCTCAAACTGTCAGTCAGTTGCTGTGCCAATGTGTTTTCCATGTTTCCGATATTTGCTTGTCTTAGAGGATGAGCCTTCAGAGGAGATCAAGAGGAACTAATGATGGTTGATTTTACAGCGTCCTATTTATAGCCGTGTGCACCTCAGCAAATCGCGCGCAGGTAAAACGTGTGCGCAATAAACGTATAAATTGCGCGATTTGCGGACATAATGGCTACTTGGAAAAGCCTAATTATCTGCACCTTTTGCAGTGTTTTTAAATCCCAAGAATTCGCATTGTAATTGTAAATTGTAAGCTGCTGGATGTGGATCAAGTCCGAGAGTAGATGTTTAACTTACCATTATTTGCAAATACTTCCCAGGCAAAAGTGTTTCAGAAAGAAAAGAGGAGAAAAAATGGTCTATCTATTTGCTACTGTCTGCAGTATAGCATTTAGAAGTATACGGGAGTTCAAAAGTTTAGAACTACCTTGCAAAACTACGTCTTATTATTAATTATACCTTAACCTGAAAGTATGAAAATATATATCATTTCATTCGAACAACATTCAGGGAAATTAAAAAGATCCGTTGATCCTGGACTAGATGTGTTGAATGAATAATGAATAATCATCGCCGATGTAACATAGGCTTGTTATTGGAGAATTGCTCCAAATAATTTTTATGACAATTTTTTTTCTTTTAATCAAAATTCACATAACTAATTAATTTAACTTATTAATAAACAACAATTTTAAACACATGTTAACAAATTTTAAGTTTTTGCATCGGAAAATAATACTAAAAATGTTTAATATTCTTACAACGACTGTCGGTTATAGTTTCCGAAATTAAAATTTTCCTTGCAAATTCCTATTCTTAGAAAGTAGTAACAAATTTTTGCCAATATATTGGTTTATAATGCTTAGCAGGTCTGAGAATTAAGACGGAGCGCAAGTATCCGAAACTCAATATTCCCACTGTAATATCTGTTGGGTGGACTGAAATAATCTAGATTTTCGTTCTGTGTATTGTCTGTAAGCTTCAAAAAAAAAAAAAAAATTGACGAGGCAACCATGCCCCTTCTGGTACCTACCTACAAATGAACGATTTCAACCATATATTCCTAGTTTCATATCTTTCTAGCAGTTGTATTGAATTCAATCAGATTTGGCGTACGTTGTACGTTTGATGAGCTAAGTTCTGTGAATAAACACGGGAGGGTTGTCACACCTTTTCTGGTATTTCTCATACAAATTGACCGTTTTATCCATATTTGTTTATATTTTTATTTTTGCTATGTATAATCCATATTTCGTAGACCGTAGTTACTTAAATTTTTGGCAATTGAATTGCATTATAACGGGCAGTAATATTTAAAAATTGCCTAACATAACAAGACGTTTTCGTCGTTTACCATTTAGCACTCATCAGGCATTTACCATACTTAGTTCTACGAATGAAAATGCAGTGGATTGCTACGCGTTTTAGGGCATCTTACATACGTACAAATTGACCGAGCTAAGAAAAGTCAGTCTTCTTTTTCCTTAAAAATCAGTGCCAACTCTATAATTCCTAAAATTTGATTTTTTACTGTAATCCCTAATTCGTAGCCTGAAGTTAGTTAAAATCTCGTCAATTGTATAACATTCCAATACTGCCGCCCTCTCTGGTGTCTTCCATATAAATTGCTTTTTTAACTTGTACTGGGTTATCAATTTCTCGGTTTCAAAAATAAAATTATATAAAACACACATAAAATTATGATTTCGATGAATGAATGACTTTTACTTTATTATATTGCTTGAGACCTTGCCACTATATACGAAATACATTGCAGCAGTGGATCTTTTTGAGTTAGTTTTCGAAAACTTTTTCTTGACGAATGTTAGTTTTCAAATGCTCCAACATTTTTGAATTATCTGCGTAAGCACGATCTTTGACGTAGCCCCACAAAAAAAAGTCTAATGCCATCAAATCGCATGATCTTGGTGGCCAATTGACGTCGACAAAACGCGAGATTAAGCTTTCTGGAAAATTCTCATGTCATAAAGCCAAAATTAATAGTTTTGTGTGGCTCGTGAGTGACACCGTCTTGTTGAAACCACATATCGTCCAGTTCATAATCTTCAATTGTAGGTCTAAAAATTCCGTTATCATACGGCCATAGCGATTTGAATTGAAATTCAGATTCAGTAAAAGAAGCAATGTTTTCCTCATTGAGTACATTGCGATGATGCAAAGGCCTGCCACACCTGCAACGCTTATAGTCTCTTCGAATTTCTTGATAATCTTGCAAATTCCTTGCACAGCAGGTCGATTATGCACGAAAGGTGTCCACGTTCGAATCACGACTTTTGTAGTAAACTTTTACTATTTTTAGGCGTTCTTCGGTTGTTAAACGATCCACATTCGTAAATGGCAAACCTTTCGCTAAATAAATAAAACTTCAGATGACAGCTGATAGCCTTTCCGCTTTATGATTTTTCATGTCTTACAGTCAAGAGACTTTTAAGCGAAAATACTGTCAAGGCATAAGTGAAAATAAAACAACAATATAAAAACGGCATAAACCGTATACGGTAAAAATCCTTTACAATGTGCGCTCCATCCTACAAAGAAATCAGTTCTTAGGCCAAAATTCTTAATAATGAAGCGTTTTGATAATGGCACCATGGCGAATATTTCTGAACTCTTGATTCAGAAAATTATGGACTTCACCTGCAATGATGAAGTTGAAGACGCAAAAACGTGTGATGGGAATATTCTCATCAAAACCAGAAACACTATTTAAGCTCAGAAATTTCTAAAATAGATCACCTTGGCGCATTTCCAGTCACGGTGACTGAACACCAGACTCTTAATGTTTCCAAAATGTATCCAAAATGTGTCTACCATTACAAAAGTTATAAAAAAAGTTGATGAAAAAGTTAAGCAACCACCGCACAGCATTAAAATTGGTTACAAAAATGTATATACTATCCCCTCTATATGTACATTGCAATGACTGCTTTCGATTTGGACATAATTGTACACTCTGCCGTGCCAAAAAAATAAAGCAAAAACATGCATAACTGTCCAACGGCAGAGGCTCTTTAGATAAATATTGCGTTAAAAATCTTGCATATTCGGACCACACATCTGTTGACAAAAGATGTTCGATCTTTGTACAGCAATGGGAAATTTAATATATCATCAATCAATCATATCATGATTCAATTCAACATCAATATAATGGAAACCAACCTTGATAACTAAAATAGCATTAATGCAATGATTTCTTACAAAAGTTGAATTTTTTTTTCAAAAAACATTTTTAACTGTTAACTCAATTAAAGGCTAAGGTCAAACTTGATTCTGCTCCAAAAACATTAAAAGCGCCACAATCTGACTTAGTGTCATAGCAATGACTAAGGGACTGAATAATGTTGTATTTGACCTGTGCCCCCGTCTTCCTACAAGTATTTGGACTTTATAATTACAATAGGAGGGGGGAACAACAAGTTATCCTAACTACAGTATGTGCCCGTTTTCACTGCAACAGAAGTTTGTTTTGTTCCGATATTGTATGGCTATTCTTAACTTTTTGTCTTCTTTTTAAGGTATCTGCAAAAGTTCTGCAATGGAGCATAAATGGTTTCAATAACAACTACAGTGTACTTCAGATGTTATCATTAATTTATCATATCATTATTTTACACAAAATCCACATTTTGCTTATACTCCATTTCCTATACTTATCAACTATTTGATGATTACCTTTAACTCCTCTACAGTCGAAGGTGTTATGATAGGAATTCTTGTACATAAATCTGTCCAATTTCGAGAAGCACATCTCAAGCGTGATTTAGATGCCGAAATTTTTTCAAAAACAAAAAAAGTTCGTATTACATCTGCTTATATTCAACCGAATAATAGTTTCATTATTGACATTGTCCATTCACTTCTCAATAATGATACAATCGCACCAACACTAATAATCGCCGATTTTAACTGCTGGCATAGGAGGCGTGGTTGGCCTTGTAACAATAAAAGAGGTTTACCCCTGAACACATTTCTTAAGCATACGAATTTAGCCTTAACGATGGTGCACCGACATATCTCAGCACTCATAACACGTTAACAAACAACGATCTTAGTTTCAGTTTGCCGTAGATTGCTATCGATCGAGTATCGAGAAAAATTAACACCTCCTATTTAATCTCTTTTCTTGGCTTAACCGAAACATTTACACACAGGTCCTTGTTTAGAACCCAAACATCTATTTGGAATTTAACTAGTTCTCTCCCTATCGGCCATAATTTAATAACTCTAGTAAGCTTAACAACGAAACTGCGAACCAAGAAAATTATATTGAAAAGTGTTCATCAGTCTATAACTAAATATTTATCGAAACGTTCCCATTGTGTTCCCTGGTGGCATAAAGAATTACTTTTCGAACGAGTACTTATGGCAGCTTAAAGAAAATCAATGAAAAAATTTTGTGAACCCTTTTGCGTCAACTGCAAAAATTTGGAATAACATACACCGCTTTGTTTTCTTGGATACTACTAGATCCATATGCTGCATACGACAATCGAATTTCGCGAGCAATATTGCTGACCTTTTTCACCATACGTGGTCGACCGAGTCAGAGGATTGTAACTTCTCTAATGCCCTTTTGGCTAATAAGAATAGAATGTTAGTATATAAATGTATGTACACTCCCTGTTTACGTGTTAGGCCGATTGAAATTGAAATTATTCTTATCGAGTTCTCATCTGCCGTTGGATCCTTGGCGGAACACACCCCGAGTTTGGATCGGATTAGCTGTTCTATGTTAAAGCAACTGTACGGAGTAATTAAAATTATAATTTTAAATTTATTTAACTCATACTTATTTATCTTGACTTATTATTTATTTTGACTTTTTCTAAACCTTTAACAGAGTTGGTGTTCATGCTATCATTGAAAAGTAGCTCCAAGGGTCCTAAATTACGGCAGGAACTTTATAAGCAACAGGCAGACTAAGGTTAAAAGTGGGGAATGTTATTCAAATACAATGCCATCCTCCAGGGATCGCCGCTTCCAGTGGTCCTTTTGGGAATAGCTTGTAAAATATTAATTTAAATTATTGCTTTTAACAGGGAAATACACATCAGTGGATATCCTGATGATTTCAATCTTTACACCAAATTGTTAAAGAGGGATGTACGTATGCAACAAGTGGGTCTCTACTTACACAGTATCGATAGGCATTATTCAATTACAAAATATTGAAAATATTAAAAGAGTTTAAAAATATTAAGTTAAATGTCTTTCTGGCCCGCAGTACAATATCATTAATCTCAGTGTTAAAATCCATACTAATATCTAAAATAGGTTACGCTTTGTCCTTATGTGGAATTTTGCCTAAAATTTCCTTAGGAAAATTAACCACTATCTATATATATAAAAATCAATTGCTGTGCGTTAGTCTCGCTAAAGCTCGAGAACAGTTGGACCGATTGGCTCATTTTGATCTTAAATTATTGGTAGAGTATTCCGGAAGGTTTAAAAGGTTTTATTTGAAGTGATAGATGGCGTTGGAGATGAGATTTTTGCAATTAATCTTTTTACCACATTAACATTTTGAAGGCAAAACAACGTTTGCCGAGTCAGCTAGTTTAAAATATATATTTGGGCCCAAATTACCTAACTATTGACTTGAGAACAGATCATCTTGCTCCAAATCTTTTTAACACAGTGCAGATTCGCCTATTTGTAACATTATTCATATATTATTATTATTATTCATATATAGACAGAATAAATGGAAACAATAAATCATTTGGTATAGTAATTACACCTATATATATAAATAAGGAATGGGCAATGGCTCCACCTTGGCTCTTAAATCCTCCACTATTGAAGTGACTCTCAGTAGGTTCAATAAGATCACGACCCCATCTTCAGTTTACAGAAAAAAATTTCTTCAATTTTAATCTGAATAGGGAAACAATGTTACGTTCATATATACGGATGGTAGTCAAATCGGACAGACTACTGGTTATGCGGCAACCATTGATATTGAAAATGGAACTTCTTTCCCTTATTTAGCTGTATTTTCTGCCAATTTTAAGGCTATCGAACTCTTAAAATCTGGGATGTAAGTGGCAAGGGAAGTGCTTCACTGAAGGCTGTTAATAATGTAAGTAACTCCTCCCATTACGCTTCTATTATTCGTGGTCTATTGATCAGATTGTATCCTAAATAGGCGGTACTGGGCCAGCTGCTAAGTCAGCTAAGGACGCAAGGAATTTTCCTTTAATTTATATCAGCAACATCAACTGTAGAGACTTTAACAGACATAAACAAACATTTTTCGATCAAGAGGGAGTGCTCTACACACTGCATTTAACTAGCTTCAGCAGATTAGTGAAACTGGAATTAATATCGGGTATTATCTCGGCAGTGATTTAAGTAAGTCTATCGCTAGATGGGATGCAATTAAATTTCCACGTCTTCGCTTGAGTCAAATAAAGTTGAGCCACTTCCACTAAATGGATTAGAATCTTCCTACCACCTGCACCTTTTGTAACTCTAATAATCCCGCTAAACTGATTTGCTCTCACTTCTCTTATATAAGGCAGCAATGCATTCTTAACCATCTTAATCCCCAATCACCGCAATTTCCAACCCATTCATTCATAATATTAAGGCAGTACTTGGCAGTATAAATAAACATAACTTATACAATCTTATACGATCACGATCCTTTATTTGTCAGTCAATAATTTCTCACATCCTTAACATTCTACTGTTATTCATATCATGATTTAAGAATATTTTTCAAATGCAATTCATCCGAGAATGTCTCAGATGCTGTTTAAAATTTTTACTACTATTTATGATTAAAAAGGGAGTGAAATTGTGTGCCAACAGACGTCTTCCAAAGTCTGTGGCGTTTGGTGGTTTGTACTAGAATGTTGGCAGTAATCGCTGGCAGGCATATCAGCCTCTGCTCTCTAATACATGAGCGATTTATTAGAAGAACTCACTTGTACAAATTCACAAACAATTTTTTCTAAAGTTCGATGGAATTCAATTGTGAAGAGTACCCAAATGTACCTATATAGCATTCATTATATACATATACATTTAGGTGTAGGGCAGACTATGGTCGAAAATTTTGTTTTGACGAGTTTCAATTCGAATTCCAATTGATGTGTTTTGTATTTCAGATGATGTGTTTTAAATTTCAATAGATGTCTGTTGAATTTCAAATGGAAAATCTGAATTTTAATTGAATTTTAATTGCTCAATTAACAAGTTTTGAATTTCAAGTGCAAAGTTTGATTTTCAATTGACGCCTTCCAATTTCAAATGATATTTTTGAATTTCAAACCGAAGTTTTAAGCTTCGATTTTATTTGAATTTCAATTGAAAACGATGTAGCAAATATATCAGAGCTGTTCATTAAATAAACTGAGCCTTAGTGTTGTTATGAGCATACAAACGGAAACCTTTTTCGCACACAGGTCGTTCCCGAATATGTTTTAAATTCGTTTTAATGTCAGATGACAAATTAAAAAATTATTATGCATTTAAATTATGCATTTCTAGCAAATTCAAATGAGTTCTTAATAATTGCGGTCATTTTTTTGAAATTGGTTTTGTTCAAGGACACAGAACGCAATAAAGGTAATCCGTCGGTTGATTATATTGGGTAGTCTTTAACAAATTCTTTCTACGAGCACTCTCAATTATACAGAGTGGGCCATAAGGGTGTTGGCGGTTTAAATATTCAATTAAAAAGAAACAACGAAACATAAAAAAATATATTTGTATTTTTAAAAAATTGAAGCATGGGCATTTTTAAGACTTAAAATAATGTTGTCCAAATGGCTTCCCTCGGCTGCTTGACACTCTTGGAACCGAAGTCGCAAATTTTGGAAAACTCGTTGAAAAGTTGTTCTCGGTATTTTGTTACTTTCCTGAATAATGTTCCTCTTCAACTGCTCTAAATTGACCGGATTATTCTCGTAGACTACCGATTTGAGGTAGCCCCATAGAAAATAATCGCATGGAGAGAGATCGGGGCTACGTGGGGGCCATTCAATATCCCCCCTTTTCGAAATGAGTTTTCCAGGAAAAACATTTTTCAGCAGCTCTATGGATACCCTAGCCGTATGACATGTGGCCCCATCCTGTTGAAACCACATCCTCGAGGTATTGCCTTGAAGTTCTTGCAAAGCTGGCACCAAAAAGTCTGCTAGCATGTTGCAATAATTGTTCGCTCTAACCATCGTGAACTGAAACACGAACACGCTCCACAATGTCGGCTGATCTTGCAGAAACTGGGCGACCACGAACCGTAATTGGTACTGTTGAGCCGGTTGTTTCGAACATTCTGATCCATTTTCGTATCACATTGGCGCTTGGAACTTCACTTAAATCGTGTAAACCGTGTTCATACCGATACAAACGTCGTGCAGTAATCACTGATTTATTGTTTTCGTAATACGCTCGGACACAAAATGCACGCTGCACTCCCGTGTACGGCTCCATGGCGACTAAATTTCCAAGAAGCGGCGCAGCGAACAACATATCCCCCCGCCACCCCGCGCCGCGCGCTACTGAGAAATTGAATATTTAAACCGCCAACACCCTTATGGCCCACCCGTAGTTATTCTACACATTTATTCGACAACATTGCTGACAACTTTTCAAGTTTCAGTATATAGAAGCTGTTGAATGTCGCTGGAAAAATTGTATGGAGCTGAAAGGAGATTATGTTAAAAAAAATAGGAAAAATTGTTCCAACTTTGTTGTGTCTTCTTTGTCAGGTAGATGATTTATGGCTTTTTAAATCGATTGAGCGATGTCCGTTTGCCTGTCTGGTTGGTAAAATCTGAAACAATCCATCGGTTAATCATTCCCTTTCTGGTACCTCCGACACAAACGACTGATTTAGCCCATATATTTTTTGGTATCGTGGGGCGTATTTCCACATCAACGTCAACTTTATTAATTCTCAAAAACGTACAAAGTTGCTCTATTTATACTAAAATTACTTATTCTAGAAAATGCTACAATATTTCAGAGAGAACACATATTTACATAATGGGTGCAACAAAGACAAACATATTTACAGAATAGTGTTGTATATCAGAGACTTAATTCTAGAATGTTCTTATATACATAACAAGTGAAAAGGAGATAGCAATAGACCAAACAATGGGAGCGAGAGGAACAAACACAACTTGTTGTCGTAAACGTAATTCTAGAAAAGTCCCACCCACAGATAAAGGGGGAAAGAGATTATATATATCATACTTGAATGTTCTAGGCGCAGTTTAGACGATCTTTCTAGAGTATATACTTAGACAAACTTCACTCATATACTACAATTTTTAGCTCCATAACTTTTATACCCAAATTCAAAAATTTTCTGATTTTCGAAATAAAAAATTTTCCATGTAACTCATAGGCTGTAGAAATCTGAATTTTTGCATATTGATCGCTTTATAATCCCGTACAAACGAAATGACCGATATAACCTAAATATTTTTAGGTTCATATCAAATGTTATTATTATTATTATTGTAACATTTTTTGTAATACTCTCCCTATCTACTATTCAAAAAATCATACAGGCAAATAACGAAAGAGTATGCAAATTTAATTTGCGTGGATGAATTAAAACACCTTTTAAAAATTATTTCACATAAATGCTGGTGTATATGGCGTCTGTAACATCAAATTTGTTTAAAACGAAAAAAAAACAAAGATGAAGTTTCACTTTAAGGCTCACACAACTAAAATTTGCCTGCCTTCAGGAGGTTGCCTGCATTCAGAAGGCTGCCTGCCTTCAGTTCTTGAATGGTTCCAACACTCTGTAGTGGGTAATTACCCACAGGTAAATAATTATAATTTCTCATGGGTAATGTGTAAAGGCGATCATTTTTCATTTCCCACACCAATGGGCAGAAAATGTGTACTCTGTTATTTACAAATATATTTTCGAATCCTTACATAAAAGGCTAATATCACAATGTTTGGAAAGTAGTGGGTATATGGGGCTCCCAGATCAGGGATTTCATACAAACGTTGGTTCTAAGGGACGGTAACATGTGTGTGTGAGAGAGAGGGCGATAGTGTATAAGTGTGTGTGAGAGAGCCAATCAGAGAAGAATGTGTGTGAATAGGATGGAGAGAGTGATGGAAGATGTAAAGGTTAATGATTGATCAATCAGAGAAAAGCGTGAGAGAATGGGTGTGGTTAAAGATTGATTGATTATAGAAGATCGTGAGAGAGAGAGAGGGAAAAGAAAATGTGTGAGGAAGCGTTCATCGTCGTTCATTAAACAAATCAAAACGTTTTTCCTTTCAGAGCTGAACGTGTACACCAATCGATGTTCATTAAACAAAACAAATCGCTTTCCCTTTCAAAGTTTGTGGTTAGAGATTTCTTTCAATTGCATTTAGCTACTTCATCAAATATTCATTTGATTTAGGTTTAGATTTGTTGAGAATCTACAGTGGTGAGGATTTAAAAAAAAAAACGATTTTTTGAAAATTTAGTTAAAGATGTGCTGCACTTGAACGAAAATTATTTAAGTAAAGTTACATCGATGAAACATTTAACTCTTGAACAAGGTAGACAACATAGAGAAGCCACACATTGTTTTATATGTAAAGGATTTTTAGCGTATTTTGATAGAGTAGCAGATCGTTGTCATTTAACGGGTGATTATAGAGGACCAGCACATAACGACTGTAATTTGAACCATAAAATTGATCGTTTTTTCCGATATTTTTTCATAACATGTCATCATGTGATGCACATTTGTTTAAACGAGAGCTTTCGACAATTGCAGGCAACGTATCCATTATACCATTGAGTAAAGAATTATATATCTCAATAAATAAGAACATTGAAACTGAGAACGGTGATAGATTCATTCAGATTTATGCCTTTAGATTTAATCAGATTTATGCCTTTAAGTTTGCAAAAATTAGCTGAATACTTATCCGTTAGCGATATGAATACCGTGAATCATTCTTTCAAAAAGATGATGAATTCAGTTTGATGAAACGTAAAGTCGTCTTCCCATATAATTATTTAGATTCTGTTAGTCGACTTGAGGAAACACAATTAACACCTCAGTCATTCTTTTTCAATAAATTAACCATTGAATCATGTAGTTTAGATAATTACGATCATGCTAAAAAAGTGTGGACTACATTCAAATGTGTAAATCTTAACGATTTCTTGCTGTTGTATCTGAAGGTAGATGTTTTGCTATTGACTGATGTTTTTGAGAATTTCCGAAAAGCATGTGAAATTGGTTATAATTTAGATCCATGGCAGTACTATACAGCACCTGGTTTATCTTGGGATGCAATGTTGAAGGAATCTCAAATATCTTTACAACTGTTGATTGACATTGAGATGTATAATTTTGTGGCTCGAGGTATTCGAGGTGGCATGGTTCAATGTTGTAAGCGTCATTCAATAGCTAATAATCCATATGTAAGCGGCTATGATGTTAGCAAGGAATCAAATTACCTCATTTATTTGGATGTTAATAATTTATATGGTTATGTCACAATATCTTCCCTACGGTAAATTTGAATGGTTGAACGACTTTACAAATTTCAATGTAAATAATGTAAGGGATGATTCTAATGTGAGTTATATCTTGGAAGTAGACTTAGATTACTCTTACTCTGAAAACTCTTTGTGAAATAGGAAATTTGTGGAACATTTTTTTACAATTCAATACACCTTTTTGATAAATCTTACAAAAATTATTAAAAAATGATCTTCAAAAAAAAAAAAAATCCACGACAACTACAAGTAGGTTAATAAAATATTTATAGTTTAATTAGTTTATTTCGCACAATATCGAATAAGAAATACATTCACTGTCTATATATTATCCTATTGGAAGTAATACGTCGATGTTCCTAATACGATATTAATGTAATTTTCTGTAATTTCAATTTGAATAGATTGTATCCAATTGCTCACTGTCTGTAAACTCATATATTCCCGTCTCACATTCCAGGTACCTTAACATTTGTAATCGGAATATTCCTGACTTATATTGGCTTGGTGATGATGATCACAGATCAATTGAGTGCCATTCGCAATCAGAAACATTTTGGCGGACTCTATGAACGCATGCGTACGGTAGATGACAGACTCTACAAGGAAGGATGCTTGGTCGATAACAAAGTTTTGGAGACTCGCATTCGCATTATGATTATATTAGCTTTTGTATGTGAATTGATAATCATGATATCGACCTATGTTATGCTGCTTGATCATAGCAAATGGACCTCATTATTGTGGCCATTGTCATGTTTGCCGACCCTCTATAATTCACTGGATAAAATTTGGTTTGCAACAACGTTGTACGCTCTGCAACAGCGCTTTGCTGCCATTAACACGGCTCTAAACAAAATGGTCAAAGATCACGAGCGATATAAAGTTCTGAGACAAAGGAGTAGTAAAAGTGACAAATCTATAATGAATCACAGCAAAATTATGAATGGATTCATTACTGACGTAGTTCCAGAAGATAATTTGAGTTTGAAATATTTATACACTGAATTAAATGGGTTTGCCGATAATCATGCAGTATTGAAAGTTGGCAAAAATCGCATAAAACCCGTTAGGATGGTGGCTCATTCGTTAAACAATTTCAATCAATTTTCTGCTAAGAAAGCATCTTCAAAATCCAATGTAGGAATTGAGTGTGACAGTGAATTGAGCAACGTTGCACTAGTCGAAGATAAACTCAATAATATCTGTCAAATACATGACGAAATATGTGAAATTGGCAAAACATTGAATGAATTGTGGAGCTATTCGATACTGGTGTTAATGGCTTATGGTTTCCTAATATTCACAGCACAATTATATTTTCTCTACTGTGCTACTCAAAATCAGGTGAGTGGTCATTCAATTTATAGCAAAATGCAAAATATCAAACCAATAGACTGTTTGCAAGTTTTTCTGCAGATATATTTCCAGATGCCAATAATAAATACAAATCTTAGATTAATTCTGACTAAAAATTTAAACATATCTATTACTATTCACCAGGGGAAAAAAGTTTTTTTATATTATTATATATTGAATTGCATAATACAAAATTAGTTTTTATTTGATCTAGCATATGGTCCCAAATAAAATACTTTATTATAATATGTTAGAATAGCTGTTACAAAAAACATATTCCTTTGCATTCCACGAATGAGATATGGGCGAGCTCCTCACATGCAGTGAACTTACAAGCATTCTATTTTAATATTCACGTTCAACCGGATCTACAGATTTGCCGATTATTCGACTACTCGACTCAAAGTGTTCGTCAGACATATCGAGGTGACCGCCGCTCAAATAATGATAGATGGCTGTATGCGGGGTTGAACCCACAATCATGCGAACGATAGTCGCGTATACAATCACGCCACTGTCGGTTCAGAGAATAGCCTAGAATAGCTACTATACTATATAAAAACTCAGGTGTGCATTTGTTGGTATTTTTTTTTTTTTGATTTTGTTTTTATTCTTATGGGACCATACCGATAGTTTTTGTACTTTTAGTTGGACTTCGTGTTGTCGAGATCCAGAAATTTTACATAAATTCAATGAACCGAGATTTAGACTCGTAATATTACATAATTTGATTAGCATTTCGTCAAATATAATCTGATATAATCGGATCAAATTTGATTATGCTTAGTTCAATATTAAAGTTTTAGTCTAAAATTAAAGACGTTCATGGTTGTGAATTTAGCATTTTGCTAGGTTTCGTTGATTATTAACAATAG
This sequence comes from Philornis downsi, assembly GCA_019455685.1. NCBI lineage: Eukaryota > Metazoa > Arthropoda > Insecta > Diptera > Muscidae > Philornis > Philornis downsi. The sequence continues at coordinate 234,539 of JAHXMU010000301.1, read as the reverse complement.
TTTGTTTCTACCACCGAGATTTCCGAGTTATATCGACTCAGAATCACTTTTTGAGTCGAATTAGCAATATCCGTTTTCATGTCTGTCCATTTATTCTCTTATTCAAAATACATACTGCAATTATAAATTTATTTCAACAAAAATTTTGACACATTCAATTTGGCATAAAAGAGCACCGTATTGAAAACGAGTAATAGCGGCCCATTGATAACTTGTTACCATTTTAAGGATAATTTCATTATGCCTCTCTAATAGAAACCCTCATCCCGACAAGCAAAAAATAAAGGACAGACAATTTTCCCAAAATTTTCTTGAAGTGAATTTTCATCAGCAAAACCAATCATCATAGACCGGAAACAGGGGCCAGGTCCGAACTATAAGGCGGTTGCAAACGAACCTTCCCCGTCCAGGATGTATAACTCAAGTTTTGGCCGAGTAACTACCGATCTGTGTGGCCAGGCGATCTGCTGGCCAACGATCCAATTGCTTGTTAGGAGTTTGGACAGAAGGTCATCCCACCCAACATACTGTAAAATCTTCCTGACTGCCATTCCATTGCCATTGATCAATGTTTGTACAGATTCATTACTATTCGACAACGACCATTTTTGATTGACATCGGAGTTGACCCATTTTGCATCATCGGTCAACATCCGCTTCAGAAATGGCACGACTTTGTTGCGATTCAGCAGCGATTTGCAGATGAAAATTCGGCCCTTGAATTTTTTGCATTAATTTGTTTGGCGATCATACTTCGAGCATATTTTTGCATCCAGTCTCATTAAAGTAGTGAAATTTATTTTTGACGGTTTTTATTATTCTATCGATATTTATCACAATTAACATTTCAGACTGTGGTGGATCAAAATTACCCGAACGGAGTCTATGAAATTAAAATTTCTTTAAAGCAATACAACATTCCTAAAGACGTCTAGCGTACTCGTAAGGGGGCGCACTTATGTAACGCGTAATACATCTATTAGAAAAATAATAGATTTCTTTTTACTATAATAATAAATTTTTTTTACTATACCTCATTATTATTATTAGGTGCATTGAATGAATTTAGCCCTCCAGAATGAATGAATGAATTTAGTCTCCCCGGAGAGAATTTATTGCTACGGGAATGAGGGCTTTGGGGGCAAAGCCCTTATTTTTAAATTATGCCCATTGGTAACGAATGAAGTTAGCACAAAGTCACCTGAAATGACTGAACGATACTTTTTGTATGGGGCTACGTCAAACGAGAAGCGTAGAAAATGAAACCAATGAATTTGACTGAATTTCAAGCAATGCATTAAAACAATAATTGAGGCGATCACGCAATGAATAATTTTCTCACATATGCGTTAATGAGCATGGAGGTTATTTATGGTCTATCATCTTCAAAATCAATTAGTTATATAAAACAAAACTGAATTCTCTATACAATAAACAAAATAAATGAAATACATTGATTAAAAAAAAGTTATTTGAATTTCGTATTATAGTGCTATTGGTGCGCCACCCTGTATATGTAGTGTATATCTTGATTAACTTTAATATAACGCTATGCACTTCTCTAACTATGCTTCCGTCCACGTCCTCCAAATTTTATTCATTCAGTAAGGGATTAGTTGTACTTTCATATTTATTTTTCTATCTCCTTCAAATCCTTCTGGTACCTCCCATATAAATCGGCTGATTTACCGAAAATCAATTTTCATCTTGGTACAACCTAAATTTTTTGTCATTGTATTGCTTCATAGTATCTTCCCCATTTTGAGAAAAATCAACCATGCCCACTACCATACAGATAATCTATTTAACCCATATATTATTAGTTTCATGTCTTTCAAAGAGTTGCATTCAATTTGAAAAATGTCAAGCTTTTGATAAGCTTAGCTCTGAGAATGAACACGAACTGCTATATCATTCCCATTCAAATTGAGTGATTTACTGAAATTTAGTTTTCCCCCTGTCAACCCTTATGCGTTGACCGCAGTAACTAATATTTTTATCAACAGCATTTAATTTAATTCCTGGTTCCTCCCATACTAAGTGCAATATTGTGTATTAATTCACAGCATTTGCTTATAGGATTGAAGATTTGTTGATAAAATTTAATCTAAGATTTGAAAAATCAACCTGGTATTTACAATACGATTGACCGATTTAGTACGTCCATATTGAAGTTCATATCTTCTTTACATTTACACTAAATGCAGTCGAATTTTTTAAGCACGAATACAAATGGAGTCATATTGAGAGATTATATCTTATAGTATTGGCCAAATTAGATCGACCAAATATTGATACACCTTCTGATACATCCCATGTAAATAACCGATACAGCTCATAAGTTCTTATCTCCATTTTCATTCGATTGCTCCAAATTACTAACTAAATTTAGTTAAATTATGCTATCACAAGTAATTGATAAAGTTAAGTATAAGAACTATATTGAACTGATTAACCACAACTCCTCAGACACCTCCCATACAAATTGACCGATTGTCCGAAATGCAGTCTTTTTCCTGTAATTTCTAATTGGTAGGCAGCAGCAATTTATCCATTATATTGCTGCATAATGCTTGGTAATATCTAATATCTCATATCTTTTTTTATTCAACAAGAACCGAGTGATTCACGACACCACTTCTAGCACCCAGCACATGTTTGCAACAATGCAGAAGAGGTTGGGTGGAGGTATGTGTGAGTCAGTTCACCTGGCTCAAATTTCTGTACTAGTTTGCATGTCCAGTTTACTCCTTCCCATTCCTGTAGGTGATCATATCAAGCCAAAACGGTTTCATAAATTAGAAGATTCCACGTTGCATATGTTGAGACCAACTAAGATATGTGTCTTCTTTATGTAGGCTATACCATCGCTGTTCCGTTCAGCTAAAAGTGCTTGGATCACCGCTGTGTTTCTCCTTTATACGGCAGGCAAATGTGTCTATTTGATTTACTTAAGCTGGAGGACATCGTTGGAATCAAAACGTACTGGGATTTGCCTTCACAAATGTGGGGTCGTCGCCGACGACAATAATCTATATGAAATTGTACGTGTTTCTTTCTTTTTCCTTAATTTTCAATATATTAATGTATATACAAATTTTACGATTTCTAACCCCCCAAAATTCAGATAAATCACCTATCTTTAAAATTGTTAAACCATTCCGTGGATTTTACTGCTTGTGGGTTCTTCTCTTTGGATATGGAAACTTTGTACGGGGTAAGATATATTTAATGATTAATTGGCTTGACAAATAAGGTCTAACAATATTTGTATAATATTCCAAGGTTGCTGGCGGCATAACGAGTTACTTAATAATTTTGATCCAGTTCAACTTGGCCGCTCAACAAGCTAAAGACGCTGTGAATAATTACGGTGTAGGTGATGCAACGAAAATTACAACCACCGAAGAAGGCCCTTCGGAGAATTCCACATCATTGATGACACTTTTGTCGAGCACCGTGACAACTGCTATGACAAGTACCGAAATTTAAATGAAAATCGTATTTCCGAAACACTGTTTGCATTTTACGCAACATGATTAATTTATAATATCTCATCATTATTATTAAATGTGCTATTTTATATATATCATGTACGTGCGCTAAGCTACAAAAGTTTTATTTAATTTTAATATCACTGAAACTTGTCAATGGTTATGAAAAAAAAAAAATCATCAAACAAATTTTGCAAAAGGTGTTACATAAAGAGAATTTTCCGAGGAAAATTAAAGCTGGGCTTAGCTGAGTTAAGCCTCAAAAGCATGTTATGTCGTCGCTGCGTCTACGAACTTAGGCACATGCCATTTATGTAGTATTCAAAATATTCGATTTTCCGAATATTTTCCGAATATTTTTAATATTTTAAAAATCTCATTTTCCGATGTTCGACTTACCAGCTTTCATTCGAGTTTTCTCTGCGGAGGAAAATTAGGATGAAAAATACAAATTTTTCCCTGAAATGTGCATTATTATTATTATTATATTTTAAACCCAAGTGTGCCTGTATCGTATCACATTTATTGAATTATTTATTTATTGACATAAACGTATATGGTGTGCGTGGGCGTTATATATTAAAGTCAAAAATATTTGCTGGCGTATAAACATAGATTTGACCAAATAAAATATTGCTGACACTAAAAAGTGTGCAATATTTGAAATAAGTAATAGACGGGATGTTTGTGAACTTCATGCATCGAAGACTGTTCTGCTGTGTCATCAATTTATTACAACAGTAGGCCTGTTAATAGTAAATTTACTTAAGAATATCTATGTAATAAATAATCAATATTTAAATTGACTTAAATAAAGCAAGTCGCTTTTTATAAAGGGCATTTTAACAAGTTAGTGTTAAATTTATTTAAGCGAATACGTAGCACACATACATTGATGTTTGTGAATGAACCGGAAAGGTACAAGAATCGTGCAGAATATTTTATAACATCAATTTTTCATAAATTAAAATTAGTTTGTAATGCAGTTTAGAATGATTTTAATAAGATGTGATGAGCCACGAAAGCAACTACCACAGAGACAGAAGAGTGTAAAGTGGAGAATTTTAAGAGGCAATAGCATGGAATAAATAATGACAATAGAAATCATTTGCAATTGTGAATTGAGGAATATGTTAATAACAGCCAGTCCTATCGCTCTTGTCACAATGATTTCACTCATTTCCATTCATTTCTCTCAACTCGTATAAAAAAGAGAAAGAGAAGAAACGTTAAATTGCTCTCATTGTAATTGGTGCAACATATTACTGAGCTCAGATATCCTCTAAGATAGATGTAAACCAATGCAGAATAATGATACAATTTGTTTCAAAATTTAGTTTTAAAGAGTCCTTGATTATAAACAATGATTTGTTGCATAAGTATTAAACATGAACACGAAGTTATTTTTACTGTATAGATTATAACGGATTATCCATTTTTCGGTTGTAAGAGTAAAGTTAAATAAATCACACATAAATAAATTAGATAAAGCAACTTAAATAAAGCACACATAAAACTATGAATTCGATAAAACTTTTATTTCATTATAATGCTTCGACCTTGCCGTGATGCATTAAATACAGTGTCATTGTATTTCATTTTATTTCAATTGGTTGCAGCAGTGGATCCTTGACATAGTTTTCGACTACTTGTTTGCACATTTCGCACGGTATAACTAATGGTATAACTTGATGAATGTTCTTGATCCTTGTTCTTGATGTCCTTGATGTAGCCCCACAACAAAGTCTAACGGCGTCAAATCGTATGATCTTGGTAGCTAATTGACGTTGTTGGTGGCCAAAACATTAAATTACACTTTCTGCAAATTTCTCACGCAATAAAGCCATAATCGGTTGTGTTGTGTAGCTCGTTTCACTGTCTTGCTGAAACTACATATCGTCCAATTTATAATTTTCAATTGTAGGTCAAAAAAGTCGGTTATTATACGGTTATAGCGCTCTGAATTCACGGTAATGGTTTCTCCAACGTTATTTTCAAAAAATGCGGTCCAATAACACCTCCAGACCATAATGCGAACCAAAAAATTACTTTTTCCGGATGCAGTGGTTTTTTCGCAATCACTTCTAAGTTCTCCGAGTCCCATATGTGACAATTTTGCTTGTTGACGTAAACCGTAAAGAAAATTTTGTTTGTTTCTTCAATTTTCTTTATAATCTTACCAAATCCTTGCACAGTAAATAGATTATGACGACCATAATCAACCCGTAGTACACGAAAAGTGCCCACCTTTGAATCATCACGTTTGTAGTAACTGTTAACTATTTTTACGCCTTCTTCGATTGTTAAATGATCCATATTCGTAAATGGCAAAGTTTTCACAAAATAAATAACACTTCAGATGACAGGTTTTTAACTGCTGACAGACTTGCCAGACCGGCGGTTTCGAAACTACTAAATGGATGACATGTGCAAATGTTCGATCGTTTTCGCAATCAGATCCAAATTATCGTCGTAACCAATGATAACATTATAAAAATTAAATGATAATTAAGAAACACATTTGGGATCGGTTGGAAATGCGTTTTCTAAATAGCAAAAAATATGTCGAAAATGAATTTGTGGGTGCTGGAATCAAAAATGTTGAAATAATGTTTGATTTTCCCGAGGTTGTGGAGTTTTAAACTTGTTTGGTTCAAAATTATACATTTAGTGAACGGCTTTCGAATAAATTTAAATTTTTGTACTTATAGACATTTCAGTTTTTTTTTTTTTTTTTTTGAAATACCGTATATAGTGATATATAGCAAAATTTGCAAATTGCTTGTTCGTCCTACATTAAAATTATCATGTCAACAAGATAGCCAGACGAAAAATAATTTTGTACTTTTAGCTCAATTAATGGTATTTGTATTTTTATACCTCATGCAGAACTAGTACTAACAATTCGATTAAAAAATTAACACAATACGTAATTAATTGAATTAGTGAAAATTTCCAAATGTTGTACATTTTCATTCTTAAATCGCCCTTTACCCATGGGTTAAATCCGTCATTTACAATTCCCGGCTACGATCTGGCAAAATGTCGGACCATACCAAGTTTTGAGAAGTTGTATAAAAACGTACGACAGTATTCGTGTTTTGCCAACCGATTTAAAAAGTCGTGAAACATATTTGGCTAAAAGATCCTTGGGGCTTTAAACACTTCCTACTGCTTGTTATTTTTTATTTTTATATTATTATTTTTATTTATTATTCATCAATAACTATTTTGTCCCTTCCAAAGTAATCCCCCTCAGATATAATACATTTATGCCAGCGTGTTTTCCAATCCTCAAAACATTTCTGAAACGCGCTGTTTGGTATCGCCAACAGCTCCTGCTTCGATTTTTCTTTTATCTCCTCAATCGTAGCAAAACGTTTTCCTTTCATCGGTGTCTTCAGTTTTGGGAAGAGGAAAAAATCAGCGGGGGCCAAGTCCGGTGAATACGGTGGTTGAGGCATGATTGCGGTTTTGTTTTTGGTCAAAAACTCACGCACAAGCATCGATGTGTGAACTGGTGCGTTATTATGGTGCAAAATCCATGATTGGTTTTTTCACAGTTCTGTCCGTTTCTGACGAATTGCTTCGCGCAAACGGCGCATAACTTCAAGGTAGTATTCCTTATTGACCGTACGATCTTGCGGCAAGAATTCATGATGCACCACGCCATTGTAATCGAAAAAACCTTCACATTTGACCGAACTTGACGTGTTTTTTTCGGTCTTGGCTCTTCTGGACGCTTCCATTGGGATGAATGGGCTTTGGTTTCAATGCCACCCATGATTCGTCACCAGTTATGATTTTTTTGAAGAAATCTGGATCGTCGTTGACGACGTTCAACAGCTCCTGAGACGTTGAACAGCTCCTAACCTTTTTATCTGTTAAAAACAAACTGACACAAAACAAAATGGCTGATGTTGTCAACATATATAACAGACATGTGTACCAACATAACAGAAAAAAATGCGAAAATCGAACATACATACGTAACTCACGAAATTTTAAAATAATGGTTATTTTTTGACCACACCTCGTATATACCTGATATACTCGTACACCTTCATTCCTTCGTATGGAGGTATTAAAATATTATTCGAACCAAATTCCTGCTCTACTTTAGGTTACTTTCGGAAAAATTCGTCTTGTAACGGAGGTTTTTTTATAATTATAAACCAGCTATAATTTATTTAAAATACTTTATTTTGAGATTTGAATTTTGAATATTTAAATGCTGAATTTTGTTCCCTGTATTTTAGAGAATCTGGATAGTGGTCTTCCATTGTTGGAACTTGGTTGTTCGCAAAATTACAGCTTAAGATTAATCTACATCTGTTGCTGGCTACAAAACAAAAGATTCAAATACTCTAATCAACGGTCTCCCACCATCTTTGAAATCTATCACGCTTTCAATCGGTTCAATGAATGAATGTAGTCGTTTGGAGTGAATCATTTTTATCAGGTAAATTAACAGAAATCAATTGTTTAGGATTTGGCATTCTGCTAACATTTTAAATGAACGTGGCCAAGTTTATGTTATAAATCTAATTTATATAAACCGAAAAAGTCTGTCCCAGAACATTGCAATCTTAATAACGTAAATAATAATTCACAATCGTTAAAAATATCCATTTTAACCAGTACAGAAATTTCAGTTAAGTAACTTTCTGAAGTTCTCCGCTTCTTCGTGCGATACTTTAAGGGGCGTGGCAATGCAGTGCAATTTCATTTGACGAAAAAACAAATGAAATGTCTGCTAAATTATACTGATGCTAAGTGCAATTGAATGAAATACAATTGGGAAAAAAATTAAATTAAAGCAGGAAAAATCAATTTCGATAAATTGATACATTTTTATATGAGATATCAGAAAGGATACGGCAACGCACTCTCAGAATTAAGTTCACCATCAAATGTGCCACATTTCATCTAGTTCAGCGCAACTGTTTCAAAGATATGGAACAAAGAATATATGGACTGAATCGTCATTGTTTGTAAGGAATGCACCAGAAAGGGCATGATTATCCGATTGATTGTTTTCAAATTTTATGAAAAATTATAATCTTCAACAACGAGCGAAAAACGAGCTACTGCAGTTTACTAATTAAAAACTAAAGACGAGCTAAAATTTCGAAAAAATCCACCGATTTGTATAGGAAATATGTGAAACATATATATATATATACATAAGGGAGTGGCAAAAGGCTTCGTTTATAATCTCAGACCCTACCTTAGTAAATGCCAACGTGTATCAAATTTGATTAAACTTAGTGCAACTACATAAAAAATATGAACCTAAAAATACTCGTATATAATTGATTCTTGTTTTTTTTTTTTAATTTTTCCAAACATTATAAAATAATGTAATAGAGAAAGGGAGGAAACTGAATTTCTCAAAATCGGTAAATCTGTATGGAAGGCATTAGAAGAGGTGGACCGATATGGCCCATTTACAATCTCCAGCAAATTTAGCAAAGTATTAGGCTGTGCCAAATTTTAAGAAGTTTTATAAAGATCTAAAACAGTTGTCGTGTCTATCAACTAGGCAGATGGCGGCTTTCAAACCAATAAATGGCTAAATCACGGAACAAGTCGGCTTTCCTTAATTATCTGGCACAAAAATAAAATGGAAGCATTTTCTAGCCGTCGATTTACAATAAAGGACCTTGGTTATGATCTTCGCATTTCAAACGGGTCTATTTTAAGAGGTGTATAATTCACAGGTTTTTGTGAATGTTTAAATTAAAATGTCCACTATCACTGGACTTTGTATTAAAACTTTGTCTTGTTTTTTAATTCAATTTCGTTTATTAATATAACAGAATACGAGTATGTATTCTCCAATTGTAAAAACTTTTTATTTAGGCATCCGTCGCCATCAATGTTTAAAGCTTCAAAAAACTATAGTGTCGCGGTATCGTATATATGAAGCAATTTGTACGCATACAACTTATATCCAATGTTGTCAACGGAATATGCATTTTGCATACAACGTATGTCCAGTGTTGTCAAAAGAATTGGAATTTTGCGTACAACTTACTTCAATGTTACTAGACTGTGTCTAGTGATGCAAAGACAAATTAATATGGTATAACATACTAATGTCATACCATTGCAATAGTATTATAAGATAATTACAAATATATCATTATAAAGAAGTAAAGTACAATAAAATAAAAAATGAAGTAAAAATAAAAATGAAATATATATTAAGCACTTTGTCGCAACAAAAGGTATTTTCGACTTCAGTCACGTCAAATGTCGACTGGTGTTAAAACCACTGATTTTTTTCGAAAAAGATCATCGCTTTTGGAATCTGTGAAAAAAAAGTATTTCTGTCTGTCAGCATGTTATCTGAAAACAACAACGAATGCAGTGAATATCGAGTCAGAGGTGAAGCAAGACTGAAAAGTTTGCGCTAAAATTGCTCAAAAATCAATGATATGCTGGCAGTTTCCTCCGATTATTGCGGTAGTGTGCATTGCGAGTTTCTTTCGCTGGGCCAAACTCCCAACAAAGAATACTATTTCAGTGCGGTCTTTTTATGTGAAGTTATTTGCAAAAATAGGCTAGATTTATGGGTAGACAAAATGTGGTTTTCGCACCACAATAATACCCCATTTCAAATTGCATTAGCTATTATTAGAAAAAAATAAAAACTGATATTATTTTTCGGATACAGGTTTACTTTGGAACCGTACTTAAGAAGTGGCAAGCGAAAATGAAAGAACATCCGAAAATGTTCGCAAGGTATTTGTACATAAACTGCGAATTTAAATGATGTCAAAATGTTGTCAATAAATTAATCCTACACAGTTTTTGCGGGTGTGTACAACTAGAGTTCAAAAGTTCATTCTCCATTAAAAAATAGCCTTTTCAATGACCCACTAAGGAAGACTATGACTGCCCTTCACCCGGAGCAATGAAAGATGCGGCAAAACATATGATACCCATAAGAAACCATTGAATATACCTATAAAATGTATATTTTGAACAAATGCATTACAAGTTGGTTGGGCTGTGACTGCTTGCTTGGCTGGCTACCGTTAATCTTTATGAAATTTCCTAAAATTTGGCGCTGTTTAACACTTTACCAGATCGTAGCCCTGTCTGGATCCAGGTCCCACATGAACTGACCGAAAATCAGTCTTGCTTTTTTTAATTTCTAATTGACAGTAACTATTTTTTCCTTTGTACGGCTTAATATTGCAAAATTTGACAAAATCGAACTATTAACTACTTTCCTTCTGCCACTTCTCGTACAAATAACCAGTTTAGTTCATATATTTATACCTTTACCTGGGGAATGAAGCTATTACATATATCATTTAGTATGGCCAAAACTTTAACAACCATAATTAAGCATTTTAAGTACCGAATATCTTTAAGCCAAATACGCTCCATAATTTTTTAAGTCGATTGAGCGATGTTCGCTTATCTGGCTGGCTGGTTAGCTGGTGGACACAATAACTGACGAAATCTTTATAGAACTTCTTCAACCTTGGCATATCCTAATACTTTGCCAGATCATAGCCGTATCTGGGCGATATCGGTCCATCCTTACATACCATAGCTTTCATAGAAAATCATCGATACTTCGATATTTAATTCCCTGCAGTAATCCACATATTTGTCCATTACATTGTTTTACAACGTTTGATTAAATTTGAAAAAAAAAAATCGATTGGAACTCCCATACAAATGCCGAATTTAATCTCCACATTCTTAGACTCATATTTATTTATTTTTATTTATTTCAGATATTAAGGTCCCAACACAATAAGGTTATATGGACCATAGAATATAAGTAGAATTATTACAAAAAACTTATATTAGTGTTAGTTTTACAGTTTTGAAACCAAGGTTTAAATCAGTTTAAATAAATTAATTTCGTTTAGAAATTGTTTAACATTTTCAAAATTTACATCGCTTGAGAGGACTTGAATGTTATTTATCTTGAATTTTCTTCGTTTTTCACTTAAAACTACGCAGTCATTAAATAAATGCGAAACGCTCATAATTTCACCACAGGTGCACAATGGAGGCTGACTTTTCTCAATAATATATTTATGTGAAAAATTACAATGCCCAATTTTAAGTCTCGTATATTTAATAAAATCAGTGTTGGATATTCTGGGGCTTTTGAATTTGTGTATTATATTTTTTTTGGATTGCATATAGTTTGGAGTCATTATTACTATTCCAAGAAACTTCCCAGAGATCAAAAATATATTTTGAGATTTGCCGTTTGTAGTCCGAAAATTGATATTTGAATTCCCTAGCTACAACTTCTGTTAAAGAATTTTTAGCTAACTGGTCTGCCCTTTCATTTCCATGTATATCTAAATGGCTTGGGACCCATAGAAAGTCTATTTTGTTTGAAGAATTATTGATTGTCTCTCTTATTTTTTGTATAATCATATTATTGGTGAATGGATTTGTTATGCCTATTAATGCACTTTTACTGTCACATATAATTAATGAATTTTGATCTATGTCAGAATTAGATATATATTGAAGACAGGTTTTGATAGCAAGTAGCTCAGCAGTGTAGATGGATGAGTAATCATTGATGCGTTTACACATTTCAAGATCAGCTCCGAAAATTCCGAAGCCAGCCTTTGCATTATTAACAGATCCGTCTGTAAAGAAAAGTTTATGATTTGGGTATTTAGTGTTTATGGCTTCCAAAAAATTCTGCTTTACTTCTGTAGCGTTCATATTTCTCTTTGACGAATAGGCGAGGGAAAAATCTACGTTTATGGGTATATATGTCCAAGGCTCAATACGAGAAAAAGTTCTATTTTCAATGTTGTCAACGTTTATAGGATATTTAGATAACATTTTTTCAAACTCAATAATACCTTTTGCATAAACTGGTAAAAACTTAGGGTTTCTCGATTTAAGGCTAGATATTTTATCGCTGTTTTTGATTTTTTCATATAATGGATGATATTGTAAAGAATAAACTTTCAGTATATAATTTAATAAATATTTTTGTCTTCTCAGAACATGAAGATACTATTTGTAAACTTTTAATTGGACTAGTCTTAAAAGCACCAATTGAAAGTCGAATTCCTATATTTAAAATTGGATCTAACGTTTTCAGTTTCGAATCATGGGCTGAAGAATAAATTATAGAGGCGTAGTCTATAGTAGGAAGGACAATAGAGCAAAGAATTTTTAGAAGAGTTTGGGGGTCTGAACCATATAGTGAACATCTAAGCATTTTAATTATATTAAGCTTTGAGTTTGCTTTTGCCTTTATATTTTTTATGTGCGAACTAAAGCTAAGCTTTTCATCAAATGTTACTCCGAGAAACTTACATTCTTTTACAAATGTTATATTTCTACCATTTAGATTAAGAGTTACATTGTTTGATATTGGTTTAGACCTAGATGAAAATTTAATTGATACAGTTTTTTCTTCATTAAACTGAAATCCACTTTTTCTGTTCCAAATTTCTAACTTATTTATAGTTCTTTGAATTTTGTTTATAATGGTGCTATCTTTTTTACCCGAACAATACAAAACGAGGTCATCAGCATATAATACTGATTTTACATCTCTATGACAATTATCCAAAATGCCATTAATAGCTAATAAGAAAAGTGTAACGCTTAAAACAGAGCCCTGAGACACTCCGTTTTCAAGGGGCAAATAATTTGATGTAGTATTCCCTACAATACAACAAAATGTTCTTTCATGTAAAAAATTTGAAATAAATGCAGCCATATTTCCACAAATTTTTGATTTATTCAGCCTTTTGAAAATGAGTCCTCTCCAAACACAATCATATGCCCTACGGATGTCAAAAAACACACCTATAACATTTCTTCGGAAAGAAAAGTTTTCCATTACATCGGAATGTATTAAAGCTAAGTTATCAATAGTACCCCTATTTCTTCTAAAACCAGATTGATTGACATTAAGTATGTTATTTGTTTCTATGTACCAATTTAATCTTTTAATTATAATTCTTTCGAAAAGTTTACACATGCAATTTGTCAGTGAAATTGGTCTATAATTGTTTTTGTTGGTGCTGTCCTTTCCTGGTTTTAATATAGGAACTACAATAGCTTTTCCCCAATTACTTGGAAATACTTGTTTTGTCCATATTATATTAAAGAAATCTAGTATATATTGTACTGCATCAGAGTTCAGGTGCTTCAACATTTCATATCTAATACTATCAGGGCCCGGAGACGAACCGCGACATGAATTTAGAGCTGCCTTAAATTCTGGTAGTGTAAGTTTCTTGTTATATATCTCATTGTTATTTGACGTATCAATAGTAAAGTTATTGGTGGCAGAGTATGCCCTAAATTGTGGAGTGAAGTTGGAGGAAGAAGAGTTTTGTGCAAAATGTGTAGCTAATGCATTAGCAATGTCTTGTTTATCTGTTAGAATAGTTTGGTTTTCCTCGATTGCCGAAATTTGCTGGAAATTATTGGATCCATTTAATGATTTTATTTTCCTATATACTTCGGACGATGTCGTTTCAAGATTTATTGTGTCGCAAAATTCTGTCCATGATTTTCTCTTGCTTTTTTTTACGGGTCAAGGATTTGATCCTAAGAAAGTTCGATAGGTTGTCATTTGTTGGGTTTCTTTTGAATTTTTTTAATAATTGTCCTCTTTCTTTTATTAGCTTCTTAATAATGTCATTCCACCATGGGACTGTTTTTCTATAATTGTGTGTGGATACTAGGGGTATTGCATATCGAGCCTGATTTAAAATAGTTTCAGTAATATATTCTTCTATTTCATTGATATTATGAAAACTTTCCAAGGGTCTATTAAAGGAACAGTTAAATTCTTCCCATTTAGCTCTTTTAATGTTCCAACTTGGTCTTCGCTCCGTATTATGTGTGATTCCATTTACAGTTACCATTATGGGATAATGATCGCTGTTATGGAGATCATCACTTATATTCCAATCGAAAATGTGTTGAATGTTAGGTGAAACTAGACTGAGATCAATATAGCTTGAAGTTCCGTATGCAAAACTAAGATGAGTTGCGTAATTTATGTTGTTTAAAATATTAATATTATTATCGTCAATGAAAGCCTCCATTATTTTCCCCCTGGAATCTGTTCTGTTAGAACCCCACTTGATATTATGAGAGTTGAAATCACCTAAGGGCAAATAAGGAAGATTAAACTGTGAAACAAGATCGTTTAAGTCTTTTCTCGTTAAAGTTTCTGAACCGGGAAGGTAAATGGAACAAATAATGAATTCAATGGGTATTTTAATTTTAATAGCAACGACTTGAAGTTGAGACACGATGGGTATTTCTTCACCTTTGAACATATTATTGAGATATATACAAACACCACCATGGGCTATTGTGCCGCTTAAATTACTTTTGGTATAACAAGTGAAATTTTTAAGTTTAAAACTATAACTTGATTTAAACCTTGTTTCTTGTACGCACATAGCTAAAAAATTTGATTTTACCATTAAAAGTTTTAATTCATCTAAATGACTTGTGAAGCCATTGCAATTCCATTGTAATATTTTATATTGACTATTCATTAGAGCTTGAGTAAGTAGAATTCATGTCATCGTAGTCGTTGCAATTGTTGTTTGTTGGGTTTGCATCAGCTGTATTTTCTTTTCTCTTTTTGTCTGCATTTGATAGTTCACGTTTTTTCCTTTTTGATATGTTTTTAGGTAGTAAATTGATTTTTGTGCCATCTGACTTAGTTATTGTTTTTGTTTTCTCTATCTCCTTAATCGTGGCGGGTTTTTTGCTTTCGTTCTCCTGGCATTTGCATTGACAATTACATGTTCTACTTATAGTGGCATATGTTGTTGTAAGTTGGTTTTGTCTCCCATATTCTCTTCGTGCTTCTCCCAATGTTTTTTTTTTGTGTAATTTTTATTTTTTGAATTGCAAATTCTTTTTTGTACACATCACATTCTCTTGAGAAACTATTGTGTTGTTGTTGGCAATTTGCTCATTTTGATGGTCGATCACATTTTTCACGATTATTGGTCACCTCCTCAATGGTTGTGTGTTCCATATTACTGCAATGTGGGCATAATTTTTTTTTTTGGATGAACAATTTTCGGTTATATGACCAAATTGTAAGCACTTGAAGCATCGCAATGGGTTTGGTATATATGGTTTTATGATTGTGTAGATATATCCTAGGAATATTTTATCTGGCAAGTCGCTCACGTTGAAAGTTGCTATATATAATCCAAGATCGTCTTTCGTAAGTCGTTTGGTTATGGGGTCTCTCTTCTTTAATCTTTTTATTTCAGCAATACTTGGATTTTGTTCACGAATTTCACGCAGAAGTTCATCATCTGTTAGTTCCCTTAATTCGTTGGTATAGAACATTCCTTTGGATTTGTTAAATGTAGCGTGCTCTTCAACTTTGACAAATATTTCAATCGACAGACTCATGAGTTTTATTAGTTTATTGGCTTGTTTTCCATTAAAGCATTGAATGAGTATCTGCCCTGATCTTAATTTTTTGCAAAGTTTGACCTTACCAGCGACAGCATCAATTGAACGTTGTATTAGAAAGGGTGACACTTTTGAAAGACCATCCGAAGAGCGAACTCCATTTCTACTCATAAGCAAATAAACAGGATCTATAGAGTTTGGGTTCTGGACCGTCTTGCCCCTGTCAAATAGGAGCCCTCCACCCATTGTAAATGTTTCGTGTATTCGAAATTCGAAATTTTTTTGATTTTTTATTGTTTTTTCACTATTTATAAAACAATTTTTTTTTTTTTTTTGAGTTTTGTTTGATATATTTGATATGAGAGAGCTTACTAGTCTATACTCTATGAGAGTGCAAACTGAACTCTCTTAGACTCATATCTTTTATAGAGTTGTTCTAAATTTAGACAAATTTGGTACACGTTAAGCGTTTAAGCGTAGTGTCTTTAAATCAAAATGGAACATTTTTTCATACTCATTATGGTAACTTCCATACAAATTGAAAGGTTTTTCGAAATTCAATCAATCTTCTACAATAGTTTGTTTTCTTGTCGATAACATTACTTTCTTTATAAAACCGGATAAATTGATCAGTTAATCACTCTCCTTCCATATCTTTCAATGAGTTGTACCAAACTTGGCACATATCATGCATTTGGTAATCTAAATTCTAAGAACGAATATGGGCGACACTGCCACATCCATTCAGTTACTTCAAATACAAATTGACCGATTTATCGAAATTTATTTTATCGCTGTAATCCTTAATTCGTAGTCTGCCGTTAATTAAATTCTTACCAAGTAAATTGCGTTATAATGCTGGCTAAAATGTGAGCAAATTGACCGAATAACTACGTTCTCTCTAGTACCTCCAGTACAAATTACATTATTTACCATATACGAGTATATTTTTCGATTCTTATCTTTCATTCAATTGCACTATACATATTCGATATAATTGAACACACATCAGCTAATACTGCGAATAAAAGTAAATTGTACTACATACTCGTATACAAATTTGCCGATTTAGCAAAAATCTGTCGTCCTTCTACATTTCTCAAGCGAAATACTTTAGAAAGTTATAATTCTGCTTCTTTTATTAAGCTGTAATTCGGTGCATTTTTATATCCTTATCCGAAGTAATGTAGGTATATATTATTTAGTAAGAACAAATTTATTTACCAGATACCACTCACACTTCTGCAGCACCACTCGTACTTCACCTGAGTGTCATTTTTGCACTAGTCCTATGCTCATAACTTTTAAATAGTCGTCGCAAGTGAAAGTGAAAATGGATTGTATTGTTATGACCCTTCTAGTACCGTGCATACAGTTTGGCAGATTTTCCAAGATTAAGTATTTAATTTGTAATTTCTAACTGAAAAGCTGCGCGCACTTATAATTATCTTCATAATATATGTATGCTTAGCAACATCTGAGAAAAACTTCAACTTTTATCGATTGTGTTGCTTAAAAATCTTATTAAATTTTTCGAAAATTGACTCTATCATCGTGTTCTCTGATACCTCCTATACAACAAATTACTTAATTTTACCTGCTATATAAATTTGGATTCATATTTTCCATTCAATTGTATTGTGTATTAATTCACCATTTGGTACTAATGCAAAACACGATATCTGAATTTATACATATGTCAGTTCACTTTCAGTCAGGTGAACTATCTGTCAAATATCATATTTTCTGAAGTTATAATTATAATAGCAAAGTTTGCAATCAGACAATGAAATTAAATGCAGAAATAATTATGATTATAATGGATAAAATACAAAAAATATTAACATGTTAGAGGCATTTCAAAACTTTCTTGTAGACCTACATAATATAATATATTTGTACATAATATATATGTATACTCGTACATAATATTTTTGTTTTGTGGTAGTAGGTTGTAAGCATTAGGACCAGCAACCACAATGCTTTGCTTTGTTAATTCTAGGCGACATAACGCTATTTTGAGACTCATCGTGTGCCATGTCGTTATAATTATTTATGATATTTTTAAAATAATATTAGCGATACGATTATACCACAACATATTGTGACTAAAATGAACTAAAATATATTCAAAATCATCCGATTTACGGATACCATTGTCGTCTATGTGAACAATCATTCTACTCGCATTTTCTGCGGTCTACATCTCAGTAATTTTGTTTGGATTGAGTTAAGAATTAAAAAATTAAAAATTCCGATAAAATTGAAATACAATCTCTGCAATACTATTGAATGGTTAAAATTGCAGAACAAACTCAAATTATATGCGTACACAAATTACCCTTCAACTCTATATTCTTTATATTGTTGATATACAATTTAAATAAAAGTGATCCAAGTAAAGTATTCTGTGGAACGTCTTGCGAAATCCGATTCTCAGTTACTTAGATAATTTTTAAATAATATTTGAGTATTTCGAGTATTGTTGTCAATCAAATCAAGGGCTATTGATAGATCCTAAAAGACATCAAAATATATTAATGACTTAGTGAACACGCACTAACATTTTAATTTAATTTATTTATTCAGGATTGTAATTTTAAAGCTTAAGCCGATTTGATTAAATTACAATATCACAACATATCTTATCCACAAACCAATAACAAATACATTATACAATTTTACAATAATAATGTCATAAAAATGTTGTGCTTCTTAATAACAGAAAAATATGATTTAAAATATGATAGTCTACTTTACTTATTAGAATTTTTTACTTTGTATATTTTTCGTCCTAAAATACGGAATTATAACTTTAAATGGAACTTACTTTAATAACAGATTAGATGGTAAAAGTTAATAACTACCAGTGCTTTTTTAATATTTAATTAACTGAATAATTAACATACTATACAAAACATGACTCAAGATAAAAAAGGAAAGAAAAAATAATAAGTTTAGCGATAATCCCCGTTCATAATGGAAAAAAGATGGACAGCAATATCAAAGAAAAAAAGGGCTCAAGCAGATAATCATAGATGAGGAATATCATTGAAATACGCAAGAAGTCTCTTTTTGTTGGCCTTCTTCTCGTCCTTAACGGAGTTTTGTCACCTTCAGTAACCAATTTAAAACGAATACATCAATTTTTCCCTAACTGTTTAATCTCTCACAATACCTAATATTTTCCAATGTTGCATTGCAATTTTATATATTTTTCGTAGAAGTATCCGTAAGGTTTCGGCTGTAGAACTGCTAATCCTATTAGGGCTTTTGTTCATAACTTTGTCATAGCTTTTGGTTCTTGTAGACTTTAACAATTTGTTCTTATAGTATATCGGAAAATCTTTAATCACAGTGGACAATTTGTTTTTTTCTACTAGAGATAATGTTTCTACAAGTTGCTTTTATATTTCTGAGCAAGTTTTGTGGGTAGATCGCATATTTTAAATGATCATCTAAGTATTGACCAAATCTTTTATAATCCATCTCATATTTCTTCACAGCTATTGATTTTGGTTTATAACAATATAACATATTACAGCACCAACGAAATCATCAATCAAATTCTATATGACATACGGTTACCAATATTTAAAAATGTATGCCTTTTATAGAATGCCGATTTCTTAATATGGATTGGTACAATGAATGAGTATACGCTGTTAAAAAGCCCATTAAAATACTTTCCATATAACGCATATAATTTTGTAATAAAACTATTACGAATTATAATAAAATAAGCTTACCCTCAAAAATGGACCTGTACAACGTGGTATTAGCACCAAACAATGGACAAAATTTCAGTCTTTCGCTCAAGACATGCAACCAGTATTTTCAGAACTTGGCAATGAAAAAAAAAACTTAGCAAAAAAAGCTAAAATAAGCGAACAAAATCCAGAAAAAGCTAACTTTTTTTAAGAAAATTGTTGTAGTTTGAAGTTAGTAACATTAATATTTATTGCGTTTTATAAGTTGAAACTTAACAGGTGAAATCTTTATTCATATTCAAAGTTCTTCTTAAATAGGACATATATTCAAAATTCAATTCCATTCTCGAATTCATAATAATTATAAAAAACTGTAATCTTTTTCCAGTCAACATCATTTTCTTTATTTTCTGCCTTTACATCCAATGTAATTGGTACAATTTCCAAACTTATTATTATATGTATTCTTTGTGAACCGAAACCGGATGATCCTTTTTCTAAAACGTAATTTTTGAGTAGCAGATTAAGTAATACGGTGAATGTACTTAAAGTTTTAAATAATAATAACAAGAATTATGTGATTATATCGAATCACTGAAACACCTATATTCTCTGCATGAAAAGATAATCAAGTGAGCGGCACTGTATTAAATCATCAATTCATTAATTAACAAATATCTTTGATCCATTTCTTTATCCAATGAAACACATTTCAATTCATTTTTCATTTAGGTCTATGGACACATAAATCCTAACAGACTAAGAATTGACATAACATATTTCAAGAAATACATATACACATACACATGTACATATTTACATAGTACATTATTTTATTTTAAATATTTAAACAGCTTAAAGTTATTTAAAGACATACAAAACTCTAGGTGTTGAATTGGGTATTCATTTCTTGCAATCCGATTTAGGATATTGAATTCAATAAATCCGCGATTCAAACCACTATGCTAGGCAAAATTTGTGAAATTTCGTGTTACATTAAATATATAATGATATCTAAGTATAAGCGACAATATTTCAGAACAATCAATTATACCAGCTATTATATCAAATACAAATAACAAGGTATGATAAACACGGCGATATTGCAATGGCTGTAAGCCCAGTAACCAGCATCTGGGAATATAAGGAGGCACAAAATCACCAAAGTTAATTGAGGAGAGAACGAATTTCAGAAAGATACGCTAAATTCTTTCTATGCGTGATATATTGACTTGGCAAAGGGGACTCCAAACAGTAGAGGCATATTCCAACTTTAGGAAGTATACACTATTTTTAAGGTATGTGAGTATGAGTAATACAATTTATATGCGAGATAAAAGTCAGTGCCGCAACAAAAACAACACCTGAATCCATTTTACTTTCAGTAGTGAGGAGCTTGTAATCACCAATTTTGAAACCCAGTTGAATTGGATTACGAGATCTTGAAAATTAAATATGGGCACATTTTGATAGATTTAATAAAAGTTTGTTTAAAGAACACCAATCAATAAGATTGTCTAAATCATTCTGAAGATCTAGGGCCTCAGAAATATTAGAAATTTTGTGATACATTTTCAAGTCATCCACATGTAAAAGAAATTTTACTTTTTTAAAACAATTAGAAATATCATTTACAAATAAATTAAACAACAAAGGTCCCAAGATACTACCTTGCGGCACACCAGATGTTTTGCAAATATGGAAGAGATTCATAACCACTAATAACGACTTTCCATATTCTATTTGACAAATACGATTTTAACCACTTTAACATCAAGGAATAAAGTCCGATAGATTGCATCTTAGCAGAAATTTTACTATTAGATACTTTATCAAATGCTTTGGCGAAGTCGATGTAAACTATTTCAACTTGATGTCCAAGTTCAAATGATGACATACAACATTCTGTGAAATGGTTAAATTTGTTGGCGATATAATCGATTTGGTAAGAAAAGATAACATAAATTATATGCTCAAAAATTTTCGAAACATTTGTTAGTTTGGAAATCGGTCTGTAACACGTAACATCATCCTTCTTACCATCTTTAAAAATTGGTGTTATGGACCTGACTTCCATCTATCAATAAAAATGACTTCCTTTAATGAAGAATTAAACATATATTTAAGAGCAAATGTTAGTGACAGGGCACAACTCTTTAATAAATAAACACAAATAACGTCAGAGTTCGATTTATAGCTGTTTTTTATAATAATAGAGTTAAGAGCAGATTTGCCTGCGTAGTACATTATGATAAAAAGTGAATATAAAACTGAAATTTTTGAATGGATCATGCGATTTGGATGAAAATTCACAAAGATGTAGTTGAAGCGTTGACGAACTTAAGTTCTGCATCTGATATATTTTGCGCTAATAGAAGCTGCACTTTCATATGCCGATGGTATAGAGGCTATTGATAGAAGACTGCGAGATGTTGCTGCAGCCTTCTCAAGCATCGAGAAGGAGTCAGAAAAATAGGTCTGGTGGTAATTGAGTTATTTGTTTTGACGAACAAAAAAAAATACTAATTTGGGAAACTACATGAGCGTCGACAACCATAACCTTGGAGCGATGGATTAATTTCCCTATTTCAATACTTCCCCTATTTCCCAATACTGATTTAATCTTACCACGTCATGTAAAACAAACACTAGTACATTCTCTGATTATGCGTAATATATTATATTGCATTGACATCTGTTCTGCTACTGTTAAGCGGCACATGAATAAAATTCGCTTGTCCTTTAATACACCCATGCGATATCTATTTTCATTTTAATCATGTTCAATTTTGATCATTATTTTTCTTTTACAAATTATTTAGGGATTAATGCCCGTAGTTTCTTCATAATACTAATTATATAAATTGCAGCTAATTATATAAAAATTTAACTGCTTATTAGAGAACGCATTTTATACGAGAGTGAGATAGTTGGTATCCAATATGTCTAATATTACATTTCGCAATAGAGCCCTTCAGGGCAATTCACTTACGGTTTATTGATTTGTAATTTTTAATAGGTTGCTTTTTAGCATTTTCTTTACTTATTTTATATTTTTATTATGCTATTAATAACAATTTAATAATTTTAGAGAGTAATTTTTTCAACAATTTGGTTTTTACGCTTATAAATTACAAACTGTACAATAAATGAAATTAAATATATGGACTTATTATCGTTAACGGAGTGTACTGACATCACACGAACCACGACCTACAGAGTGACACATCAATTGCAATACAATAAGAAATTAAAATAACTTTTTATTTAATCAATGTATTTCATTATTTCAATTTCATTAGTTTTGAAGATGATAGACCGTAAATAACCTCCATGCTCATTCACGCATATGCGACACCTGATCAGAAAATTATTCACCGCAGGATCGCCTCAATTATAATTTTAATGGACTGCTTTAATTCAATCAAATTTATTGGTTTCGTTTTGTACAGATCTTGCTTGACATAACCTCATAAAAAAAAGTCTGGTACAGTCAGGTCAAGTGACCTTAGAGGGCCAACGGAAAATGGAGTTTCCGGTTATTAATTGGTTTGGGAATTTATCTGACTATATGTGCGGTTGCACCACTTTGGTGAAACCAAATGCTGTTGAACTGATACATCTTCTGGGTAAAAAATCTCTTTCAACATCTTTAAATAATAGCCCCCATTGACAGTTGATAGTTGACAGTGGCACGATTTGAGCGTCACCCTGTGTACGTCAACATCAGCGATTGCCTTGGCTGGATCATATTGTGCTGACGGACTCCAACACTGCAGCGAAAAATATTTCGACAAGCGCAGAATAATGCGAACAAAGCCCTGTTGAAAGTACAAGTGTCTTGAGGTACTGTCATAACCTGATGTGACGAATTGGATATGAAGCGCTTGGGATCAAGTAACATACGTAAGAAGTATATATGTTCATTTTAAAGGGAATAAAACAGGCATTTCTATTGTGCATAATTCCCTCTCTAAATTTTATATTTCTTACTCGGTTTTCTTTCAAACTTGCCAATTTTTTAACCATAATTAAAAAATCACTTCCTTCTCTCTTTTGTAAACATACATCGTTGACAATTAAGATTGGAGATTAGGGTATAATCATTTTATGATATAATAAAAAGAAATTCAATAGATTAAAAAATTGTAATATATGTATGTATGTCCATATGGGTATGGGTCCATGATGGGGTTTTCGCTTCTTGTTTGAAAGTCTCTTATTTTTGTATCCAATATAGTGGGACTTTTGATGTAATGCGTAGCAGCAAATTTGATTTAGAGTCTTTCCGTATCAAAAATGGTCTATATTTTTTACGGAACCAATTTTTTTAATGACCCAATTCGACAAATAAATTCAAATATATTTAATGTTACACTGGAGTCATCGTGTCTAGTCGAGAATTTTGCGTGTGGCATTATTGATGGATTCAGCATCCGCAAGTTTCCATTGCATCAGAGATTGCACAGTTGTGCTATCTTCACAGAATAATTAAATTTAATCTAATTTATTTATTTTGGTTAGTAATTTAAAGCCTGCCGGCCAATTATAAGTAAATTACAATGTGCAACAATACATCTACTAGATTTAATCTGCTCAATAACATAAATTTAAAAAACACGTAATAAGGATTAAATATACAATTTATAAAAAGTATAATATGATCTTAAAGAAGGTATACTCATTAAAAACAAAAGAAAAAAATAGGAAAAAAGACTCATTTAGAAGTTAATCGATATATAATCTGGAAATATAAGATAATCGATATGTAATAACTTAATTGAAATTTTACAAGAAAGTCTGAAAGTGTTGCAGAATGTGCCTTTATATATGGCTAATATACTCGCATATGGAAAAACGGTCATCGAATGAAACGCCAAGACATTTTGCTCGTCTTGAGAAGGGCCTTCGTTTGAGCATTCCCACTTATACTAATATAATTAATATAATTCTCCCTCATTTTAAATACAGCACTTTTTTATTGATACAAAAACAGATTCTTTTGACATAAAATATACATGATGTATAAAATTCACAAAATCGAAAATATTAACAAAACTGGTTTTTTTTTTTTTTTTTTTTTTTTTGTTATTCTTCGCCTCCAGGTAAATTGTCACTTGAAAATGAATTTATTATACTGGTAGCTGAATCCTTTCCAATCCATAATAAGCAAATAACACAGGCTTCCAAAACACCAACAGCCATGCCAGCCACAACATCAAGAATATAATGGCGCTGCATAACTATACGTGATAAACACACACATATACTCCAGGCTAGGATTGGAAGCCACAAAATTACTGATACCGGACTAAGAACTACAAGGAACATCGCAACAAAAACAGCACGAGAACCATGACCCGACGGGAAACTAAATTTGTCTGGGCCAATTGTCATCATGTCGTTGGTGGCGGCCGGTCTTCTCCGCCTAAATGTAGCCTTCAACAATGCTATAACTATAATATCAAAAATAAGGCCGAACAACATGTTAAGTTGATGCTCATGCAGATCCTTGTCATTAAGCAACCAAATAAAAGCCATCCAAGCGGCCAGCCACACTATTCCATTGCATGACCACTCTAACGCTTTACCGTGAGTCTTCAGAGACTTGAGAGCCGTATTGCTCAACAAATGTCCTAAAACTTTTTTGGTAATTTGCTCATCCTTTGCTAGTACAGTTTCTATGAATTTCGGCTTGTTACGTTTTGCCATTGTTGGGCATTCGAATCCCGCATACGTACACTAAAATGCTATTTAAACCTCCTTCCGACTTTGGATAAAAACGACCTATATTGAGTCAGCTGCTATGTGGCTAAAGTTGTGTAAATAGCGAATATTTTGATACTGACTAGTCGAAACTGCCTGTTTTTTATAGAGTATCCGATAACTAACATAATAAATTCCATACCTCTGTGCGATAGCAATTGGAATCTTGTATTTGGTCATTCAAAGGGTATGACATACTAACTGTCTGATCTGAGAGATTCAAGCCTTCTTATGGATAATTTGGTTAAATGTGCGTACGAAGGATTTTCTAATTTTCTCTAATAGAGTTATATTAGTCAAACCACCAACTAGCAGATAATTCGTGTGACATCCCTTTTCTATATAGGAATCTGACATTCACGTTGCTACTTCCCCAAAAATCGAGAAATTATGTGAAAAAAAGTCGAGATATTTTGTGGTCCAAGCATTGAACTAATTAAGTAGCCCACCATAGTATAATATAGGGGACTAATTTTTGGAGCTGGATGGCAAACTCGGGCTCACCAATAAAAAAGAGTGGAGTTTGATATTTCCTTCAATTAACCCTTATATAAAAACGCTTGTGCATATTCGGTCACATTTTTTAACTTTGGAGATATAAGCTGCAGCAATTATATTTACCTTAATTTGTTTTAATTTTTTGTTCAGCTATTTTTACGCGTTCTTCGTTTGTTTGATCACTATAGAAAATTCGGGAACTTCCCTCTTGGATCAATAAGAAGACCGGGAAATTTCTTTAAAATGGTATAAATAAAATCACGGTATTTTTTCAAGATTGGTTCGGAGTTTTTACAAATGAGTGAGAGAGAAAGACATTAAACTAGGAATTGTTACAAGAGAGACTTAAAATTCAGGAATATAAATAGAAGAAGAAAAGTTTTGTAAATTCAGGGTAACATGTAAAGGCTGATACTAAGTTGACTTTCCACGGTGAAACTTCTATTTAAAAAAAAAAATTCTTTTGACATTTTTCCACCGGGCTATGTTTGCTATGTTTTTCGCGAGAACATTTTCTAAAGTGGCCAATCATTTTTGTTGATACGTAACTCCGCAACACATTTTTATTTGATAATACTAATGACCTTAAATAGTAGTAAAAAAGACACAATTTTGCAAATGTGAAATCGTATCATCGAACATATTATAACGTAAATCAGTACAAAAAAGCTAAAGCTGAACCTTGAAGTCCATTCGCTCAGTAAATATGAGCTACTGCCTTTCAATTGCTTTTTTAAAGTTTTACGTTTTCTATCGGCTGTTTTTTTTCATTTGTGCTGAGTTAATTTTGTTTCCATAATTTACTGTGCGAAATTTTAAAAAATGTTTAATAAAAAACTAGGAAAGTTAAATTTGTCAGATTTGTATGTCAGTGTGTCCTCTGCAAGGTTGTGAACTCAAGTTTTTAAGACGTCTGCATTCGCACGCAAAACGATTTCGTCCGAAAGCATGAAATTGCATTATTTCAACCATCCTAATTGGCCTATTAAGCATGTTAGCAATAAAATAACAATCGATATTAATTTGAAATTTACTTTGATTTCTCTTTTCAATGTTATCATTGTTTTTATTTCCCTTCTAAGCAATGAGTACTACTTTCTTTCTAATACTCTTTTCTTACTTTACAATAGCAATTATTTTATTTATTTACTTCATGATTTTTATACATTATTGATCAACTTACTAAAATATGCAAAGTTATAGGCAAATTATTTAGTTTATTATGTTGTTGTTGTGCAAATAGAGTAATGAACAGAGCAGTATCTTCTTACTCTTCTGGCCTTCTTTTTATCTTATCTTTGACTACAGAGCGAAAAAATTGTATAATGAATATAATCATAGAGTAAATAAACACAGGATAAATCATTTGTCACTGTGAATAGAATATGTAAATAATGAAAAATAAAAAGACGATGTGTACGCATAGATAATTTATTTCTTTCTGGAGCCGAAGCAGGATAATGCATCAGAACCAAGCTCTATAACTTTACATGTTTTGTTCCAAAGAGAAAATTTTTATCCGCTGCGTCCGCACTATTTCCATTTATTTTTATTTATTAACAACCGAGCCATGTGAGAGAATAAAATTCTCCAGATACATTTCATTCTATGACGTAACAAAATGGATTTCCGTCGATATTAACGCCGTCGTAAAATTGGTTGCGCCGTATACGTCATCGTTTCTGGTTCGGCTTCGAACTCTGGTACAAAGTCATAACAACTGTTTTGTGTACGCTTTGTAGAAATTTTGAGATTATGTCGGGAGAATTTAAAATTGTTGACCATGCTACATTTGAGAAATTGCAACAATCAACAAGTACAACATCTACGCCGAATTCCGCCCTGAAAATACGGAATGTTAAGTACAGACGTGTGACTCAAAATAGAGGTTTCGATTTAATGCAATTCGTACGAACAAAAGTTCCCAAGGAAGCAGCCAGATGTATGCGAGGTAGACAACGGTCTGCGATAGTCCCGAATAAGGTCACGAAAAAAGGAAAACAAAATGAGACAGGAAAAAAACGGATACGCAGTCGTTTGAAGAAGTCAATTCTTCGATACCGGCAGATTAAAAGGGAACGTGAATGCCAACTACAACAGCAGTTAGATGAGATTACGGAGAAGGTACAGGAGTTGGCCGTAAGCCATCACAATAATAGTAAAAATTTAACCGAAAGGCGGGGGGTAACACATTCCAGAAAATTTCGTGAGTGCGTGCTACAGTGCGTCACGACATAAGATTACCTACAGCTGTATTTTTGATTCCAGATATTGCTCCAATCTCAGCACTCCGGAATTGAAGAAACACACAGAGGATTTACTAAGAGAACTTAATCACTTTCAGAGAAGGGCTCACGTTCAGAATGAAGTTAAGGCCAGAGCACATCGGCGTTTCGTAGTGGGGTTTCGGCAGGTTCAAACCTTTTTGCGGATTAACAAAGTCAAGCTGGTTGTTATCGCTACAGATTGTGAAATGAGCGAGGGTGAAGGTATATTCGTTCTGATTATTGTTAGCACTTTTCTCATATCTTGCATTTTTAAGGGGGTTTGGATCAGACTATCTCCGACGTAAAATCTGTATGTCATGATCAAAAAATTCCCATAGCGTTCGTATTTGAAAGAAGGAAACTGGCGTATATTTTGTATAAAAGAGCGTCGATTAGTTGCGTGGGAATCTTGGATTATGATGGCGCACGAGAAATATTCTCGCAGCTGATTGTGGCATTAAATCGTGCTCAAGAATCCTATGAGAAATTAGCCACGAACTTTCCAAACCATGTTATTGCAAATAAGTGTAAAACGGATATCCAGCAATGGAACACTCCGAATTTGTTATAAAAAAAAACATTTGTTTGATAAATAGTACTGCTTAATAATAATAACAATTCTTTTAACTATTGTGATTTTTTACATTTGCTTATACTTTTGACTTCGGAGATACTTTTTAACGAGAAAAATGTTTACTATATTACTGATCGGCCAGCTTTTGTGACGTTTCGGCGCTATTTTTGCACATTGTAAGACAAATTTTCCATATAGAAAATAATAAATCATTTAATTTTGTGTGTAAAATATGCACAAATGGGCAGTCGTTGTCGCCTGTGGAAGCGATAATACCGACACCGTTTGTTCCTGACGCAACTAAGCTATATGACATGAATATAATCAAATGTCATTGATAACTCGATTTGAAATTACAGGTTTTTCAAAATTTTGCTTTTATATCTTGTAGACAATTCTAGCAATAAGCTTACAAGTCCCTTTGTATAGACCTATATATATTTTCCTAATCCTTCAAACGAAGGAATGAAGTTTATTAGAAGGAAGCGTCTAAAGTACCAAATATCTTTTAACTAGCTAGCTGTCTAGCTGGTATATACGATGGCTGTCCTATATGTTTATGAAACTTCTTAAATTTGGCCGCAACCTAATATTTTGCCAGATTGTATCCAGGTATTTTAAACGGGTTATATCGGTCGGCCGCTTCTAACACCTTATAAACTAATCAATTTTCCCTAGTTCAGTTTGCCTCCCGTAGCTTCTAATAGATGGACAGTAGCAAGCCGAAATTTAACCATGCCCCTTCTGGTACCTCAGTAAGATTTTCTACACATTAAGTGTTTGCCAAAGTATGATTTTAGAATAAAAATGGGCAGTATCGTTACGCCCATTTCGGTTCCTCTCATGCAAATTGAGTAGTCGTGCCGTTCTGGTACCATCTATACAAATGAATGGATTGACTCATATATTCTTAACTCCATAAAATGTTTTCCCTGTAAACATTAATTCGAAGATTGTGGTTTCTTAAACTGTTGTTGATTAGATTAAACTATAAAGCTCGTTTAAATCCTTTTCAGGACTTGTACCTTTCATTATATTGTACTAAATTCTGTATACTTTTACTAGCATAAGGAGGGGCCTACTAACCTCATTTCTGCGGATGCAAATGGTCTGAATTGCCACGACCACAGTAAAATCAAATAAACACTGCCAAACTTGTACAATATAGAAAAATTGGTAAAATTCGTGCACTGCCAGATGTACACCATATATCCGAAAAGGTAAAAACAAGATCTAAACTAACAACTATTCTCATATCTTTTCCTTTACAAGCATTTGGAAAAAAATATGGGAACAAAAGAAAGTTCAAAGAAAAAGGTGTGCTGCAAATACAAAATTTTGGAGAAAATTACGGTTTCTCCTTGCAAACAGCTTTTTGTATTAAGTCAAAGGTAAATCAGTCAATGTATTTTTTTTATATTAGTGTTCAAACATTTCTGGAAATGTTACAGGTATCTTATTGGTTTTAGACTATTTTTTCATTAGCTTGTTGAGTACTTTGCTGGATTAAAACAAAACAAAAAGTACCAACTCTAAAAATGTTTAAAAACTCAATGTGGTATATATTGGAGGACTGTGTCCATGTTCCGAGTGCTAAGTAATTAAATTTCTTGGAAACATGACACCTCTATAATTTGCCCATGCATTATATATCATTACTCTCTTAGCTTAAAAGGTACAAAATTGCTTCTATTTTTTTATTCGCATCTCCGCCTAGACCATGGACACTTTTGTTTTTCTCCACAAAAAAAAAAAAAAAAATTATAATTATAAAAAATGCGTAAATTTCTTACTTAATTATAACCGGATTTTATTACATTTCTCTACAGTCTTAAATTGCGTTGTATATCTAAACTTAAGTCCTTGAAGATACGCAAGCGTTCAAATATTAATTTACGCTCAGATTCGAATAATTGCCAATAGTGTAATTGTTTACCAATATGTTGCATTAGTAAAGTTTTAGCAAATTGCCAGCAGGGCTGAGAATGTTCAGAAGATAGGGCTGGACTTTGGCAGAACGCTACCGTCACCCTCATTTGATCCTGAGGGGAGAGTTGATTTAAAACAAATGAGAAAGTCGCGCGTAAATCGGGTTTCAAATGCGAAGGAAATTGACGCGAGTCTCCATAATTATTTTTCGGAAATACAATAATTGACGGCAATGATGGCATATCAAATTGCCATGGCATATTATTGAGAAATGCATTAATTCTGACAAAGTTAAGTTCTGGCGAGAGATGCCGTAATGCCGATGCTAGTTGTATAAATGTTTGCTGTATGGTACCACATAAGGCGCACTCTGGGGAGTACAAAAGAACGATTAGTGTTTGATTGTGAGCATAATGTAAATGATCCAAAAATGTATCCCGATTAATGTCCTTTACTTCCATACTCTCCACAGTAGAGGGGTGACGTTTAGATATGAATGTATTTATATCTTCTTTTCTGAAATGCGGCATCAAGTTGTGTGTCTGAAATTGTCTTACAAATCCTTTAAGGTTCCCAATATCAAAGCTTCCGGCCATTAGAAAAATGCCCTCCTGACTTTTATCGATTATGAAGGAATTTGCTATGCTCTGTGCTTGAGGCTTAATGTCCAAGTTTTCCAAATAATCTTTGTAACGTTCAGTTTCCAACATAACAATCGATAATGAACGATTGCTGTTCGAAAGTTTCATATCATCTTCTATAATATTTTGAAGTTTCTTTACTATACCTATTTGTAAGGGTTTCGACATTGTAATGTCACTATTAAGACATTCGGTATAACGGTGGAAATGCAAAAGATCTGCAACATGGGCGTTCGCACATAACTGTGTTTTCTTGGGAGCATATAATAAGTTTAGAGTTATGGACTTAATATGGTGCTCAATTTCATAATAATTTGCAAGATTCCTGAACAAGGCCGTAATATTATAGTAACACTTCTTATTATCTGAGTATATTTGTAGCTGTTGTAATACAAAGCGAAGTCTTATATCCCTGAAAAGACTTGTTGCTGATCTTAATTTGCGCTCTCTCGTACATTTCATAGATAGAGCAGTAAAAGCCTTTTCCTTATCTACATATGGCTCCATATAGGTAAAGAATCGATGAAGATCATTCACGAAAATTGCCAACACAGGCTGCTGTTTCAGCTTTTGAGCAATACTTATTGGCGTTGCATACCCGTTCAGAAGATGAAAGTCACTTTTAAGCTGCTTATGTAGCCACAATAATATATTGGTGGCATTCCACAAGTAATTCCGAGTATCCTTAAAAGACCTCGCGCTTGTTGGCCCTAGAAATATTACATCTGGAACTTCGACGTCCTCAACTAGGTTTTCCGAAATCGTGATATTTGGAGAGAACGTTACTGTGTAACGGTACGTTCTCAAGGGATCACTTTCCAGCCAACTCAAAGCAGTTATCAGATACTGTTTATATTCCATGCAATCGGGATTTTGGAAAACTCCCACTACAACAGCGTCAGACACTTGCCGTATTTTCTGCAGATCTTCTTTATCATAAAGCCTCTCTAAAGGGTTTAACAAATATTCGACAAATTTTTGAATATCCCTGAAGGACCACAGACCATGGTACTGCATTTGTAGCTGCCCCCGCCTGCCATAATATGCCATCAAGGTAGGCCATTTGTGTGGATATCCCGAGCCCAGTGTCGAGCTAAAAGTTTTACTGCAATTACACGACAGATGCCAGCAGTCAATTGACGAGAAGTATACTTTGTCGCTATAGTACTGTGCCACATCATTGTATTCAGCTAAAGCATTTAGACTGTCAGCGCTCCAATTAGTGTAGTAGAATATTATTGAGACATCATAATATTGTGTTTGCTGCCTTATCCGAGACACCTCTGTTCCAGGACATTGCTCCACAGCCAAGAAATTCTCATGACAGAATATAAATGAGATAATTACCAGGAACGTAAACACACGTATATTTAACCGGCTAGTCATATTCACTAATTTTTTTACATTTGTTGTTATTGATTGCCGAAACAGCTGATACTTTTGGCAGTAAAAACTAGTGTTGTAAGGTGTTAACATTCCAACAAGTAAATAGGGGTTTCGTGTCCCAAATATATTGATTTTGGTTTTCATGCTGCTTCACGTATAAAATGATCTGTAATAAGAAAAGACTGAAACAAGAAGCCAGAATACGAAGTCTTGCATTCTTGAGTCGCTTTTCTATGAGCAGCAACTACACATTTATGATTGCTAACACTTATTTGAGAAAAATGTCACCCTTTTAACTTACACATTCTAACAAACCTATTATACACCAACAAAAATAAATAATTGACAACAACGTAAATTTCGTAGTTCCAGAGTGCGCATTTCGTAAGTAATGAGTAATCCACTTACAGAATGAGTAACCCACACTTCTCGCTATTAGAAATGAGAAGCAATTACACATTGCCCACAAGAGAAAGCCACTTATGGAAGGCCCAAAGCTTACATTTAAATTTTTAATATACAAA
>JAHXMU010000301.1:162981-187281 GCA_019455685.1 Philornis downsi | reverse complement strand
TCGGTACATATTGTGCTATGTGCGCCGATAGTGGGATCTAAGCTTTACACTGAAAAAGCTTACCACGGAGATACAACGTATAACGACAACCAAGAATGACACCAACCTTGTGGAAGCACAAACACCGCGGGTAAGGGCAGTGAAGAACAAGAACAACAAGTTAAGAGATCATAAAAACACCGAATGTTTTCGATGGTCCAAGACGTCCATGTTGGCAATTTGGCTCTATGCACTTTGTTAAAGAATGTACTTACACTAAACATAAATGTAAATCTTGTGGTCAAACTGGACGCAAAGAGGGATATTGTGGATGTTTTAAAAAATACATCACGCCAAAACAATACCACAAAAACCAATCGCAAAGAGCGTGCAAACACAGCAAGTACAACGATAGCAAAAGCAGCGACGTCCTCCGCACAACCGTTGTAGCAGCTACACCAATACATCAACAAATTTGTTTCACTGCAAATACAAAAACAACGCATAGAACTACAGTTGGATACAGCAGCAGACTTAAGGGCACTGCTACACGCTCAATATATATTGTGATGTTTGGATCGCGATCCATTTTAATGGATTGATGGATCACGAGCGTATGCTACATATTCAATATTTATCGCGTCAGTATTTACGTTTTTTTGTGCAGTGCAGATCGGTTATTAAAAAAATGTCGCGAGAAAACCAAAAAAATCCTGTTTAGCTATTTTGCTTGCTTAATAATAATAACATTTTTGACTCTTTATTTGTTAAATTTTTTGCACTGCGTCTTTTATTTTATGTTTTATTTCACTTCTTATTAACGTATCGCGATCTAATATCATGAAAATGCTATACGTTCAATATTTATCACGTAATCCACGATCCGCGATCTGGATTCCATAATTTAGGCCATTCTGCGATATGGATCCCGATCCATCAATACCGCGTGCTACACGTTCAATAAATATCGCGATATTGGATCGCGTTCAATATATATTGTGATATTTGGATCGCGATCCATTTTAATGGATTGATGGATCAGGAGCGTATGCTACATGTTCAATATTTATCGCGTCAGTATTTACGTTTTTCTTGTGCAGTGCAGATCGGTTATTAAAAAAATGTTGCGAGAAAAACAAAAAAAATCCTGTTTAGCTATTTTGTTTGCTTTTTCATTGAAGAGAAAAGTGGATAGAAAATGTTGAGGCAAAAAGTCGTTGCAGGATCGGAAAAAATACATACACTTATTTCACTTCTTATTAATGCATCGTGATCTAATACCATGAAACTGCTACACGTTCAATATTTATCACGCAATCCGTAATCCGCGATCTGGATTTCATAATTTAGGCCATTTTGCGATATGGATCGCGATCCATCAATACCGCATGCTACACGTTCAATAAATATCGCGATATTGGATCGCGTTCAATATATATTGAACGTGTAGCAGTGCCCTAACGATCATATCCAAATCGAACTGGATAAAAATTGGCAAGCCAACATTACAGCGTTGCATGCAAAAAGTACCGGATGCTTCCAATAACGAGTTACCCATCATTGGCGAATTTTGCACTGAACTGCAACACAACAACCAAATACAAACAGCAACAATTTTTGTTACCGAATTAGAAAATCTTAACATATTCGGAACAGATTTAATAGAAAAGTTCGGTTATTGGAGCAGCAGTTTAGATCACATTTGCAAACACATTTCAGCAGTTGCCGATAAAAATAAAATTTTAAACGAAATTCGTGAATATTTTCCAGCGGTAATTTAAAGCAAGACAGGTTATTGTAAACAGTTCACTGTCACATTGTACGTAAAACCAAACAGTACGCCAATATTTAATGCAAAAAGGCCAGTCCCATTCGCAACGTTACCGTTGGTAGAAGCCGGGTTAAACCGATTGGAAGCTGAAGGAATCATAACTCCTGTTGCACAATTAAAAAGTCGAGCTTATTCATCTACTTTTGCAACTTCAACTTTTATTTCATATTATAGCATAGGAGTGATACCCAGACGGATAAGACATCTTTTTTTTATTAATTTTTGTTTGATTTATTTTGCAATAATATATTTAAACCCATATTAGAATTTATTTTGATTCATTCTCCTTCATGTATAGTTAACAGGTGTAAAGTTATTTAAAGGCTCGTTTATTCATATAATAAATATATGTTACCCAACAGCCCATAGACACAATATATGCAAAAGAATTATATGCAAAAATATAAAAAAAAGAAATTTTAATTATAGGAATGTGTCGAAATTTTTCAAATCGACCTGTATTTGAGCTCATAACTTACCGTTTTTATACTTCACCCGGAGGAATAAAAGTACAAATCATTTGACACGCCAAAAATTTAAAACCCAAATATTTTTTAACCAAATACGTTCATAACTTTTTAAATGGAATAAGCAATGACCGTCTGCCTTGCTGGCTGGTGTACACAATAAATGCCGTAAGTCTTTATGGATTGTAAATGGGCTATATTAGTTCACCCCTTCTGATATCTCCCATACAGATTCATCGATTTTCTGAAATACAATTTTCTCCTTGTGGTTCCCCATTCGTAATTTACAGTGACCCGAATTTTTGTCCCTTGCGTTCTCTAACAATTTCAAGCAAAATTATAAAAAGTCGACCAGATAACACTTCTGTTTCTGTTACCTCCCACACAAATAACCGAATTAACCCATATATAAGTTTAGCCAAGCGTTTGCCAAAGAAGAATGAAGGGTTTCAGAATGAACATCGAGCGCATTACCATACACATTCTGGTATCTCCCATACAAATTTACCGAATTTTCGGAATGAAGTTCTCTGTAACTTCTAGCTTCTAGATTTCTGTCCATAACATTACTGGAGAAAAATCAATAAAGTAACTATGTCTCTTCTGGCACCTTCCATACTATGTTTACCTTCATATCTTCCAATCGGTTTATATCCTGGAATGAAAATGGTGATGATACTTGATACTTCCCATATTGAGGGATATTTGATTTTTTAAGTACTCGTAAATCAACTTATATATATTTTACAGACTAGTATGCACAACATTTTTGTATTATCTAAACAGAAATCCAACAGTGGATAATAAATATTACAAAGTTTTAAACATGTTATAATTGGTTCTGTATACGCATAATTTATTCGGTTAAATTTTTCATAAAATGCACGTTCTGAGCAAATCATTGGAAGTTCAGTAAATCAGATAATTCTGTGCAATTTATTTCCTTATTTGTTTATAAAATATTAAATATAAAAATGATTGAGAAATAAGACTGAAGGATCCTAATTTCAATAATGATAGCGCAAGGAGTTTACATTTGTTTTCATATGTATATGTAAGTGTCCTCACGGCCCAGTTTATATGTAAATTTGAATAATAGCTTTGGAATGCTTTCAATTCTGTTTACTAGAATTTCATAAAAAGGATTACAAATTAGAGAACAACATTCTAAATTACTCCTGACATAGGAAACGTATAAGGATAAGATCTTTAAAATCCAATAAGGTCTTTAAAATCCTTAGCGTTTCTTTTTATAAATCGCAGCATATCATATGCCTTGGACGTTATATGCTCAACATGGTTATTAAACTTTAATTTTGTGTTCAATGTGGTGCCCAGGTTTTAAACCTCAGCAGCTCTATTGAGAACCAAGTTCCCGACAGAGTAATTGTAAAAAACTGGATCATGGTTACGAGCATATGTTATACAATAGAATTTACGCACACGTTTTTTAGTACTACATCGTCCTTTTACAGCTATTCCTCTGAAGTCCCTCTGAGTCAAAATGGAATGATGTAAACTTGCAACGTCTTCATACAACTTTAAATCACCGGCAAAGAGAAGCGATTTGCACAACTTCAAGCTATCAGATACGTCGTTAATAACAATTAAGCATTATAATGAGCCTTGGGAAATACCCGAAAATTCATTAATTGGGAATGTAGAATGCCAAAAGTCTTATGTTATTTAAAAAACTTTTGAAAATTTTTAATAATTTATCATTTATACCTAATTGTGAGAGCCTATACAGTAATATATCACGATTTACTGAATCAAAAGTGTTAGTATAATCTATATACCTATATGTACATGACATCTACCTGTAACTTATTTTCTACAGACATTATGATTTTGATCGATAACACAGCTAGTTGTACAAGGTGAGCTACCAAGAAAAACCCATGTTGGAAAGGAGAGATGCTGCTTGACACATAAGCAAAAAGTTGCCTTCTTAATATTTTATCACATTGTTTCACCTGATATAACTGTCAAGAAATATACTTTTATTCAGATTAGCATTAAACTGAGTATTAATAAGGGTTACTAACAATTAATGCAATGTTTATAAAAAATTGGTGCAACTGAACCAGCAATAATAGTTGAAGGGCTATCTTTTAGCTCCAGAAATTTTAGCTCTACAGAAACTTCCAGTCCGGAAATAATAGACTGCACTGACTGACCGATAAAATTGTTATATATTTTGAAATGATTGAGAAAATGCCTCAAAGAAATTGCAAGACGCAATGGTATTTTTTGAATACGCATTGTTTTGTAACATGCTATTTTTTCTTATAACGTTTGTAAATTGCCAAAAGGCAGATGTATTTAGGCTTATTTCATTTTCAATCCTAAATATACGAATATTTTATATGAAATTATGAAAAAAATCTAACTTACGACGAATTTGCTGAAGATATTTTAAGTCAGCTTCCTCCTCAGTTCGACCATATTTTTCATGAGCTTTGTTTTCCAAATTATTTAAGTTAATTAATTTTTTTATGAACTAAGGCGGTTTACGTTCCAATGAGGGGTTTGTAGGAGGAACTATAGCTGAAACCGCATCATTTATTTTATCGGATATAAATTCAGACATTAAATCGCTAAATTTAATTATCTTAAATTCCTAACTGAAACTATTCCAGACCTGAAACTATAAAAAATTGATGGAATGTCTCCCCTCTCTGGCACCCTCAAACAAATTATCTTATATTCCTAGATTCGTATCTTCCATTCAACAGCACTATTTTCCACATAATTGAATTCGAATCAACTAGTTAGTACTGCAAAAAAAGGAAGATTGCACTCCCACGCCCCTTAGGATGACACATGTACAAATTGACCGATTAGCAAAAGTCGGTGGCCCTCTAACATTTTCCAACAAACGGCGCACAAAATGACGTTGAATGAATGTTTAATCGTCAATAAATATCAACATTTTGCTAGAATAATGAAGTAAATAAGTTATATAAAAATATACTTTACCCAACTAATTTGAATTATTTGGCATAAAACGTCAGACAGCATTTATTTTCAACTTCAACTGTACTTAAACATCCCCGAATAAAAACGCACAAAAGGAGAAGAACACAAGCAAATAAATAAAAAACTTTTTCATCTTACTTTATCTTCACTTAAATATATTTGAAGCACATGGACAATAAAGCTGTAAACAATTAAAAAATTACTTAAATTTAAGAAAATCACTTCACAATAAAGAAATAACCAATGACAACCACAGGACAATCACTTATCTTCCTCCTCTATGTATTAAAGCTAACTTATATTACTTAAATAAAAATAACCACCACAAACGTCACAACTACGTTTAACATTCTTATCATTTTTTGATGGTTTCGGACTGAAAGATTGAAAGTATTTTGTGACGGCCTCCATAAGGTGATATCTCATCTTGTCTAAGTATTCATATGTAAAATCATTGTAATTTTTTACCATATATGTAAACATCTTGAACATAATCATTTCCGTTGAAATAAATATCGGCTGTTGATTATCGATCACCTCCTCCAGTGTATCGATAAATTTACGCGTTTCGTGTAGTATCAATTGAACAGCTGCTTCTGAAAAATATAAGCCCATCGTATTGAGAATATCGATTAGATTGTGTGAATTCGCTATCTTTTCCACAAATTTCGAGCCAAAGAATTTGGTTAACTCTGAAAAATCCAGTTGTATAATCTCCTTGTCCTTTATCTGCATAGAAATGCCCGGTGCTACCTCCAAAGCAGCAACGCCGAGCGACATAATGGTTGTTAGAAACCCGGTATGTGTGAGTCTCTTGTAGACGGTATGCATGTTAGAAAGGATATTCTTGCACGGTATGTCATTGACTAGACGTAACAGATCAAAGCTGACGCCATTTTCATCAACAAACCTCACCGCTTCTTCCGCCATTTGAGAAAGACCTGCTCTAATTTAAGGGTAAAAAAATCAATATTATGTTAATACGATTAATAACAAAACTTACTTAATTTTGGTTTTCACCAAATTCCGCAATTTGTTGCCATCAATTTTGCCTAATTGAGAAGTTATAGCTATGTTATTGATGGAATTGGTTAATAACAACAAAGAAGATCCAAATTTTACAAGATCTCCAATATCAAGTTCTTCGTCATCCATAAAATATCTCTATAAATGAGTAAGAAGGTGTATATGTAGAAAAATTTTAATAAAGGTAATTCATAATACTATGTGGTTTTTGGCAACACGTTTTCCATATGCCGAAAATGTAACACTCAGAGGGAAGCGTTTGAGCACCAAGAACCAAATGTCTCGCTGGTAGACACGATAGCTGCCATAGCTTGCTTTATATTTCAGCCAGATTGCAGCCGGGAACTTTAAATGAGCCATGTCGACCGATTCCCTATGGTGTCTCCCATACAAATTGACCGATTTTTGAAATTAAATTTTTTTCGTTTTGGCTTCTAATTCGTAGAAGCAGTAGCTTGAATTTTTGTGTGTAGTATTGGTTTATATTGCTGGGTAGAATGAAAAAAAAAAAAACGGCTAACGACAGTATGGTATTTTCCATACAAATTTTTCGAAGATTGAGGATGTTTTGCCATAGTAATTGGGGAAATGTA
The DNA here is from genome assembly GCA_019455685.1 of Philornis downsi. Classification (NCBI taxonomy): domain Eukaryota; kingdom Metazoa; phylum Arthropoda; class Insecta; order Diptera; family Muscidae; genus Philornis; species Philornis downsi. Next base: position 180,403 of record JAHXMU010000301.1, on the reverse strand, counting down.
TTGGACTAGGTTGCGATTTTTCGAAATTCAATTATTCCTTTGTAATTTCTAATTATTAAGCTGTAGTATTCAAGATTTCTGACTATTGCATCGCTTAATAGTGCCTATAAAATTGGAAAAAAATCTACCAACTAGTCGCGCCTCTTCTGGTACCTCTCATACAGAGTGCCCGGTTTATAGAAATTTAATTTTCCGTTGAAGTTGCTTAATATGTCAAAATAATGTGAACAATTTGTATGGAATTCCAAATTCCAAACTAAGTTATGTAATATAATATATTCCTAGATTCGTATGTTTTCATTCAATTTTTTTTTATATATATTTTCTATTTACATATATTTATTTTTCACCTCAAAAATTAAAGACTTGGGCATGACGAGGATTTTGAAAACTCAATTTTTTGTAAGAAACTTTTTAGTTTTCATCAAAAATTTCGAAACTGCAAAGCTCTCACAAATCTGCACGGTATACAATAATCTTTATTAGAGATCATTCTTGAATCTTGAAGTGATAAAATACAGGGGGGACAAAAGCGAAATATTTTTGATTTTTTTCTTTTTTTTTTTTGACAAAGTTAAATATATTGAGTTTTCAAAATTGAAAGCAGAGAATTTTGATGCATGTTGATCGCATGTTTATAACAATACGATAGATTCTTCAATCGACCCAAAAGCGAAGTACTTTCATTTAATGTTGGAAGACAAAGGCGAGTGGACCAAAAATTCGTTTACAGGTGCCTCAAGGAAATGAATGACCTCTATTCTGACTCTGACTATGACATTACAATTATTCTTTAACATTTTAATTCGAAAATAGGAAAGTAAAATGTATTCTACACAGAAACATCTCCGAAAACGGATCGGCACGGGGTTCCTTTCTCGCGGATATAACACGGTAGTAAATGGAAACAGATTCGCGCATAAAAATAACCACAAAGCAACATAATACGAAGAGCCAGATCACGTCTAAAGTCATGCACGTGCGCGTGATCCGTGGTGCTAACATAGACTTGGATCACCACCTGAGGTACGCACAGAACGAAAAACGTACGTAATAAAGTATCACAAAAGCTAGATATAGCTAATCTGCATACTATCTACATAGTCTACATCCATCTACATAGTCACAACCTAGTCCATTTTCTCAATTACTATGGGAAAACACCCTCAATCATAATGTTTCTGACACAAAGTAGCTCAGGTTATGGGACGGAATTCCCTCCTTTAATTACAACGATGGAAAGCTGGCGCAAAGAGAATAAGTGAGTTTCAATTAAGAAGGAAACATATGGAAATAATCTGCTATACCTATTACTAACTGTTGGCAGCGGAACTAAAAACATCTCATAAATCATTAATATGACGCAGATTGCCAACACCGAGAAAGAAAAGAATCCATTATAGGATTCTGTCGAGTGTGATAAGTAGAAGATATGGCCTATTCTCTCTCTCTCTAACCTTATTGGACTTTATCACTGCGTTTTTAAATCCACAACTGACCAAACGACATAGTCTGAAGAAGACTCAAGAAAAACAAATCAACACACATCATAAATTATGTATCTATAATAAAGCTGTCTTTGACAGTCGAAGCTTATTCGTTTTTGTAGGACGACAATAGTAATTTTACATCAAATGAGAATTTGAACAAGCCTGCAGTTAATACGACAGATACCATCTTTAACATATGCTACTTGTCTATGCTGATGATATAGGCATTGTTGGTAGAACACTACGAGATATTGCAGTCTCCTCAAGCATTGAGGACTCATTAAAAATGGGTTATTTATTTCGACGAACATTGACACACGCGCATCTGCATTGACAGCTATATCATTGGTATGGTGGCCGAATTTATCTATAATAAAAATAATGGTATTAGTCTGGAGATAAAAAGAACATTATTGTTTGCAGGCGGTTGCTGTTATGGGTTAAGCAAGCGATTTAATGACAAACCCCAACGAACAAATATCTAACTATACCAGACACTTGTAAAGCCTACGTTGCCGTACAGAGCATAATCTGTGGTTATGACACAAGCGAATAAATCAGTTCTGGGGATATTCGGGTGAAAAATACTCAGCAAAATAAGTAGACCCCTCAGTATTTATGTCTAAGCGCACGAAAATACAGTGATTGGATTTGAAGGAAGGGGGTGACCAAGATTTCATTGGAAGCACCAGGGTCTGGCTTTTTAACCACTGTGAAAACTTGCTGTGACGAAGTGGAGAAGGAGTACAGGAAACCCAAGCATTTGGGATTATTTTGTACTTGCGTTGCACAATAGATATAAATATTTTGCTTTTGATGTTTATATGAGAATTACAATGTAGCAGAGAGCCCTGTATATGTTAAGTTAACAGTTAATGTATAAGTTAACAGGAATGAATTTCTTTGTGCATAGCAGGTACTGACACATTAGTTGAATCATTGGAAAACTCCAATATTTGCAACTTCAGAAAATCTTCAATATTCAACAACAATGCCATTGGCAGGGTGGTCTTTGGAGTATATCTTATCTTTCCAACGTCATCTAGTGCAACCCGAACGCAGTACACGAGATACAGATTACTAATGTCATCTGTTGTTTCTTTTCACTATACATACGAGTATATAATAATGGCAATAGTTACTTATTTCACGCCAATAGCTAAATTATTAACTTTTAAATTTTTAAAAATACGCCAGTGAAGGCGCTTTACTACTGGAAATACTTACTGTGAATATGTCATATGTAGTGGATATCAGCTTCGTACAGTTTATTATAACTGCAGCACTGTTTAATGCTTGAATTGACATATTTGCAGTCTGGAATGAAGTGTAAGGACTGTTAGGATAGGACAGGATAGAAAGACATATCTTAAGTACTATTACTAAAATAAAATAAGAACAATAACATCTCAGCCTAATCTTATGCTGCTTCGTTTTTTAATCTAAATCAGATTTGAATACTTGTTTTTTTTTTTGTTTGTGGCAGAGAAAAGAAGCCGGCACCAAATTGTGAATTGTCAAAAAAATGCTCTTACAAATTTTCAGTTATTTAAACATATCTGTTTTTTGAATTTACAAATTTCAAATTAAATACAGGCAAAACGTCTCATAAACTGAACCAAAATCAAAATTGTTTGTAATTTTGCTTCGGTGTGTATTTTCGTTTTGGATATACATATATGAAACAGAAACAAAATTTAATACAAACTTGTTTGCTTGCCGAAATCAGATTCAATTTTGAACCAGATGCCAGAAACTTACACAAACCAAAATATTTTGATTTGGTTTCGATAACTACAACTAATACATAAACAATATAAAAAATGTATAACAAACCTAATCATTAAATCCTAATTCAAATAATATTTTCTTATACTAATTACGGCTGTTTGCGTATTAACGTAAATAGAAATACAAAATCGCAGGAATTAATGTTTTGACTGTAGCCGTTACTCGTTAGAACTTTTTCATATTAGTTTGGGTGAAAACGTAGATAAATGTCGTATTGACAAATGCAGTTATGTGCAATAAAGCTTTAAAAATATATATTTCACCAAATCTGTTCTAGGCTTACATCTTGTATACCAACGAAGCTTTATGTTTTACTCACTATATAAGGTATAGTCGAATACTATAGTCATAGTCTATAGAGTCATAGACTATAAAAGAATTTTGCATCACGCATTGTATAATTACGCAAGATGGTGTTAGAAAGACGGACAAAATTTCGTCTTTAAAAAACTCAAACAGTTTCGTGTTTGTGACTCATTATTGTTTGAGCGCGCGTCAAAGTTAACACCAGTAAACGGAAAATATGCCATATTTTGCAGTGTTCCTTCGATAACGGTGAGAACGCAAGCCAGGCAGCTGACACCGTGTAATCTTTATTGAATAGTGTTTATGATCCTGATACAGCCTATTAATACTACCAATTTTGGCTAATTGTCCAAAATATCGAATTTATTCATCGATTTTCGATCGACTACAAATCGCTCCTGATTTGTATTATAACAAGATCGGCCCATTTCTGAAGCAAGTAATGAAAAATCAGTCACGACAACACCAAATAAAAACGGTCGTTGTCGAACCGAGATGAGCCGACACAAACGGTGATGAAGCCAGAATTGACGGTCAGGAAGGTTTTGCTGTGTATTTGATGGAATTGACAGTGGCCGGCTATGAACTCCTCCACTGCAACCAAACTCTTAATTCGAACCTGTACTGTCAACAATTGGACCGTCTGAAAGAAGCAATCTATCAGCAGAGGTCGGTTTTGACCCATAGGAGGGAAATTGTTTTCCATGAGGGCAACGCAATAGAGCTTTGTTGGGAGATTATTATGCGTCTGCTTTATAGTACGGCGATTACCATTGTTTCTATGAGAGAGGCATAATAAAATTACCTTCAAAAAGGCAACAAGTTATCGAAAAAAAACGAATCATAACTACCAAAAATAAAGTCTTCAATGCCATGGGAAAATAATGGATTTTTTTTAACAACACCTTATATTAAAAACATAAATTCCCTTAAAATAACTTACAAGTTTGAAACAAAAATTTGATCTCTTGAAAAGTTGGTAAAATACGGAGATAGAAATTCAGAAGCGGCAGCGACGTTATGTACCAAAAAAATAAAATAGACAATATCCTTATATTTAAATTTGGGACCGGCTCAAAGAATTTCAGATGTTCACAACATTTCTGGCTAATCGATTTTCAAACAAGTTTACAAATTTGGAAAGCATTCATTTGTTTAATCGCCTTAATAACATTCTAATGTGAAAACTAAATATTATACTTACAAATGAAATAGTTCCCCCACTTGAAACAATCATATAGGCACCCAAAGTTGCAACCGATGACGCTAAACTAATGACGTTTTCGCTTAATTTCAAATTAGCAGAAGTTCTCGAAGCTGTTCCATGTTGAACTTTATCTGCCATTTGTTGATAATCCCTTATCGTTCCATATGCTTTCGTCGAAATGGCCAAAATCGAACAAGTCGGACGAAGCAAATTCGTTGCCTGAGCAACCACCGATAGTGCAGACACCAACGTATCTACCTTTTGCAAAGATTGCTTATAATAAGCTGGTGTTCGTGAGTACTCCAATTGTACCTGAAATCTTGACATAGCCATGATCAAAGTTAAACAATTTAATTCAAATATTACCTTCTCCGGAACTGTAAATTCAAAGGTTCTAGTTTAAAACTTTGTTAAACTCACCTCTTCGTTACAATTCATAGAATAACACCCATTGGCCGGCGCTACCATGGTGCCAATTGGTAATTCATTGTGATTGACAAAATCACTCCAATTCTGATAAATACGAGACTGCTCATCGATAAATAACATACAGCAGCCCGAACTGCTGTTTGCATCTGAAAGAGGACATAATGCATAATATTATGGCTAGTTCAAGCTGACTTATGAACTTACTTATACAACGTCTCGTACGAAATATAGGATGAATGGAGTAATTGTGTGACCATTTGGCATTTTCGGGATCTAACTCTGATGTAACTATTACGTAAATTATAGAGTGTAGTAGAACGCCATTAGTGTATTTTCCTAAGTATGATAAAAAAAAAACAAAAATATATTATATAACGGCTCAAATGAGATTGATCAAATCATATATAATCATATATAATATAATATATTGTGAATTCCCGATTTAAAGACTCTTATAATAAAAAAAAAATATATGAATTTTCAATAAAATTTATTTTCGGTTTATTCCAAAAATCAGTTTTACCGAAATTTGAGTTTTGGGTTATTTGATTAATAAACCAGTATAGAAATTTCAGTCATGAGAAGTGTTCTTATTAAAAGATACGAAGGCGGTCCCAAAACTGCTGTCCTAACAAAGAAGCCAACAAATTTGGGAAAATTTTTCTTTATTTAATTGCTTCTATACCCTCTTTATAGTAAGAACTATTAAATTCCTTAAAATAGCCATCAAGCTCAGACTTCACCTCCTCATTGTTGCAAATCTGTTACCACCTAGCCAGTTTTTCAAGTTTGGAAATAGAAAATAGTCCGATGGAGCTAAATCTGGCGAATAATGTCTGTGATTAAGCTATTCGAAATTTATTTCATTAATTTTGGCCATCGCAATAGTGGATGTGTGAACTGGAGCATTGTATAGCACTTTTTGAAATGTCTATCATTTCAGCCAGCTCACGCACCTTCAGCCGTCGATTATCCAATACCATTTTGTAGATTTTCTTAACCGCGTCTAGCGTGGACACCTCAATTAGTCGACCCCTACAGTGTTCGTCTTGACAGCTCATACGGCCTCGTTTGAACGCTGCTACCCAATATTTTACATTCCTAACCTAGTGTCATGGACGTGCGTGTAATTCGTGGTGCTAATATTGACTCGGATCACCACCTGGTTGCAGCTAAGGTACTCACGAGATTAAGCAGAACGAAAAATGTAACCAGACACAAAGGAAATTCGACGTCGCTAGGCTGCATACCCCTGAGATAACCACACCCTACTCCACCAAAATCTCTCAACTACTACAACTAAACGTCCCTGATCCTGATGTTTCTGACGCACAGTGGCAACATATTACGCATTCTATGGCAACTGTTGAAAGAACCATACTTGGAATGTCGCATAGTATCTGAGGAAAAGAATGCTGTATACAGGGCAACGTTGCAGCAATTTGTAACGCGTGCAGTTAGGGAACGCTACAAGGAGCAGAGAAGAGAGGCATACCAAATTTTTAGGTGTAAGAAGCGGTTGTGGAAAGAGCGTGAGAGTGAGGAAATATATGTAGAAAGGTAAAGAGATAGAGGTGAAGTCCGAAAATTCTACCAAAAGATAAGAAGTACAGGGTATGGAACAGGGCTCCCCTCCTGTAAGGACGATGAGGCAAATCTGGTCACAGATACGCAGAATGTGCTGCAACTGTGGGAGGGAGGGAGCATTTTTGTAAGCTCTTAATTACGGATGGCAGCATGAGTGAGGAAATCACTCCAATTATCGACGATGGCATAAATTGCGCAGCTGCGAGCCAAATAGAGATCAGAACAGCTGGTAGCGACGAGCTGATAAACAGCCTGCAACAGCCATTTTCGTCGATTATAAAGCTGCCTTCGATAGCCCGATACGGCAAAAACTGTATGAGGCCATGTCCGAGTTTGGAATTCCTGCGAAGCTTATACGTCTTTGAAGGATGGCACTAACTGACACGAAGTCTTCATTAAAGATAGGCAAAGATCTAAGGGAGCCTTTTTACACCGACCGAGAATTTAGGCGGGACGATAGTCTATCGTGCGACCTTTTCAACAAACCGTTAGAGATGATTATGAGAAAAGTTGCAGATAACACGACTGGTACCATCTTTAATAAAAGCCATATGTTACTCGCATATGCAGACGACATAGACTTTACTGGCCAAAAACTACGAAATGTTAATGCAGCCTCCTCAAGCATCGAGAAAGAAGCAGTGAAAGTGGGTCGGGTGGTAAACGAGGACAAAACAAAGTTATTGATGATAAAGCCCTCTCTCAACAAACAAAAATCCGATTGTACAAAACGTTGGTTCCATTTGTCTTGTTATGCAGAATCCTTGGTTATGATGCAAGCGGATGAATTAGTACTGGCAGTTTTCGAGAGGGAAATACTCCGGAAAATATATGGACCCATCATCGTTAACGCATTAACGCATTAATATACAGCGAATGCGTTGGCTGGGTCATGGTGTGTGGATGGGCCTAAATGCTCTGGCAAGTTTTCGACAACGAACTCTATGGACGGCGCAGAAGAGGGCGACCAAAACTTGGTGTAAAGGAATAAAAATAACCTGAATTAAAGTACTATAAAGGAAGCGAAATTGTAAATTTATGAAGTCTTTCGTTTAGGCTGACCTATCACTGTGAAATTGCATATAAAAAAATAAATGAAAATAAATAAAAAATGGTCGTGAAAGTAGTACTATGGTTTTCTCACGAGGAAAATTTTCTTAAATGGCAACGCCAACCTCTTTTTCGTTGATTTCTAATATTGAAGTCGGAATAATATACATTATTACATCCGAATGTGCTCGATAATACATTTGTAAACTTGAAAATGCAATAGTAATAAAGAAAGACTAAAATTAATAATTCTACAAATACATTTTCGAACATATTATGACGTAAATATATCAGTTGTTTCAATTCCATTATTGGAAGTTAATATAAAAAAGCTGGCAATGACGTTAAATTTGTTTACGAGCAAACAATATCTCATAGAATTTTTTTCCTCGAGAAAAGAAAATAGTACCCAGTTCTTGTGAAATGTAGAGGGATCACCAATTTTTGTTAAATCCACCAATTTGTATTTGTGATAGTGCAATGCAATCTATTTTCATTCGAAGTACTAAATGATTCGATTTTTGCAAATTTTTTCAAACATTACGAAAAAAAATGCAACGGACAAAAAATCATGTAAATTTGACAAAATACTCGTATTAGGTTGTACCAAGTTTCGATAAATTCCATAAAGGTTTATGGCAGTTATCGAGTCCACCAGTAAGCCAGCCAAACAGAGGGACATGTCTCAATCTATTTTGCCTTGAATGCTTCCTTCTGAATGTTACTTTTTTAGCCGTATCAAATGATACATAAATTTCCTTCGGGTGCAGATATAAAAACGGATTTTCTGTTTTTTATGAAGCAAAATTCAAAAATAAAACCAAATAAATAAGTAATAAGAAAAGTAAATACAATAAATAATTTGATAGTCATCTCTAACTCTTAAGACATCGCTTAATGAATGTTCAAAAGTATCTAGTGTAGTCAGTAAATATTAAAGTGATTAAGAGCTCCTTTACGTCAAAACATTCAAAATAATTTTACATGTTGAGTTATTATAATATTGTCTGATTGTGCATTAAGTATGAACGTTAGGTTTGCGTAAATTTTGACCTAAAATTTCGAAACATTATGTTATTAAATTCCAATATAGAATTCATTGCACGAATACCTTCAACCGGCTCGCTTTTCTAAAAATCATAAGCGATTACTTATTTTCTTTGTAAAGATTTTAGATAGAAAATGGATTAACTTAACTGCAGTCCTTTAAGTTCGTTCTAGTTAACTATTACAGAGGGCTTCATTGAAAATAATTTTATCTCGTACAGAACTAAAATTCGTACAATTAAATTTGTAACATTGTAATTGGGAGTCATACTATCCTATTTGCAGGATTCTAACTTGTGAAGTGCTTTTAGATTGCATGAATTAGTTGTAGATATATCTCGTACATCTTTACATAAGTTTTACTAACAATTTCGAAAAATAATGGCTGTATTATAGTGTCCTGGAAATAGTCTCAAATATAGTCCTATTTATAAAGTTTAAACATATTGTTGCAAGATATCTCGATAACTAGCACAGCTACAAGTACAAATGTATCGTTGAGAAGGCTTAGCCCTATATACTTGTATAATATTCATGTATATTCAATATTATTTGGCCCCAAAAAATGGTTGAAACAAACATAATTAATTTAGAACCTTTCCAACACCTAGATGTATTCATCTTTGGCGCTATTAAGTATATTTATTTCTGATCCTGACGATAGTTTGAGGCAACTTCGTCTGCGCTACATTCTCACTATTTTCGTGGAATTTTTTGTTTTGTAGTTGTAAAGCATTTGGGTAGTTATAAAAGATATCAGAACTGAACCCATTTTCACGAAAATTTCCCTTTTTCAGTATTCAAATTAAAAAAAAAAATTAATTCGTAAAACACATCTGTTGTCCAGATACCAGCGATCTGTTTAAATATTTAAGGTTAACGCACAGGTAAAAAACTTATAATAATAGATCTATGCAAGGCAAAATCCGGAAACGTTGATACCGTTCAGAACACAAAGCTTATAATATTTATAATATAATTAACACAGAATATATAATATGGCATAAAAATCTCACTGTCTGCAGAAATATTTGACGATTTTAAACAAGTGGAGCACCATCCGTCAACGAAACGTATACTCAGTAACAGCTTTTTTGATGCGCTAAATTTATATCCCACAAGTTTCTGATGATTTTCATAGATACTCTATTTTATATTTTATATTTCCTATTTCACATTACCGGACAACATATTGTCCCGCTGTGGTCAAATGTAGCATTCTCCAGATCAAACATATACCGCGCGAAAGCCCGTAGCAAGTGTTGCCGAAATTCGCTATCCTCACATTTCAGTATTCTTTCAGTTACATAATTTAAAAACTTGGTCTTCTTGGATACGGCCATAGAGTAACTAATAACAAGATAAATTATTTGCTGTTGTAAATAGGAGAACATGTAAATAACGACAAATAACAGTCATATTACTCTTGTCGTAATGATTCCACTTAATTTCGAAGTCATTTCTCTCAAAGCGAATAAAGAGGGGAACGAGTGGAAATGTCCACTCTTTATTACTGCCATTTATTTGTTACTATCTGTTATTTATGACTTACGAGCATTATTTATTTATTGCCATAGTCCTGGCTGGAAATAAACACATTTGCAAGTAAACTTGTTACAATAACGACATTTCCATTTTACTCACTCCGTTGCGCTATTTCAAAGCCATCAGACGATTATCATCAACGCTGTTTTTATCCAGAGAGAATAAATTTCTCTTCATATACGAGTATACAGCAAAGACGATAAAAACGTATAGACAAATTCTCTTTCGCTGGAGCCGAAATTGGAATTATTAGAGAGGAAAAGAATAATATTGTTCCTTTTTTTTTTGTTGTTCATAACTTTACATATTTTGGTTACTATTTTTGCAGATTATAATAAGTTGATCAATAATGTATGAATACCATTTCGTATGATGTTAAAAACGCTAAACTATTAAAGTTACACGTTGGCAAAGAGATCGAGGGTGACAATATTTTGCTCTTGAGTGAACGTTAGAAGCAAACGAATTCCACTCCTTGGATACAGTTCACAGACAAGAAGATAAATTGATTGGATTTCAGCCAGGTGAATACGTGAATAATCGAAAAATTCGGTACCGTTGCTGCTCTCAAATCATACTTCATACGCTCATACTATCATACGCTCAAAACTTTGCAAAATCCACTGAATTTGAATAAAATTTGTTCTCGAAGCACATTATTGTCATTCATTTGTAACAACATGGACAAAAACATGAAATGAATGAGAACATGAAATGTTTCTTAGTCGCTCTCTGCCAGTCGGTGCGATATGATGGGATAGCGGTTATTACATTTGTTTTCGGAATTGCGGACTGATACGTAATATTAACGTAATAATTAACATATTTGGAAATTGGAGGGAGTTCTCTTAATGCGATCATATTCCTCAAAGGCATTTTAGTTAGTTGGGAAGAGTTGTTAGCAAAAACTTCTACATTTTTGTCCGGATAGTGGCCTCAGAGCCCTCACTTAAGAATTATCCGCGTGACTTTAGTTCAGAGAAAACTGCTTCACGTGTATGTTCGTCTTTGCAGGACCCTGGGTCACTATGAAAACTTCTTTTACTTGCTTGCTCGCAAAGCTCATTGCAAGCTCATTGTTCTTAAAACGATCGATGGTTTTTCCTACAGTCTGTTTTTTTTTCTAAAAAAAACTGAAATCGTTTAAATCATTTCAACAATAAGAACATATACCTCCTTCAAAATTTCTTTAAGCATATAAACGAATGTCGTATTACTAGCTCAACTATTGTTGAAGGTTCTCGCTATGTAACTGTAAAAGCTTATTTTCCCTCTTTGCTCTATTTTCTATGCTGATGAAAATTACAGATGAAAAAATTTAGAAAAACAGTAACAATCTTTGTAAAGTTCCTCATTTCTTATTTTGTGGCTGGACTTCTTTTTAAACAATTTCTAATAAAAATGGAAAAGCACTTTTCATGTCAGTTAAAAAGAAAACAATACTATTATTTTAAATGACTGCAAAATTAATAACAAATATTTTGTAAAAAGATTATTTAGGGTAAATGTCGACGAATGTTCTTTTTCTAGTTCAAATAAAATTGGTGATAATTCTAAAAATAGAAAAATTACTTTTGACATACATAAGTAAAAATCAATACCATGTAATTAAGTGTGTGGTTAGAGTATTTGTTTTCTTCTTGGCTTTCGTTACGTCATTTTCAGAAAGTGTTATTGCAAGACATCCATTGCCTACATTAAACAATCCTTTCGAGTGTAAATTAATTGTTGATATCACATTTTAGTTCGGAAAGACAAAATACCATGGACAAAATCTTACTTCACGTTTACTTAAATGTTTTCTTGGTAATTCCAAGCATGGTCATAACTCTGTGGTAAGACGGTTCCATACCTTGCTTGGCTTATTTAGTTTAGACTCTCAAATGTATTTATTTAGTTTAGACTCTCAAATGTAATTCCTTCAAGATGCCAAATAAATTTGCTCAAATCAAAGAATTTGGCATTTGTTCAGGGGAGCAGTTCAAGCAAGCATCTAAACCAAATTTTCAAAGAATTTTAAATTTATACTAGTAATTTCAATATTGTTATTCGCTTGAGTAATGCACTAAAATCATGTATGAACATAATCCACATCTTACTTTCAGGAGGCGTACCGTGTGGCTAAGGAATAACGTGTAACGTGTTATTTTATAAATCGGCAGAAGAAAACCCTCATATTGGTAATAATTTGAATATTGAAACACGTTTCTTAACATCAAGAAAGCCATTATTTTCTATATGGCAATGTTATTACTCGGATTTGCGTAGTTTAAATCAAATGTCAAATGTTAATGTAATGTTAAATATATGCCAACAAAATTTTCAGAATAAATTAACGTTAATATTTCCCTAAACCTTCCATCCATTTTCACTTCTCTTCTTTTATTTACACAAAGAAAATCACATCCCACGCAATTTAGTAGATTATTTTGAAAATAATAGCACATACATTCTTGGAGGCATTCCGGAAATGTTGTATCTAGAATTTTTTCTATTCACTTTTAATTTAAATAAGAAATATTCAAACAAATATTATAATATGGAAAACTACAAAACTGTTATATTCTCATATCCCAACAGTTTTCTGATGAAGTCTGACCGGATCTGGAATTTAGTACTGTTAAAATATTCTACGATTTGATAGATTTTATAGTCTATACGACATTTTCTGCGAATGCGTTATTTTATACATTAGTAGGTAGCATAAAATATCGTATGGGTGGCATTACATCCCTTCCTAACATTGTTGATATATCGTTATATTTTAGAGAACATCTAATTCTAAATTTAAAGACTTATGATAAAAACTAAATTACGCCTTTAAATAGTACACTGATTCTAATTAGGACACAGCTGTATGATTTCTTTAATTAATTTTAAGTATTTCGCTAAAATAAACAATAAATCCTATGGAAAAATCATATGCTTATAGTGTGTCACACTGAGGTGCTTTAAAAATGCCATCTCCACTCTTTCATCATTCTTATCTATCTGAAGTTTTGAGGAAGACGAAAGAAGAAGTGGTGGAATGGATATCGGAATTTCCGTCGAATTGAAACTATTCGATATATTGGTGTAAATACTAGGGTAATAGTTATCCCTTTAAGCAATAATAAAATTCTTTATGTTAGAAACTAAAGTTAATATCCACTGAGTTTCGCGCAGCCCTCGAAATGTAGCCTATCATAATAAAATTATAAAATAACATATTTCAAAAGGAGATACATATATGCCCTCAATAGGAAGAGTAAATGTTTTGCGATCCTATGCAAATTTTGTTTCACACCGATTTTGCATCAATCGATAAAGTCAACATTTTTTACAAAGAACTTTGGGAGGCAATTAATTGTTCGATTTTCATAATATAAACAACGTTTATTTTTATTACAATTAAGCGATGCATTTTTTTAATTCAAAATACATAAAAACATTGATATACATATTTTAAGAAAATAAAGTTAAGTAGCTCGTATATGCAAACAGATCTTTGAATTCACATATTTATTTTATGTTGGAAACTACAAATTAGGATGCCCATCAATCAGTTGCGGCGGATGCTTTAAAGTTTTGTAAAGTAAACAATTGTGTGCTTTATTACGAAGGCATGGTTGCGATTTTGGGATTAAAGCATATGCTAAAAATTGCTATGTTATTAACAACCTGCGATTTATTACAGTCAATTAAATACAGGTAACCAAGCCAAATGACATATCATTTTTACCTGCAGATGTCAGCATATCATTCTTATATGTTGACTGTGTAGAAAGAATTGTGTTTGGAAACAATAGCATAGACAGATATACCATTATCTGATGAAAGTAAAAATATATATCACGAGTATATATATATAAAAAAATATGTTTAAAATATGCCGTTATTATAACATGTAGGTTTTATTCCAGGACACTCTCGGAGTTCTGAAGGGATTTGTCTACAACATTTTTCACAGCGTATGTTGGTTTATGTTCGACCAAACATGATAACGTCACTACCTTTCAAATTACGTGAAACTATGACTCTCTGATAGAAGAATATGTGCCATTTCGGAAAAATAAAACATATAAAAGTTAACAAAAAAAAATTGACTTTTTTTATCAAAGCAAATCTACTTTCAAAAGAGTATGATAAACCTATCAAGTATCACCAAGATTGTGTTCGGGAAAAATATGTTAGTAGCAAATTTAATATAAAATGTTCCAACTTTGTATGCTCAGTAAAAATATAATTTTTTACGCGAGCTGTAAAGAATATAATTTTTTTTGCCAATAAACACAAGGCCGCTAATAGTATAAATTTTTGCAACTAACCATAAATTAAGTCACTGTAAAAAAAAACCCAGAAAATCATCAGTTGAAGCGCGCAGGAAGAGCGGCTAAGAAGCCAAAAGTGAAACATATTAATTAGGGAATCGAATTAGAGACAAAAATTATGCGCTCAGTCGAAAGAGTTAAAACATATAGGATACAACCAGCAAATATTGGCGGAAGGAGCACGAAAGCCTAACTTGCGACAAATGCGCTAATTAGGTAGAGATCCGGACATGTACGTACATAGACCTTTGCAGGATGTTAGCAGAGAATAAATGGAAAAATGTTATCCAAAACGGTATAAATACTAAAATATACATATTTATGCAGAAACTCTTAACAATCCTCCAAAAAAATAAAAAAAAAAAAACAAATTTTGAATTTAAGCAAGATCTTCTTTGATCAAAGAAGACCATTAGCTTACATTACATACATATATATATATATATACATATATATATAAAATCCTCAAAAAAGAAAGAATAGGCATATATAAACGGACTACATTACTGGCTGGCAGCATATATGCCTTGCAGAAATTGATACACAAACTGGTCTGACTTAGTGAATTATATGGCCTGAAAATCAACATTAAAAAGACATCCGGTTTTCTGGAGAAGTAGAATATTTATACACTCTAGGTAGAACACAGAAATAGTAATCAAAATATTGTAGATTTTGTATACGCTATAAGACAATTTTTAATGAAATATGCAGATTATCACAAAACGTGAGTTTTCGAATTATAAGGTTATCCATTTAGTGGATAATAACCATTTTAGAACTGCTGGTCTGACAAGGCTATCAGCTATTAAATACCTGTCATCTGAGAGACAAGACATCAAAGTGTTTACGCGGATAATCCAAAAAATTTGGAGTATTTGAAAACCAACATTCGTCAAGTTATAGCCGAGATACCGCCCGAAATGACCTCAAAATAATGTACTGTTGCGAAAAATCCAGAGGTGATTATTTAAATGACATTGTATTTCGTACATAATGGCAAGGTCCAAACATTATAATGAAGTAAAAGTTTCATCAAAGTCATAGCTTTATGTGTGTTTTATTTAACATTACTTTTGAAACCAGAAAACGGATAACCCGGTTTTAATTGTTCTATAAATGTTTGATCAATATTAGTGTTTTGTAAAATTTACATTTACTTATTTTGTGGACTTTTGCTTCAAGCCCAAACTCCAAAGGAATTTTGCATTAATTGGCCAAATTTCGTTTAAGACCTTAGGTAAACCTACGTTGCCTAATAATTGGCAGACATTACATGATAATTTTTTTTTTTTTGTATATGGGATGTAAAACACTTTGGAACTTTACTTCTATTCAACCGTAAGGAAATTACGAGTATAGAGTTCTTTTGCTGGTTGCCGACTAAACGATTTAATACTGTACAAAATTGGTGTTAATCGAAACCGTTAACTTCCAATAAAATGGCGGATAATTATGGGTAAAAATTATTCATTTCGGAATAAAAAACGCTATAACTGAACATAAATGCAATCATTACTAATGCAAAAGACAAAATACATGATATCCAGTAGGAAAAATGCTCAGGTAAGCATAAAATTAAAAATAAGGAACAACGAAGCCTAATGAGTAGAAAATTTTAAATATCTTGCGAGTTTTGATAAATGATCAATAGAACGCTTCAAACGAAATCAAATGTCGTATAGAGATGACTAGAAAAGCTTTTTTCAAACACAGCAAAATATTTAGTAGCCAAAACATCAACCTAGCAACGAAGTTACGATTTATAAAATGTTATGTGTGGTCAGAGTTATTATATGCAGTAGAAGTGTGGACATCCAAAGCGATGGATGAGAAAAGAGAGAGAGAGGCCCTCGAAATGAGGATACACCAACATATATTGAAGATACCATAGACTGCCCGCATTCCAAATCATGAAGTGCTAAGGAGAACGAAACTTGTCGATAACTGATTAAAATTGTTGAAAACAGAAGAACTTCATATTTGGGACATCTTATGAGAAATGAAAAATATACATTTCTACAAACTATTCTTAAGGGAAAATCGAAGGAAGACGCGCTAGACGCAGAAGAGAACTTTCCTGGCTGAAAAATGTCCACAATTTGACGAGTTATCGAGACGAACGAAATCCAATCAACGCCGCCAAAAAAAAAAAACTTTCTGATTTATAAAATGTGAAAAAATTTAAAATTTATATATATACGAGTATACATATACAATATTATATGATTGTACGATCGCTAGCATCCGAATGACGAATATGCAAATAAAAAAGAAGACATTTTTGCTAAATACCAAGTAAATTAATTTGGTTTTCTCCTTTGCACAAAATGGTTTTATATACATTTGAATATTTTAAACTACTTCTACTTATTGATTCAAAAAAAAAAAAAAAAATAATAGTAATAAAATAAATAAAAAATAAAAACAAATAAATGATTTGATTCCAATTGGAAAACTGTGGAACCAAAGTCAACTATATGGAAAATTGATGATTGGATTGGGGTATTTCGAAAACACCTAAAAACAAATTTCCTTGCATGACCTTTTACCCTACACGATCCCATATGTGGTTTTTAATTAGTATTACGTTATGGGGTATTGCGATATTTCATGAATGCCAGTATTATAAATATACAATATGCAATATATAATAAAAA
>JAHXMU010000301.1:141997-162971 GCA_019455685.1 Philornis downsi | reverse complement strand
AATAATTTGAAATCTGATTTTCTGGAAAAGTAGAAAAGTAGGTTATCCATTTAGCGATTTTATAACTGTCTGTCGTCTAAACTGTTATTTAAAGGTTTGCCATTTACGAATATGGATCGCAAACATCAAAGACACCAAAGTATTTACGCAGATAATCCAAAAAATTTGGAGTATTTGAAAACCAACGTTCGTCAAGTTATCGCCGAGATAGCGCCCGAAATGTAGAAAAAAATGGTCGAAAATTACCTCAAAAGAATCCACTGCTGCCACCAATCCAGAGGCCACCATTTAAATGACACTGCATTTCGTACATAATAGCAAGGTACAAAACTTTATAATGAAGTAAAAGTTTCATCGAAGTCATAGCTTTATGTGTGTTTTATTTAGCATTACCAGTATATTGATAACCCGATATTAGTTGCTCTATAAATGTTTGAACAATATTTGTGTTTTATAAAATTTACAGTTACTTATTTTGTGGACTTTTGCTTCAAGCCCAAACTACAAAGGAATTTTGATCAAGACCTTAGGTAATCCTACGTTGCCCAATAATTGGCAGATATTACATGATCCTTTTGACGCAAGTTTTTTTTTTCTTTTTTGTATATGGGATGTAAAGCACTTTGAAATTTTACTTCTATTCAACCGTTCTTGTCTGCCAACTAGACTATTTAATATTGTATAAAATTGGTGTTAATCGAAACCGTTAACGTTCAATAAAATGGCGGATAATTATGGGTAAAAACTAAACTAACATTTCGGAATAAAAAACGCCATATCTGAACATGAATGCAATCATTACTTACGCTGTTTCCAAATATTTCGGAATAGATTGGTTCTAATTTCCTTAAGATTTGCATTATGCCTTTTCGCCCTCCTCGCATCTTGTTTGCATGCAAAATCTATGTTATCATTTGGGTACAAGCACTCCAACTTTCTCATCAAAAGTTCAGCTTGATCGGAGCCCAATCTACATGAAATGGAACCATATTAATTAAATCGATTCTTTCCATTCTCGCATAATACTTACACATCCCAAATCACTTCAGATTTCAAGGTGCACGCAGCAGCCAAATCCTGATGGACTTCAAATACTGCACGCAGGGGAATTGCTGAATCTCCTGCGGCCATTTTATTACATAATTCGAATCGAATGTCGAATCGTTATATTTTATTTTTAACAAATTTTCACAAACTGGGGACAATCACAAAATACGATTCACAAAGACCATAATAAAATTAACTTTTTGGATTTAAACGATTTCTATTACATGCCGGTATAATAAAACGGTTCAAACACTTCAGTTAATTTAGTTAAACGGACAAAATAACGATCACAAAACGCACAAAAGAACAATCACAAGACGCACAAACATTCTGCGACAAACAGAAGCGGGACACTGAAGTTTGCAAGCGGACGATGATTGTAAAAGTGGCTGCAGTAGATTTTTTCCAGTAAATATACATGCATTATAGTTACATGCATATACTTATATTTACAGTATTGAAAGTATAGTTGACCGACCGATTGAAACGGTATTGAGAATAACATTCAAAAAAGATGGTCGGATAATGAAAGTAAGCAATGTTAAGCATATGTAAATACAGTCGAACTTTTATATAGTGAATTCTCATGGTGCCGTAAAAAAATATACAAAATTTTCTTATTTCCATTGTTAGGAAAATCTAAATGGAATCTGTTTTACAATAAATTTATCACTTCGACTTTTTCACTGAAAGCGCACTAGATGGAATTTTAAATACATTGGAAATTACTTTTTTGGAATTTCCATTTTCGATTGTACAGATAACACTATCGCTGCAATATAACTACGGTTTCTAAAAGATCTTAAATCGCACATTCTGACACTGTTTCCACAAATTTTCCATTGGGTCGCTATTATGGTGAAAATTCGAAAGTTATCTGTTTTCTGCATGTTTGGATCTTTAATTGGTGAACCCGACATGATGCCAATAGTTTTCAAATGCGGAAAGAATTCCAAGAAATTTTACTAATTTTACCTTCCGCGAATTTTGTCATGGAATTGCGAAAACATTTGCGAATTACAATATATAAATACTTGACAGGAAACTAAAAACTTTAATGAATTTTTGTTATTTATCAGCCTTAGCTTAAAATTGGATCTAACGTTTTCAGTTTCGAATCATGGGCTGAAGAATAAATTATAGAGGCGTAGTCTATAGTGGGAAGGACAATAGAGCAAAGAATTTTTAGAAGAGTTTGGGGGTCTGAACCATATTGTGAACATCTAAGCATTTTAATTATATTAAGCTTTGAGTTTGCTTTTGCCTTTATATTTTTTATGTGCGAACTAAAACTAAGCTTTTCATCAAATGTTACTCCGAGAAACTTACATTCTTTTACAAATGTTATATTTCTACCATTTAGATTAAGAGATACATTGTTTGATATTGGTTTAGACCTAAATGAAAATTTAATTGCTACAGTTTTTTCTTCATTAAACTGAAATCCACTTTTTCTGTTCCAAATTTCTAACTTATTTATAGTCATTTGAATTTTGTTTATAATGGTGCTATCTTTTTTACCCGAACAATACAAAACGAGGTCATCAGCATATAATACTGATTTTACATCTCTATGACAATTATTGGTATATATGGTTTTATGTTTGTGTAGATATATCCTAGGAATATTTTATCTGGCAAGTCGCTCACGTTGAAAGTTGCTATATATAATCCAAGATCGTCTTTCGTATGTCGTTTGGTTATGGGGTCTCTCTTCTTTAATCTTTTTATTTCAGCAATACTTGGATTTTGTTTACGAATTTCACGCAGAAGTTCATCATCTGTTAGTTCCCTTAATTCGTTGGTATAGAACATTCCTTTAAATTTGTTTAATGTAGCGTGTTCTTCAACTTTGACAAATATTTCAATCGACAGACTCATGAGTTTTATTAGTTTATTGGCTTGTTTTCCATTAAAGCATTGAATGAGTATCTGCCCTGATCTTAATTTTTTGCAAAGTTTGACCTTACCAGCGACAGCATCAATTGAACGTTGTATTAGAAAGGGTGATACTTTTGAAAGACCATCCGAAGAGCGAACTCCATTTCTACTCATAAGCAAATAAACAGGATCTATAGAGTTTGGGTTCTGGACCGTCTTGCCCCTGTCAAATAGGAGCCCTCCACCCATTGTAAATGTTTCGTATATTCGAAATTTTTTTGATTTTTTATTGTTTTTTCACGATTTATAAAACAAATTTTTTTTTTTGAGTTTTGTTTGATATGTTGTTTTGTTGATTTTTTTTTTAATTTGCTTTGCTTTCTATAAAAGCAATATGAGAGTGCAAACTGAACTGGAATTCAGGAATTCGACTTTCAATTGGTGCTTTTAAGACTAGTTCAGCTAAAAGTTTACAATTAGTATCTTCATGTCCTTCCCTTCAACTGAGAAGACAAAAATATTTATTAAATCATATACTGAAAGTTTATTCTTTACAACATCATCCATTATATGAAAAAATCAAAAACAGCGATAAAATATCTAGCCTTAAATCGAGAAACCCTAAGTTTTTACCAGTTTATGCAAAAGGTATTATTGAGTTTGAAAAAATGTTATCTAAATATCCTATAAACGTTGACAACATTGAAAATAGAACTTTTTCTCGTATTGAGCCTTGGACATATATACCCATAAACGTAGATTTTTCCCTCGCCTATTCGTCAAAGAGAAATATGAACGCTACAGAAGTAAAGCAGAATTTTTTGGAAGCCATAAACACTAAATACCCAAATCATAAACTTTTCTTTACAGACGGATCTGTTAATAATGCAAAGGCTGGCTTCGGAATTTTCGATACTGATCTTGAAATGTGTAAACGCATCAATGATTACTCATCCATCTACACTGCTGAGCTACTTGCTATCAAAACCTGTCTGCAATATATTCTGACATAGATCAAAATTCTTTAATTATATGTGACAGTAAAAGTGCATTAATAGGCATAACAAATCCATTCACCAATAATATGATTATACAAAAAATAAGAGAGACAATCAATAATTCTTCAAACAAAATAGACTTTCTATGGGTCCCAAGCCATTTAGATATACATGGAAATGAAAGGGCAGACCAGTTAGCTAAAAATTCTTTAACAGAAGTTGTAGCTAGGGAATTCAAATATCAATTTTCGGACTACAAACGGCAAATCTCAGAATATATTTTTGATCTCTGGGAAGTTTCTTGGAATAGTAATAATGACTCCAAACTATATGCAATCCAAAAAAATATAATACACAAATTCAAAAGCCCCAGAATATCCAACACTGATTTTATTAAATATACGAGACTTAAAATTGGGCATTGTAATTTTTCACATAAATATATTATTGAGAAAAGTCAGCCTCCATTGTGCACCTGTGGTGAAATTATGAGCGTTTCGCATTTATTTAATGACTGCGTAGTTTTAAGTGAAAAACAAAGAAAATTCAAGATAAATTACATTCAAGTCCTCTCAAACGATGAAAATGTTAAACAATTTCTAAACGAAATTAATTTATTTAAACTGATTTAAACCTTGGTTTCAAAAACTGTAAAAAATAACACTAATATAAATTTTTTGTAATAATTCTACTTACACATTCTATGGTCCATATAACCTTATTGTGTTGGGACCTTAATATCTGAAATAAATAAATCAGCCTTAGCTTTTTATACTCACAATTATCGAAGGATGTATAGGTATACTTATTTCTCATTTCGTTTGTAACAGCTAGAAACACTCATATGAGACCCTATAAAGTATAAAAATTTCAAGTCATCTCCAAAGTCTATGTCATAGTCATAGGCTGACTTAGTCCGAAATTGACCATAACCGGCCCAGTAAGAAAAAAATGTGGGCATAGCGCATAGCTGTACCAATTATGTATTAATTACAAGCTATACTGGAAAGAACTATCCATCTACCATCACAGACTTTTTCAAGAGACCGCAATGATTATGAATTTTAAGAAACACTTAAAATACTGTAATTTTCAGTAAATGTGAAGAGAAATTTGATTAACTAATCATATATAACTGTGATTGTTATTGAAACATTTCTTTAAAAAAACTAATTTTCACTAGAACAAAATACGGAATTGAAGTTACAGGTAAATTATCCTACCACAACGGATGTATTAACAAGAGATGCCGTGCCGCTGAACTCTCTCAGAAACCAGGCATTACAGCAAGCCGATTACCTATAAATTCAAGCACTGCCTCAAAAATTAAGAGCAAGGATCTAGAATCATTTTTTCATTTAAATGCCCTTCGGTTTTTTTTTTTTTTTTTGTAAACCCCTTAAAATTGTTTTATTCGCTGAGGAAAAATATACATATACTTACATCATCTAAAAAATAGTTATTACAAAATTTCATATGTATATTAACATATGATCAAATTATATCAATACTGGCGATATTACTTGCAAATGGTTATAGATTAAGAGTTTACTCAAAAATATTTCCGTATTTTATGATATCTCAATTTCTTTTTCTTTAATATAATTCCATTCAAAAATAAACGGTCCAATAAGGGGCTTCATTATATATTGTAGTATAATTACAGTCTTACATGTTTTGGCGAGACCTCACACAAATGGATTGCACAAGTTTCCACGAGGAAACAATGTTTCTACGATTTTTTTCTTCGTAAAGGAACGTGTCACTCGCCTTTTTGACAATTAGATTAAAATCTGTCAGATCTGTTTGAAGTGTGTCATCTACTTAACGGTTTGATCTGATAGTTTCATTCATAATAAAATGTGATGTTACATTTCAATTTAATTTAATTTATTTATTCAGGATTGTAATTTTAAGCCTTAAGGCCAATTTGATTAAATTACAACATCGCAACATATCTTCCCCACAATTTAATAACAAATACATTACACAACTTTACAATACTAATGTTATAAAAATGTTATGTATCTTAATAGCAGAAAAATATGATTTACAATATGACATTTAACTTCACTTATTAGAATTTTTCACTTTGTATGTTTTTCGTCCTAAAATACGGAATTATAACTTCAATTGGAACGAAATATAACGAAAAATTTAATAACAGATTAAATGGTTAATAACTACCAGTATTTAATTAACTAAATAATTAAGATACTATACAAGTAATGGCGCGAAAAACAGAAAGAAAAAGTAATAAGGGTTCAGCAGATAGTTATATATGAGGAAGAAGTCTCCTTGTGTAAGTGTTTTGGGATGAAGAAAAAAATTTGTAATGTGTTTGGAAGTTTTTCAAACTGGCTGGCTACTCTTACGTGAAAAGATTTGCTCATATAATATTTTGTGTTATGAATAATCAATTGATTAGTGCGAATTGATCGAGTAAATTTAGATAATTCTGCAAGGAACAGCGTTGATTGATTTTTAATATAATTAAAAAACAAAAGCAACTAACGAATAACTACAAAATTAGGAAAGGAACAACCTAAAAATTGTATCACAAACGGAGACACGTGCACAATTCGACGAAGACAGAACAGATAACATATAGCTCGATTGAAGGACACTGGATTTTCGTTATATTGTTTTTAACTGTACCGGCATACATTTCGATACAATAATTTATATGTGATATTATTAAACTATGTACTAATTTTCCTTTAATATGAAGCGGAATTATATGACCACCGAAGGGTCATATTTACGCGCGAAACTACTCTCAGTATGCAAATCAAATGAGAGCTTATCATCAATTATAACGCCCAAACATTCAATATTGCGCACAAATTTAATAGCTACCCCATTGTAAGACAAATTAAAATCACATGGATGGGAAGGAAACAACATTGCTTTTGTCTCAGACGGATTCACTTTAAGTTTATTTGAGGACATCCACACAGAGAGGCATTGGAATACATTCTCAATTTTTGCTTGAATAACGTCATTATTGGGGTAACTTCCATTGAAAAGCAGCTGAACACCATCAGTATGTGCAAAGAATAAACAATTATCAAACCTACAAACCTACTAAATAGATCATTTAGATACAAAATGAAAAGCATAGGCCCAAGTACTGAACATTGCGGTACACCACTTCTGACTGGCACTACGCTCGACATCGCATCATTAAAACAAAGGCATTGCATAATATCACATTAATATGAATACTTAAGTTTTCATGTATTTCCCCCCAAGCCATACAATAGCGAAAGCTTGTATATTAGACAGACGTGGTCGACTCTATCAAAGGCTTTTGCTAAACATAGAGAAATTAGAATACTAAAATTCTGGTCGTTGACATTGGCTCTAATAGACTTCGCTATACCCGTCAGCAATATGGAAGCGCCTCGTCCCCGCCTAAATCCACACCGCCCATCATTTAGCAGTTTATTTGCCTCGATGTATGGCGAAATTTGGTACTTAGGAATGTATTCTACTACTTTGGAGAGCACGGGCAATATAGCTATTGGCCTTAAATTTTCGAAAGCATTATACCTGGCTTTCTTTTTAATTGGGAAAATTTTAGAGTTTTTCCACAACCTTGGAAAAATGGAAGTCATTATAATAATATTAACTGCATGTAAGAAATAATTAGATAGGAGTGGAAAAACAATCTTAAGAAATTTTAAACGATAGCCATCAACATTTGACTCGATACAGGAAAATGCTACAAACAATTCAAAGGAGTCAATATAGCGAAATGAGAATGCTCGATCGTTACATGAAAATGGCAAGAAATTATTGTGATCACCAACTACGTCAAACTGGTTGCTCACAAGAAAATCATTCAAGTCGTCAACATCGTACAAATGGTCAGAATTTAAATTTCTCTTACTATTATCAACTAGTCCATTATCACGAATTACGTTCCATAAACATTTCATATTTAAACAATTAGAAAATAGTCTCGTACATATCTTACGCTTTAGTCTTCTACACTACACATTTGCCAATTTTACCAAATAGTGTTAAATCTGTCAGATTCATTTATTAAGGGGATGGCACACTGACAGATTGGTCCACGAAAAAGATACTTTCTTCTCTCTGTAAGAAAAATACCTAATATCGTCTATTTGTTGATAAACTCGGCGGTATGGAAAGTTGTCGCTGGCATTTATCGCAAGTACTGAAACCGCTCTTGATTTTACCTCTGCATGAAATGTTGGTCTATTTCGTATATAAATTTGAGCGTGTGTGGGACCTATTAACTCACCTGTTTAAACAGATGATATGGCAGCTGTTACACATTTATGTGACCGGCTCCAACTACAATAGGTAGGACTTTAAACTTGCAAAGCAATATTTCTATATTCGAAATGCTACCAATTCGACGATATTTTATTGAACATTTCAAATGGCAAACGTTGAGACGTTATGAGAGTACTGAATTTAAAGCCAATGCGTCGAAACCTCTACCCCAAGAAGAAGTGCAGTCAAAGCTTTTACAAAACATGTTGGAACCGGATAATGTGGTAAGATCTAAAATTGATCCAAAGGAAACCTCGATTATAGTGTTCCCGGGCCAAGGTACGCAATACGTTGGAATGGCCAGTAAGTTGATGCGATTCCCAGAAGCTAGACGAATTTTTGAAATGGCTAATGAGGTGCTTAAATACGATTTATTGAAATTGTGTCTGGAAGGCCCTAGAGATAAACTTAACCGCACGGAACATGCACAGCACGCAGTTATGGTAAGCTCCTTGGCTGCTTTGGAACAACTGAAAGAAGAGCGCCCAAAGGCGATAGACACGTGTGTAGCGACAGCAGGATTCAGCTTGGGTGAGATAACCGCACTTGTGTTTGCGGGAGTTTTACCATTTGATAAAGCATTAAAATTGGTGGGAGTTCGAGCGAATGCGATGCAGATGGCATGTGACAAAATTGCTGGTGGCATGGCCATGGTTTTATATGCCCCTGATACAGAAATTGGAGCAGCGTGTTCTAAAGCCCAACAATGGTGCATTGACAAAGGCGTGGAGCACCCCTACTGCGGAGTGGCGAACTACATGTATCCCCATTGCAAAGTTATCGCCGGTAACATAGAAGCTATAGAGTTCTTGGAAAAAAATGCAAAAACTTTAAAAATTAAACGCATTAAACGCTTGCCGGTTAGTGGCGCCTTCCATACTCCATTGATGGAATCTGCTATAGAACCATTTACTAAGGCTTTAAAACAAATCTATCTCGAAGAACCACTGATACGGGTATACTCAAATGTGGACGGTAAACCGTATAAGAATGCGGCGCACATTCAGAAAATGTTGCCCAAACAGGTAATTGGGTACTTTTAAACATAGAAATCCACATATCGAGAGCTCATATTCAAATTTGGCTGTCACCACAACGCAATTGTTCAAGGCAGCAAAAATAGATAGACGAACCTTTTTGCTTACAAAAAAATGACAAAGTAATTTGTATGCGGTATACTAAAATTGACATGCCGTCTGTGACAAATAGAAATGCTTTTCTGAGGTCTACCATACAGTATGTAGTGCCTTGACGTTAGCAAAACCATGTCGATTTAAGCTTATGAGTCTGTCCATTCGCGAAATTGTTCAAAGCACAACAATTGCTGAATCGCGTGAATTATTTGAGTCAAATTTTTTACGAAAGTATTTTATAGTCATACGCTTCATGCTCATACAAGAACTGAGATCACCTCTATAAAAGATTTAACGATTTGTTCGTTGATAAACCAATATATCACAGCAGTTGATAGTTACAAGAAAAATCAACCCAACTAATATACATACGTTTTTAAGCGGCTGCCCTAAGAGTGGGCATTAGTATTGAAAAATACTAATGAAGAATGGCATTTTCATAGGAAAATTTGGCAGAAAAACTTTGTAAGTGAAGAGGTCGTTTCTGAAGTGAACACTCCTTTGACGATAAGTCGGTTCGTAGGTATCGCAAGCGACTAAAATAGATCCAGAAAAAAGTTGTTTAATATTCGTTAAAAAAATTTATTGTGTGTTCATTAGCGAAAGACCATATGAAAGAAAGAACAACGCCCAACAGCATACCTTATAACGGGGAATGAATTTAAAAAAATATTATAAAATATAAATTCCCTCTTGAAATAACTTGTTAATTTGACATATTACGCATGAGAAAAGGTCTCTTCTAACATGTTCGCTGATCTTTCAAGATAGGAGTCACTAATTTGCAATATTGGGCCAGTATACACGTTCAAGGTACGATGCATCTCTGAAGTGGTGTACCATTGTAATTATAAGTATGTATAATACAATTTATTCATATGTTGGCAAATAATAGACGCGGGAAGGGTCAACCTTAATTAATGTAAATTTACACAAATTCTTTACATTATTTATAGAAATAGGGAGTTTTTGGTTCTCCCACCGATCTGGCTAAACATCGTTCATAATAGCTTGTACCACAATTCATGGAGGAGGGTATACAAATTTCGGTCACACAACTTTGTCTGACATATGTCAAAAAATAGATAGTATATGTTATTTGTTATCATGTTTAGAAACATTAAACCCAATTCCATAACAATAAAAATAATGTACAATATAAATTTATAGAGGTTTACATTTTCCTAAAACGCAAAAGGCTGAGGAAATTAAAGTATAATAATGCCGCAGAAGATAGATGTAAGACTGAAAAGTTTACCATCAAAAGCTCATATTCTTAAAAACACGAGATAGCACTTGTCGAATATAAGCCCTCAATACTTTTAATTTACGCATTTCATGTACATACATGTTTTAAATTAATTTAATTTTTATAGATTGTTCGTCCTGTTAGATGGGAGCAAACTCTGCATCAAATGTACGGCCGGCCACAAGGTACAGATTTTCCAAGAACGTTTGAATGTGGTCCGGGTAAGGGCTTGGTTCAAGTTTTGGAAAAAGTAAATGCAAAGGCGCATAATTCGGCACTTAGCATTGAGGCGTAGCAGAACTAATATGCAATTTCAAATATCTTAGATCATATTCCAAATGAAATTATTATGCTAATAAAATTGGTACAAAAAGAAATCGATATTGTTTAGTAATATAAATAATGAAGCGACTTAAGCCAAATCATTTTAACGATTATTATGACGTGTATCTATTATATTTGGTCTTCTTATGAGTTAATTACATAAATATCGCCGTCTTTAGACTACAAATTATGTTTCCAATTTAAAATGTATAAAGGTATCTATCTTTTTTCTACACACCATAATTTTAACTAATTTTGAAAACACTCTCAAATGTTATTTCCCTTCCAAAAAATTTGAATTTCCACAAATACTTTACAAGGAAACAGTTTATCTACCACAGACTTCTGTAACAAGAATGCAAATAAAAAAGTAAGTGATTTTCAGTCAAGTGTGATGAATAGATAGATAGATATTCGTTTTCATTGTTAAAGAATAGTTATCTTTGAGAGGGCGCTCAACAGATTATTTTTATTTATAAACGAACTTTTTATTCAGTATGAAAAGCAATAAACTCTTAACAAGGCGTAGAATTTTATTACATAATGTCTTCCGATTCAGTTTTCGTATGAAATTTATTTGTTTGTCGTTTAGCATTTTTTTTTTTTTTTTTTTTTTTTTTGATAAATCCTGATAAAGAAAAAGCGCGAATAAATGACAACGTTGTCATTTTTGTTTATACAAATTCAGTCACCGATTTAATATTTTAGACTGAATAGGTACTATAGATATGGGGCAAAAATATCGAAAAATTGTTTAATTTGCGCAAGTTTGAAAATCAATGACGTCAACACGGCGAGGAAACGATGATTTGCTATATCGACGTTCTGAATTAATTTACAGAACGTAGATAGAAATAGATATTTAGCAAGGACTGTGTGTGAAGTATTAAAATTTGCTACAAATTGGGGCTATACGTTTAATTAAGGGTAAATTAGTGTAAGCTCTGTTATACGTTGGCTTGTTCTGCGCATAAAAAGTTTACTGAGCATTTTTCTCTCCATGACTTCAAGAACGGATTCAACAGCCTACGTCAATTGCTTGCTTAGTCCATAATATCACTTATTTGCAAGCAGTACTTTTCCTCCAAATTTCGTTTCGTTTCGCTTATTTAACAATCTTGTAATTTAAAACCTTTTGGCCAATATTAAGTAAACTACAAAAAAACAAAAAAAAAAAAATAAAATATAATTTGGTATATAAAATCAAATCAACTAGTAACTGCATACCAACTTATAACGCCCAAATTAAAAATAAAAATAGACGAAATGGAGGAAAATAAAAATAATAAGAAAAAATTAAATATTGAATGATATATAAGTCCAAATACACATAAATTTAAATAAATACTACTCCAAAGTCAGTGTAAAAATGTATATAAAAATCATATATTTAAGACCTACCAATAATAGTTAGCAAATATCACTCATAAATGCAGGCATATTCATTCACCTATGCCAACTGCATATGATCAGATAAGTCTATTACGAAATATTGCGTATGAATAAATTCTAAGCTCATATGGCAATGCATTATAGCTACGAACTACTCTTACATTAAAAGATCGCGCTGTAAGATGGCAAAGTTTGGGGATAAATAATTGTATTCTACGAACGGAATGACAAAATTTAAAAGTTTCATAATATACTCTAACTTAACATTGGTTAGAGTATATTTTTTAAATAACATAACATAAATCGTAGATCGATAAATGTAGGAAATGAACATCCTAGAAATTTCACCGCAAAAGTTTTATATGTACAAGTCTCTTGGGGGAAAAGATGTAGCGAACATTTCTGTTTAAATATAATTAAAGGGATTTCGTATATTTTATACCTCTAAGCAGCACATAATATTTGACATAACTAGAGCATGAACCAGTTGATTTCTTACATACAGCGAGAGCGACAAATTAGTGGTGTGTAATTGCCTCAATGCATAGTTAACACTTAAAATAACGCGATTAATGTGCTTCTCAAAGTGCAAGTTATCATCTCACTTATTACTCCCAAACATTTTGTGTCATGCACAAACTGTAAATTAAAATTAGATCATATTGCAAATGAAATTATTACGCAAATAAAGTTGGTACAAAAAGAATTCGATATTGTTTAGTAATATAAATAATAAAGCGGCTTAAGCCAAATAATTTTAACGATTATTATTACGTGCATCTATTATGTTTGGTCTTATGAGTTAATTACACAAATATCGCCGTCTTTAGACTACAAACTATGTTTCCAATTTGAAATGTATAAAGGATTTATCTTTTTTCTACAGACCATAATTGTAACTAATTTTGAAAACGTCTTTAAACAAACGTCTTTTGTAGTCTTTAGAGTACAAATTATGTTTCCAATTTGAAATGTATAAAGGTATCTATCTTTTTTCTATATATATATAATTTTTATATATATATAATTTTAACTAATTTTGAAAACGCTCTCAAATGTTATTTCCCTTCTAAAAAATTTGAATTTCCACAAATACTTTACAAGGAATCAGTTTATTTACCACAGACTTCTGTAACAAGAATGCAAATAAAAGAGTAAGTGATTTTCAGTCAAGTGTGATGAATAGATATTCGTTTTCATTGTTAAAGAATAGTTATCTTTGAGAGGGCGTTCAACAGATTATTTTTATTAATAAACGAACTTTTTATTCAGTATGGAAAGCAATAAACTCTTAACAAGGCGTAGAATTTTAAACATAATGTCTTCCGATTCAGTTTTCGTATGAAATTTATTTGTTTGTCGTTTAGCATTTTTGTTTTTTTTTTTTTTTTTTTTTTTTTGATAAATCCTGATAAAGAAAAAGCGCGAATAAATGACAACGTTGTAATTTTTGTTTATACAAATTCAGTCACCGATTTAATATTTTAGACTGAATAGATACTACAGATATTCGGCAAAAATATGGAAAAATGGTTTAATTTGCGCAAGTTTGAAAATCAATAACGTCAATACGGCAAGGAAACGATGATTTCCTATATCTGCGTTCTGAATTAATTTACAGAATGTAAATAGAAATGGATATTTAGCAAGGACTGTGTGTGAAGTATTAAAGTGATTTATACCTAAGTGCACTGGAATGTGCATCAATTTTTCCCTCTTTGATCACAGATTTAGCCTTATTCCTTGCCCTACAAAATATTTGCCAATTAACTTCAGTTTTATCTTCCAAGTTAATCCAGTTGTCCTTAAAAGTATGAACAATTTTTCTTTTAAGTGGGAAAATAGTATGTACCGATTAAAGGTAAGAAATAAAAACATTGCGCTAATTGTCGGCATTGTTTGTAACGACAATTGTGAAAAATCTATGAAACTTATAAAATCACGCAAATAATCTGAATTTACAGCTTTGTAGTCGGTAAACTCATACAAATATTTATTATTTCTAACGGCTATATCAATGGAAATGGTTAGAAATGCTTAGCCAAATGAATTGACCAGAATCAGCTATAAGATCTGGTGACGAAACAAGAAAAAAATCGATAAGCGAAATAGATTTATAAAATTTAAATTAAATTAAAATATGTAGGCAAAAGAATTATGTCTAACCACCATATTCATCCTCCTGCCTGCTTCCCTAACACCATGCGACTTCACAATATCAAACAAATTACAATTAAAATCACCCGTTATAATAACATCTGAGTACTGAACCAGCAACTCTGAAATATAGTTCTCAAATAGTTCAAAATCACCATGCGGTAGATAAACAACTACAACTAATACTTTTCTTTTACCAAGTAACAATTCCACAAACAAGCATTCAAGTCCACCTTAGTTGTCGCCCCTTAAAACTATTTTATATTTAACGGAGTTTCAAACATACAATGCAACTCCGCAACCTTTTTGGCTGGGACGATCATTCCGACATCAAGAATATCTAGAGATAGATATTTTGCTAGATAGTACAGACGGTTTTAACCAGGTCTCACACCAGATATTTTTAATTTCCGAAAGTTTTGTGAATCTTTCGCAAAGGTAAAAACTTTGGCAATTGAAGTGACCTATATTTAAATTGCTCATAAATGCACTAAATTTTGAGCGTAGATACAAATTATCACTTATCACACTTGCGTTTAAAAGAAATATGAAAAAATGTACAGCAGAGCCGGAATTCACTTGCGCAAAACAATAGCAACAAAATCAATATTTTGTGTATACGGCCTTTTTTTTAATAACACCTTCGCACCTTTTTGGCATCGAGGCAACTAATAAATAAAAACAATCCTCCGGAAGGTTTTCCCACTTAGTTTTCAACTCCTCCTCCTCTTGTTGGAAAACCGATGTCCTGCCACTCTCCTTTTAAGAATGCCAAAAAGGTTTTGAATAGGATTCAAATCAGGTGATTGTGCCGGCCAATCAAGAGTTTGAATCCTATTGTTTGTTAGCCACTCTTTTGCCACTTTCGATGTGTGTTTCGGATCGCTATCATGTTGAAACACCCATCGAAGTGGCATATTCCACTCTGCATGGGGTAGCATTTGGTGTTGTAGTATGGCTCGATATCCCTCACCGTTCATTATTCCATCTATTTTATGAAATGGACCAGGTCCTTGAGCCGAAAAGCATGTCCACACCATTATATTTCCACCACCATGCTTTGCAGTGACGAGGATGTTCTTGGTTTTAAGACGTCCTCTGTGTCGTCTGACGGTCTGCATTCCATCCGATTGAATTAGATTAAATTTAGATTTATCGCTACAGTACTGTCCTCCACTTATTTACTGACCCATTGCGATGTCTTTTAGCAAATTTTAACCTTTTCCAAAGAAATAATAGTAACATTAAACAGTATTAGACTAAAAATAAAAACTCACCTATTTTTTATATGCCTTATTGTAAGCAATGGTTTTTTGGCTGGGCTGTAACTTTTTAAATTGTTTTCTACAGCCCGTCTTCGTACTGTACTGTGATGAATATTCAGTTTTAAAGATGTTACAATTGTTTTTGATGAAATAAACGGATATTTCTTTATCGTCTTAACAATTTCACGGTGTGTCCGATTTGAAGTTTTTCGAGGTCTTCCACCTTAATGTTTGGTTTTCATTTCTCCTGTCAGTCGATACTTCTTTATCAACGGACAAATGCAGGATGTATTAATTTTAAATTTTGTTTGCTATATCTGCTTGCTTCATACCACCTAAAAAGTCATTAATTATTTCACTTTTCTACAAAAATGCTGCAAATCAAAAGTTTTCCTAACAATCAGGAAGTACTACATGATTTACATCGATGGAATCATGTTTATAAATGAATTCATTACCCGAAGTATTGATTCGCGGACCGAATTTATTTTTGTTTCTTTACTTACCTTAGTTCACCTTTTTGCTAATAGAGAAAATAAATTTTCCCAATTTTTATGAAACTTTTTTTGTATTAATAGCAAAAGTTAAAAAGAAGCACTTAGTAAAAAGTTATACGTAATTAAAGTTAAAGATTAAAAAAAATCGATGTTCGCAAAATTTTTGCGAAAAAATACGTATATTCTTTTACAATTATAAAGAAAATTGTTAAGAAAAGTATAATATATTTATAATTTTCTGAAAGCTAACGTAACATTTTTTTTTTCATTCATTTTTTTATTGGATCTTTCTTTCGAAATTTACAATATGTAATCAAATCTTAATCCTATCTTAAACTAAAGTATCCTGCCATTGTCGGATCTTGTTTTTGGCGAGCAGATCTGTTTATCACCGGACCAAGTCTAGCCTGTCCTTTCTTTTTAGCCGTATATGACCGGGAAAATGTTGAAGGTTTTGAACGCGTAGGTTTGAGTGGGAGGACAACTTCGATACATATGACCTGCTTATTTATTTATTTTATTTTTATTTATTTATTTTATTTTCCAAACTGAGAGTAGACTGGGAGCCAATAAGCCAGTGGAGTTGAGCCATTTTTAATTTCAATTGTATGATTTTTGAGTCAATGTGATTTTTCCAGGTGAGACGTCGGTCAAGGTGAATACCCAAATATTTGACATGGTTATGAACGGGTATGGTACTACCGGGCTGGGCAATTGTTCTGTCTAAGAGAGAATGTAACCTGTACACTCTTAGTGGCATTTACTTTTATCTTCCACTTTTCGAGCCAAGATTCTAATGTGTGCATATGAGACTGCAGTTGTCTAGAAGCCATTAATGGGCAAGTGCTAGTGCTCATGAATGCAGTGTCATCAGCGAAAGTTGAGGTTTGAATTAGGGAATGCACAGACATGTCAGAGGTGTAGATGGTATATAGTATAGTGCCTAGTATACTGCCTTGAGGAACTCCTGCTGAAACTTTTCTTTGAGTTGAAACAGAGTCTTTCGATTTTACTACAAAAGATCGATCCTTCAGATAGCTCTCCAGGAGCTTATGAATATTTGCCGGTAGAAAAGGCTTTATCAAAGGCTTGGGAGATGTCTATAAAGAGAGCTGAGCAATATTTCCGATCTTCGAATGTTTTTCTGATCTGGGTTACTATACGGTGTACTTGTTCTGTCGTTCCATGACCATTGCGAAACCCAAACTGGTGCGTGGGTATTACATGGTTTGCTTCAATATGGGGGTACAACACTTGGAGAAAGATCTTTTCAAACAGTTTAGATAAAATAGAGAGTAAACTTATGCGTCGATAGGATGTAATTTGTGACAGTTCCTTTCCAGGTTTTGGGATCATTATTATTTCAGACAGCTTCCATGATCGAGGAAAGTATCCAATTCGAAGTATAGCATTAAACATAAATAAATATAATTTGAGGATATTGTGGGGGAGTTCTGAAATCATCTTCGCTGTTATTTTATCGTGTTCAGGAGATTTATTCATTTTCAACGAGAGAACATTTTTCTTTAAGAGAGATAGACTTATTTTCATTGGATTTGTGACCATTGGGCTAATGGTCGTCGGATTCACACGAGAGATTGTATCGTTAGGAGTAAATACTTCTTCCAGATGATCAGCAAATTCTTTCTCTTTTTCATCACTACTCCTTGCCCATCCTCCATCTTTCATCCGTATTGGAGACTTCTGTGTTATAGGACGCTGTAGTTGCCTTGTGGCCTTGTACAGGCTATAGTTAGTGTTTTGTGTGGCTCCTAGACGAGATAAGTAGCGGGCTTCGGAGATTTCTATTTTTTCATCCAGAGTTGACCTCAGTTTTGACTTGCACTGATCGAGACGAGCTTTGAGGTAGGGAGATGTGTGCTTTTGCCATCGTCTTCTCGTTTTCCTTTTCTCTTTGATTAGGGATTCAATATGACATGAGGAGTCATTTTTTGTTTTAGCGTAGACCTTGTGCGGAGTTGCCAAGTTTGCGGCAGTTGTCATTGTGGTAGTGAGGACGTTGATAACAGACTGAATTTCATCTGGTGTTTTGAGAGAAAAGTTTTGCCACAGATGAGAGCTTATGTACATCTTGTATCTCAACCAATTTGTATGCCTGTTTAGAAAATGGTAAGAGATTTCCGGGTTCAAGGGAATGTTAAATACTGTGAGAATTGTGGGGGAGTGGTCTGATGAGAGGTCAAGGGAAGGAGTAACGATGATGTGTTCTCTTTTTATGCTCTTCATAACTGCAAAATCTATGAGATTCGGGGTTTTATTGAGATCCGTGGGCCAGTATGTTGGTTCACCTCCAGTCAAAACTTTTAGGCCTGAACTCGATATAGCATTCAGCAATTGCCTGCCCCTGGGGTTGACGAGTCTAGACCCCCAGAAGGTATGTTTAGCATTGTAGTCTCCGGCTGCTATAAACTTGTCACCAAGAGTAGAGAAAAAGTGTGAAAACTGGTCTTCGCTTATAACATATTTGAGAGGGCAGTATATGGAAGAAACTATTATGTTTAATCCAGTTAGTGCAACTGAAGTGGCTTGTATGTGATCAGTTTTATATTCGCGTAGAGGGAAGTGTTTTACCTGATCATTAATTATTACAGCTGTTCCTCCACAAGCTGTGCCACTGGGATGTTTTGTATCGTAGGTTAAGTATCCATTTATTCGGTATCCATTTTTTAGAGACTAAGAGAATGTCAATATCTCGGGATCTCAAGAAATACTCTACTTCATTTTTATGTTGGGTGAGTCCGTTGGCATTCCAGTAACAAATTCTTATAGAGTTCATTTTCTGGTTAATAAAACTTGAATGAGCATATTCTGGTTTCGTAACATTTCTTGCATAATCCCCTGCATATTTGTCATGAAATTATTCATAGTTTTTATGAGGGATTCGATTGAGGTTTCAATATTGTTTTTCAGCAGAGGAGCTTGAGGAACCTGATTTTTCAATGATTGTGCGTATGTCATTTGAGTCGTCGTTGCTGAATTGACATTTGAGACTGATGGAACTGGATTTGGGATGCACCCAAACTCTGGCACTTGAAACTGAGGAGTTTCCTGCCTTCTATGAGAGAGCTTCCTCCTTAGTTCTATGTACACGGGGCAACCTCTATAATTAGCTGTATGGTTTCCTCCACAGTTGCCACATTTCTTCAGACTGAGATCTGTTTTTGGTAGCTTGCATTCTGAAGTTTTATGAATACTTCCGCATATCACACATACTGATGGTAATTTGCAGTAAGCTTTAGTATGCCCAAACTCCTGACGTGATACTCTGCGATGAAGCAGATATCTAAGATTGTAAATTGGGTGGGGTTCATTTTTTCCTTTCATGTGGGCATAGTCAAACGCTATTTCCACCTTAAACATGGGCTGAGGAGCCTTGAACTTGTTGAGTATATTGTGAATGGATTTCACTTCGTAACCCTCATTTTCAACAGCCTCCTTTATTTTCTGTATGGAAACGTTGCTTTCAATGCCCTTGATTACAACTATTAGTCCCTTAGAGCTTTTGAGTTGGTAAGTGTAGTAATTCTTACGTACCTGGTCAAAAAATTTGGAAACTTCACGATATTTTTCTTCTGTATATGTTTGAACTTTTGTCTCCAGCACCTTCCCCTTGCGCAGGGACACTACATGGAAACCGTCTTTACCAACTAAATGAGATAATCTGTTTACCAGATTGTTAGAGATAGCTTCCCTTAGGAATATTGAGGGTTTACATTAAAAGATCCTGCTGTAAGATGGCAAAGTTTGGGGATAAACAATTGCCTTCTACGAATGGAATGACAAAATTTAAAAGATTCGTATAGGACACGCGGACATTGGTTAGAATATATTTTGTAAAAACACAACAGCAATCGTACATCGACAAATGCAGGAAATGAACATCCCAGAAATTTAATCACAGAAGGTGTTATAGAGAGAAAAGATGTAGCGAACAGCTCTGTTCAAAGATAATTGAAGGAGTTTCATATATTTTTGATTAGTAGCAGAGTATATCTCTATGCAGTACATAATACTTGGCATAACTAGGGCATGAACCAGTTGCTTTTTCACATACAGCGGGAGCGACAAATTAGTTGTGTATAACTGCCTCAATGCATAGTTAACACTTAAAACAACATGATTAATGTGCTTCTCAAAACGCAGCTTATCATCTAATAAGACTCCCAAACATTTCATGTCATTCACAAACTGTAACATTTTTTCCAAAATTTGAATTTTTACGAGAACCAGAACTTACCGAATGGACTTATTTTTAATGGAAATATCAACTTTCGGCTATAGATTACCGAATCGCATCACTGGTATCAAAAAACAGGAAACCTGCTTTTTATGTCCTGTAGCGTTGTGAATAATTCTGCAAAGGGAATTTTTCGGCCGACTATTAATAGAACAAATACAGTAAAAGAAAACTACAAAGATCTCATTTTTGGGAATTTTTGAGTTTTTTAGCTAATTTTTTGTAATAATTTTATAGAATTTTTTTTCATCATTATGTTTTTACTAGACCTCAGTTAAAACCATTTCTTCCAACCACTTCCAGTCGACTACACCTCTGCTATAGTCATCAGAATCGGACCCGTTTAGAAATTGCAGATTTATTTTCTTTTTTTTTTTCAAAACCACCCACTGTGTGTTGGCGCTGCCAATAGCCACTACGCTGGATATCCGATGGGATTATCAGGAGATACTTGCCTAGAGCAGA
>JAHXMU010000301.1:78714-141987 GCA_019455685.1 Philornis downsi | reverse complement strand
GTAACTTCGTTTTTAAGGTCTTTCTAAGGTAACTGCTCAATTTATGTTGTTATTATTAGTTGTTATAATCTATTTTGGTTTTCCTTTTAAGTATTTCTTAACAGAAACATTCAATCAATAAAATACTATTAAAAAATATATTTAAGATTCCAAACGCCCAAACGTACATGAAAAAGAAAGGGCATACTTGCTATTATAGCATTAAATTTAAAACAGCCTGGGGTGATTTAATACAAGCGATCTAAATCAAAGTCGCAAAATAGTAGCTTTGGGGGTAGTAAGGTAAAAAACGGGAGAACTACAGTCAGGTGTGTGTAGGAGCAGCACTTTGCTTGACAACACGCTTCATTCTAACAGAGAGTAGCACGAGGAATACGCGCATACTATTGAGGGGGATAGAAGTCATTCTTAAAAAATGACCGGTAGATTTGTAGAGCTTAAAAAATGGGATTTTGTAAGAACGAAAAATTATCGTCTCCATGTGAGTTTCGTCAACCTAAGAAGGAGGGAAAGAGGACTTTTTGGCAAGACCTATTCATACATATCTAATTCAGTTTACCAAAAAGTGACGCATGAAAACAGAGCTTTGGAGACATACATAGGAGACTCTAAAGAACATTTCTGAAGTTATCTACCTTTACAAAGCTTAAAAGCATATAAGAATAATAGAATAACTATTCGAAATAAAAGATGGATAGTTCGCCACGATGCTTTTATGAATTGGTTTGCACACATGTATGAAGCCTTCCGATCCGATTGGACAATGGTGAGAGACGGAGAAGACAAAGAACTAAGAATATTCAAAAATTATGGAAAGTAAAATGCTTTTGAAAGCCACTAGAAAAAAATCAAGAAGGTGGGCAAGCACAATTGTTGTAAAAAGAGCGGTCATTGAATTCACATATCGATATCTGATGGATGGCAGATGACTAATAAAGTTATAAGTAATAATAATGTAATAAATATATCAGCAGCACGATATGCTTTTTGTACCGATGTAACACCTTCACTGCAAATACGAACTGGTGACTTAATGTTTCGAAATGTTTAAAGATTTTGGGCATTTTTGAATAACTCTGTCCTGCATAGACAGCTGATAGAGAATCTTTGAATTCTAAAAGAAAATAACTTTAGACCAATGGACAGCAGTTAAAAAACACAACTTCAATATGTTTGGCATAACCCTTGCATATCGAACAATATTTTTGTTGTGAAGAATTACATATATATTTGAACAAACAGCAAATTAATGTTAATTGACAGTATATAAGTTAGTTATATTGTGTTCAAAACGGTCAAATGGATGCTGTTACGCGACAGATTTAAATCCAATGTCAGTAATACAGAGCCCGAATTATTCTTTTAAGCGAAGCTTCAATAATTTTATGAAAACAAGACAGAAGCCAACTGGATTTTAAAGGAATTTAACGTTGTTAAAGGAATTTAAATATTAATGTAAGGTGTGAAGAGGAAGCTTGTGTGTCATATGAGTACATCGACTTAGTTGCAACGAAAGCTGTTATCCCATGATTGCTATCTTAAATCCTAGTAACTTCTGTAAGCGTGTTCTATGAACAAAGCATTTAGTTAATATTTACCAAAATTAAAATTAAGTTTCAAAAATGTATTAATAATACTTATTTTGTAAGGTTGTAAGAGTAGTCAGGCAGTTTAACAAACTTCCAAACATACCAAAAGTTTTTTCTGCATTCCAAAACTCTTACAAGAAGATACTTCTTGCGTATTTCAATGATTTATAAATATCATTTTATTATATTACAATTATTTTTATCATCATTTATAATTATCCGCTTGGGCCCTTTTTTCCTTTGATATTGCCGTCAGATAGTTTGCTGTCCATCTCCTTTTTTTTTGTTTTTCTTTTCATTCTGAACAGGGAATGATTATCGCAAAATTTATTATTTTTTCTTCCTTTTTTTGAGCCATTACTTGTATAGCATCTCAATTACTTAGTTAATTAAATCTAAAAAAATCACTTGGAGTTATTAATTTTTACCATTTAATCTATTATTAAATTTTTCGTTATATGATGGACTAGCTGTAAATTCTAATTAAAGTTATAATTCTGTATTTTAGGACGAAAAACATACATAGTGAAGTAGATCGCCATATTGTAAATTATATTTTTCTGGTATTAAGCTGCGCAAACTTGTTTGTAACATTAGTATTGTAAAGTTGTATAACGCATACGTATGTTATTGAATAATGGAGAACATACGTTGTAATATTGTAATTTAATCAAATTGGCCTTAAGGCTTAAATTTACAATCTCGAATAAATAAATTAAATCAAAATAAATTAAATTAATTTATTATATTCCGATATTGTCGCATGTCGCTGAGCAAGACATTGTAGTAGTAAATACAGTTGGTCGCCATATTAGATTTGAAATTGATTCTCATCTAAAATTTACTGGTCGCATTTCGTATTTGTTCAAAAATAAGTGTATTTTTAAACGTCTATATGATTTCAATGTATTTCTGACAATTCAAGTAAAATATACATCGGATTATGTGTTACTTATGCCTTACACTATTTATGAGCTAGGAATAAATTCTGGAACAAGTATTACCTACATTTCTACACTTCATGCACGGTTCCATAAAACTTTTATGATGGCAGGTGTAGGTACAATTATTGTCGATACGACATATAAATATTTCTTAGGCTGTTGCACTTTTGAAAATTATTGGGACTTGAGAAGCTTATAAATCGTTCTTCGCTGATATTGAATTAGAAAAACCGGCTTACATTGTAAGATTATTTATATCGAATCCTTCCACAATCATCTTATGGAACGATTATTCGTAGATCGCGTTAAGTTAGTCCTGCAAGTTTTAAATGAAAGTTAATACAATATTATACCTTTCATTATTTGATTGATTTCATTTGTCACAAATTGTTTTTTTTTCCTATAAATTTTTTAACTGACAAAATAGATTGAACATAAATAGAGTTAAGCGGTATAACGTATGTTATACTTTTACCAATG
Source organism: Philornis downsi (assembly GCA_019455685.1). Classification (NCBI taxonomy): domain Eukaryota; kingdom Metazoa; phylum Arthropoda; class Insecta; order Diptera; family Muscidae; genus Philornis; species Philornis downsi. The sequence goes on along the minus strand of JAHXMU010000301.1, from coordinate 138,974 downwards.
TATGTTCGAATATGAGCATTGATTGATAAATAAACAATTGAAACTTGAAAAAATTTATTTACAGTAAACGGCTCAGATTTAGAAGACGCGCTCGCTCTTAACTGCTCATTTATAGCATATTTTTATAGCATATTTTAAATATTTAGTTTTATCTAATGACACCTACATAAGAAGTTCAGCTTTGCTTAGGTTTTTACAAACAAATTAGATGTTAAGCAGATGCTAGTCCAACAAAAGCAACAGGGTCATTTGTCATCTGTTAATAACAAAACACATTCAATTTGAGTTCCAAAACAAACAAAACAATTTGCATGCTAGTCTGATTATCGCAAAATGTCTCAAGGTAGAAAACCAGCTTCGGTAGAACCGGGCGTATAAGTCACTAAGTACATGAAATATGTTTATGAAGATAAATATGCTAAGGGGAGGATATAATATTGGAATATCACATCAAAACATCTAGATTTCCCACTATTTTTCCACTTTGGCAGTATACTCGTATTCACAGAACTTTTAATTTATTTCAATTGCATTGCCTTAATACATATAGGGTATATATGTGTGCCCCTTTGTGTCTGAGATTATCAAACAAACATATTAAAAGCATTTTCTTAGGTGTTCGTTTTTCAATGATTTTAGAAATTGAGTTGCATATGCCGTATGCTGCTACCGGTTTCTCAATTCGTATAGAAACTTTCAAGTCCCCAAGAACGTTATTCTACCGTAGAACGTATTTTTTTTTTTTTTTTTTTTTTTTTTTGAATAGCCTCTTATGGTTTGTGTTCCAAGATTATGGAATAATTTTCCGCCTAGAACTGTAATAACTTGTCGCTATCTGCCCGAACCAATTTACGCAAAATCTGATGTGTTATTACTTTAATGTTTTACTACAATTTTCGATATAAATGCATAAAAATATTCACTGATAACCGCCACTATCCTATTTATTAATTCTTTTTTTAAGATTACCAAGTACGCTGGGAAAATGTGTGCTTCGGACTTGCAAAGGATTTTTTGTCAATATAACTCATTAATTGTAATGTTGTCAATGTATAGTCCACATATGAGCATTCATAGACCCTTATCATTTAACAATAGTGACTACTATTTAAAATACACTTCACATAATGGTTTAGTTTTTACGTATTTATTTCTCCTACTTCCACACATCACCTACAAAAAATTTCAAGCCATGGAAGTGTGAGTGACAAATGTGTTCATCTTTTTTGGTCCATTTGAATAGCACCCCTCACGTGGTAATCAGTTCAAGTGTGAAAGTCTCTTGCAGATCATCATAAATCAGATCGGATTACAGTGATTGTGTATAATTAAATGTAAAACAATCCATTTTAGGTAAAATGGGCCGAGGAAAGATCCAAAATTAAAAACTACACGGAATGCGTACTTTCTATTCATCAAATAGCCAGGTCTAACGACAAGTGCTATTAGAGCCGCTGACAAGATGGCCTCAAATTCACATGACTGCTGCCAAAATCAAGGGAAAAGCTGGCGTAAGTGCAAGTGTATCAACGGTAAAAGAGTTATTTTTAAATGAACAAAAAACTGAAATTGAATTTCTGACTTTTTTTTTGTGTTTAATGTTTTAGTACTTAATTCATTAAAATGAAAGAAAATTTATGTTATAGAATTACAGCAAATACGTGGAATATGATTTATAAAAGCACAACCAACCAGTTCGTAATAATTATTATTTTGGAAAAAAAATCAGGCTTAGAAAAATATTTAAAGGGGGTGCTTTTCAAGTGAGCGGCACGAAAACTTTTAAATTTACATATAAGAGAAAGTTTTTAATTGGAATTTATTTTGAGTTTTTACACCGATAATGTATAGTCCTATATGGGCATTAATTGATAAACAAATTGAAAATAATAATTTTATATGGTTCTTTCCTTTTTCCATTCTGCATTCATATTATTATTCATATTTATATGTATAATAAAAAGATGAAAAAAAAAAAAAATGTTAGCGATAGCATGTTGCCTTTCCCTTTTCACAGAATAAGAACAGAACACTAGGCAGCCATACAGAACGATTGGATGGGAACTAACTTGCTCTTGTATAAACATCTTGAAAATAATCGAATAAGTCGAATGTTTTTAAAAATTATCGGCTTCACAATCCAGTTTTATATTTAATTACAAGACCAAAAGATAACTTAACCATATTATGTAAAAAATAAACACAAATGTCTTTAACTTTTATCGTCACGGGTACGCATCCGATACACAAAGGCAGCACCTTTATTTTTGCGGAAATTTTCATATGGATCATTAGTATTGACGCCAACACCCTGCAAAATATAATATAATTAAATGGTATATTAAAAGACATGCCAGTGGATGATTACAAACATACTTTATACAAATCTTTACGATCCCTTGGCTCTCCAGCGGAAATAGGTTGGTCGATGCCTTGGTTTTTCGTACCTAGACCGGTACCGGCACCAGACCAGCCCATCTTCATTAACATTTGATGACCTTTGTTAGTTTCTTCAATAAAATCATTTGTTTTCTCGAAGTTACTTCCACTAAAATCAGTAAAATAAATTATAAATTTATTGTAAACAGAAACGATAGCAACTTACAAAAAACTTGGCGGCGTTACAGAACGTTCACGTTCCCTTCTCGTATTTCGGTCATTGGAACGATTGTCATTATCCCTATCACGCTCACGTTCCCTGTGTCTATCACGAGCCGGACTACGGCGGGGAGAACGACTCCTTCTGCCGTAAACATTATTACGACCCCTATCGCTGCGACTGGACACCGGTCGCACTGGAGAACGAGACCGTGATCTTGAACGCGTTCTTGATTTTCTTGGTGAGCGAGAGCGACTCCTACTTTTTGAACTGAAGATGCCTGTGAGATTTAATCTAAAGATTATATTGAGCAAGACTTACCGATAACAGCGTTTGTTAATCTTTTTGGGCTTTGGTTTTTCCAACACAATAGGGCTGGGGGAACGCGACTTTTCTCGAACACCATTCCTTAAGTCTTCCTCTTTCTGCTTTTTAGCGGCATTTTTTACTTTGTAGTATTCGTATAGTCCCAGCTTTTCCCAACCCTCACTGTAAAAAAGGATATATCAAATATGCATAATTTATATAGATAAACTATCAATAGAAAAAAATCGACGTTCGAGTGTGTATTAAAATATTTTCAGTTTTACGAATTTCATACCGGAGGCAAATGAGACCTATTTAACCGGTCTATAAAAACACTTTCCTGGTCTATAAAAAATTTCAAAAGTATTTTTGTTTGTTTTAGAAAAACAAGGAAAATTGGACTACTGCTTTCCTAAAAAAAGAAATTTCCAATAACCCGCATGATACCGAATGAAAATGTTGTTTTTTTTTACATATTTTTGTTATGCTCGAAAATTGACGTTAAGATTGACGTTTGCATATGGCACGAAGATCGTAACCATACGAGATTATTAAAAAAAATATTTAGTTTTTTTTTTGGTAGTATTTGTCCAACAGTCTATATTTGCATTTGGAAGACAAATGTTGCCTATTGAGAACGCGGGACCGCATAATATCGATTTTAAAGCCATATATATATACGTGGTCCCGATCTGTGCTTGTACTCTGTATCGACAAGTGCACTTGGTTAAGTGGCAAATTTGAAATGGGTGCGACATGGAGGGTTTTCTACGACTTTTTTTCTTTTTTGCGTTTTATGCTATATTATTTGCATGCGAAAATATTTTCATAATAAATTACATACTTGTCTCTAGGCCTATCGTGGGTGGGTAACGAATAGAATGCTGCCAGTGCATTTGTTAACCGTTCACTTTGTGGCGCTGGTGGTGGTAGGCGGATGTCATTAGGATCTAAAGGCTTGTAGTTATAATCTTCGAGTCTTATAAGCGGTACCATAAGACCAGCCGGTAGATCATAATACGCTGCAGATGGCTTTTGTTCCAGTTCAGCTTCTGCAGGCAACTGCATACTAGGGGCTGGAGGCGGGCATTCATCGTCACCGCCACCGCTTATTGAATGCGGCATGATTTGATTATCAAATGGTAGTAAATGCTGTTGCTGCTGCACCATTTGTAAAGCAGCCGTAACGTTTCTCAAATCAACATTTAAATTTGGGATATTATTTAAAAGTTCGCCACTATTAAGATTAGGGGGAGGATTATTCATGTTTTGATTTGGCGGAATGCTATTATTTATTTGACCAAACGGTGATTGTTGCAGTAGGGAGGGAATCTGCTGCGAAGGACCTCCTGCACCTCCACCTGAAGGTGGATTCAAAAACCCTGGTGGCGGTTTCGAAAGATCTGGTATAAAAAAGTTGTTTGCAGCTGAAGAAGCATTGGGAAAATGCGCACTGTTAACATTTTGTTGCTGGCTCTGGTGATCATTCATTAAAGGCATAGTTATTTTCTGTCCCATCAGCGGGGGTATATTAGCTGATTGTTGCGGTTGACATGCTCCTTGTTGCATTATTGGCTGATTTGGCAAAACTGACGTCAGCATTTGTTGCTCAAGTTGCTGCTTTTGTTGCTCCAATTGTGTTATCTGTTGCGTTGCGTGCTGGATGAAAATTTGGTTCTGCTTATGATAGCTAAAAATGGAAAATAGAACAAAAATCGTTATCCTTGTACCCGAAAATCTTTGTAAATATCCGTTGTTTTTATTTCTGTAGCATACTTATCCATTTGTGATTTAATTGCCTGAGAAAACTTGGTCGTTGTTTCATGGTGCAAATTCTGCAAGTTTGTTTTATATTCTTGCATTGAGGAGTCTGGAGATTGCAATTTCGATATAACGCATGCATCGAAAAATTTAGCCTTTGATTCCCAAAGCGATAAAAGTTTTGTTAATTTCGCCCGCTGATCTGTAGTAGCAACTGAGTAATGGAATTCCATTAGAAATAATAATAGGGTTCTCCGATCTCCATAAGAGGCAACTTACTTAAATCCGCACTGCAAAACATAGGTATTACCACATTTTCCAAGCTATTCTTCAGTTCATTGGCATTTTTCCGAACGCTGTAACGGAAACCAGTATTATTACGTTCGATACAATTAGTAGAGTATGTAAAGTGGGTTATTTGTCTCGGAGATTGGGATTTATTTCAGTTAAACTCTGTCTTTCATGGAATTTGCGTATAATTTAAGATACGTTTGTAATATTTTTGGTATAGTTTGAGCTAAACACATAATTAAATTAAGGTTCAATAAAATTGTGCCAATGAAATAGATTTACTTTCCTAGAAATTGTGCAATTGTGATTTGTACATCAGATGAAACAGCAATTCCGAAAGAATTTGCATAATTTTGAAAAAGGTAGTTTTTTTGATTCCCTTCGAAAAACATGTGATTTCACTGAATGATCGCATATACGCGTATATTTACAAAAAAAAAATTATTTAAAAATCTGCTTTTGTTGTACAGGGTGTCCGTCGGGAAGGTACACTACTTTGTTTTGCCTCTATTTTGGTAAACATTAGTCTTGACAATTCATATTTGGCAGACGTGAAGTAGAGACGTGGCAAATTTATTATGGACAAATATTCGATAAACCAACGTGTTTTAATCATTAAAACATTTTATCAAAATCAATCATCGATTACTTTGACGATGAGAAAGTTACGTGACATTTTTGGGAAAAACAACGTGGCAACAAGAAGTACTATTTATCGTGTAGTGAATGATTTCGAAGAAAGAGGGTCTGTAGCTGATAGGTCCAAGCATTAACCACAGCGTACTTCAAGATCAGCTGAAAACATTACTGCTGCTCAAGAAAGTATTCAAAACAATCCATCAACCTCAATTCGACACCGTGCTCAGGAGCTTGGTCTTCAAAGAACAACTTTGGCCACAATTCTGCACAAGGATTTGCATTTGTTACCATTTAAGATTCAGTTGATACAAGAGCTTCTTCCACTGGACCATTTACGCTGCCGTACATATGCCAATAGGATGTTATAGCTCGCCCATGACAACCCCGATTTTCATGAAAAAATCATAATGAGTGACGAGGCACATTTTCATTTGAATGGATATGTGAAAAAACAGAATAGTCGGTTCTGGGGAATGGAAACCCCTCAAATTATCCATAGGTCACCTTTGCATTCATTAAAACTGACAGCCTGGTGTGCAATTTGGTCAGGAGGAATCATTGAACCTTACTTCTTTGACACTGAAACCGGCGTGATGGTAACTGTAAATGGGGAGCGATACCGTGATATGATTGAAAACTTTTTAACGCCGCAACTGCATGCTTTGGGCTTGATTAACATGTGTTCTCAACAAGACGGTGCCACATCGCATAAAGCCAAGATTACAATGAAATTACTGCGAGGCCTCTTTCCACAACAAGTTATTTCAAGAAATATTGATGTTGATTGACCCCCACGGTCCCCTAATTTGACTGCTCCGGACTTCTTTTTGTGGGGATATCTGAAAAACAAGGTTTATACAAACAAACCAGAAACGCTTGATCGACTCAAACAAAATATTCGTGATGAAATTAATTAAATACCGCGTGAAATGTGTGATAATATAATGAAAAGGCTAACAGAGGCGGACATTTATCTAATATTGTATTCCATACATAATTACCGACATTAAATAAAACATTTATCAATATAAGATCCATTCTCTTTCATTTAATCAAAAATTATAAACAAAGTTGTATACCTTCCCGACGGACACCCTGTATTATTAGTATAGAATTGTTATTAGTATTCTGACAGTTCAGTTCAGTTCGGACGACAAGTAGATGCCTAACGACTTTATTGGAATCTTGACCCATCATGAACGAATAACAAATAAAGTTTAATATTCTTGCAAATGAAACTGTTAATATACGTGTTTTAGTGTCTTTTTACTACGATAAGTCACAACACTACCGGTTATAGTAATGATGGTTCCATTACTACATGCTTCTAAATAATCAATTCAGATAAAAATATAAATTTTGTAAATAGTTGACTTCTCAAAATGTAATATTTTCTATTTCTATTGTTCGGCTTTTAGGTCGTGGCATCAAAAACCACAGTTTTCTTTTAATCTTAAGTTTCATTACCGATATTTCGACAAAATTCTTTAGTCATCTTCGGAGATTTGTTGAATTTAATTACAATACTCTAAAATTCTTATCAAATATCTATCTGTTTTTGCCTCGTGCGTAACAGTGATTGTTTGCTAACCTATTTAGATTTGTAAAATCGTTAAACTTTTTAGCACAACAAACAAAAGTACATATTTATTGTAAATATAGTTGTAATGAGAATACGCAATGAAATTTCTAACAGTAAAAAATGCTTTTGAAATTTGCGAATAGTTGTTATTGGAATTCATTACTTACCAATGATGGAGTATATCATTAATTAAATATATAAGATGTAATTTTTGTTGAAAAGTTGATCCATCTGCCAAAGCCCTAAAAATAAATTAACAAACGATATTTTTTTGTTGTTGTTCTCTTCTTTTTTACTTTAGAGAGTTGTAGAGGTTTCAAAAGTTAAGAAATTTGATCTCTATCGCCATCATTTTTGCAAGTATTTTATGGTAGTTCTCTGTAAGTCATTCAGGTCAGCCAGTCAGTTTTCATGCGGTCTCTTTGTGAAATAAGCGCTCTACAACTCATGGGTGGGAAAGCAACTTCTAATCAAACAAAATGCCAATGACTATGATTCCTCCATAGCATCGCATATTGATTGGTTGTTCTCAAATATCTTATTCATATTTAAAGGTCATTAGATATTCTCATGGCGTGACAACAACAATACAAGTTATATAAAAAAGTGTACAAAATCAAAGTGATTAATCAAAAATTAGTTTCAACTTAAGCTTAAATAACAGACGCATACTTCTTTAAAAGATATTGTAAAACAACATTGTTTTTAGCGCTGTCGGATGAATGCTGTAATATCCAGTTTTTGCCTAAAATTGCAACATTTAAAAATATTACTTTATTTGCTTACAAATGTAAAATAATGTGTATAATTTTTAAAAATATTTATATATTGGAATTGGGTTTTAAAAGAATAGGGCATATATATTTTTTGTAGTTTATTTATATTTATATTTACCTTGCGAAATACTATCCTTGGTGCAAGAGTCAATGATGGGCTGCAGTATGCCATCGAATTCCTTCAGTGAAATGTTTTGCTCTTCGGCCAGTTTATCCAATTGCTTGTTTTGAGCCTCCTCTATGGCTTCTTCGACTTGTTTCTTTTGCTGTGCCACCAGCGCCTAAACTTGTCCCAATGCATTTTTCAATACATAGTTTTCAGAAATTTTCAATTTCATATTTTGAGGAGTTTGCAAAATATTTTTTGGTTTGTATTGCACACAAACGTATGCAAATGGTTTAGCAAATGCAAGTTTGCAAGAGATTTGTACGTATTTCGTAGCGGATATTATGTTTTATTTTTGTTTTTGGGATTTTTCGAGATTTATATAAAAAATATACAAGTAAAGTAAAATTTTAAATGTAGAAATTTCAGTAAAAAAATTATGTTTATATATTTCTAAATATAAATAATATAAATACGTTTTAATAGTCATTTAATGATACCCATTTGAAATAAGAATATTCTTCCCGAAGCGAAAACTTTTCGAAACATTAGAAGTGAAACTAATTACCAAGACTGAATTAAGTCTGAACTGGTTTTAATACCAATTGAAAAAAAGAAACAATAAGAGAATCGAGTAATTATAAGAAACCATTTCACTGAATTTGTTTCTTACAAATGGTCAAGTTATTCAATTAATGAATAAATGGAGTTGAATTGTATTGAACATACAGTGGACGTACACCAATACAGACATGCCGTAAAGCAGCATCAAATTTATCGTGTGTGTATTAAACACACATAAACACATAAGGGAGAAGAGGAGATTTGGGACGACCATTTTCAAATCAATGTGTCGAATCCACAATATCAAAATCAACTTAGTAAATAGTAATTAAATATGCAGAAAATTACAATTTGGAAGTTGAGGCGTCATATTTACACTTTTTATTGGGAAATTGGTATATTTTTGGAGAAAATTTGTAGAATTCCCATCAAGGCTATGATTGGTAGTGAAAGACACTATTATTGTGTATGAAAAACGAATACAACGTGTTGTTGCGTAAATTCAATTCGATTTGCGTAAGGGTGGAGAATAAGGAAGGATGCGTTTCACATGTGAATATTGTTAGGAGAAAACCAAATTCATAAATTAACAGACAACACTATCGAAGTATGAACTTGCGTCCGGGCGCAATATTTTTGTACTCTCATTTAGTAATGGGAGTATAAAAAACATATTATTTGAAAAATGTGAAAATGATATAAAAAAATGAAAAATGTTCAACCCATTGAAGAAGTGTTAGAAACGTGTTGTATTAAGTAGAATTAGTTTTATTGTTGATGGCTGGTAAACACGATAACTCGAACAAATTTTCATCAATGAAAATTGAGCACCATTCCCACATCCCTTCGTACCTTAAAAATCACTTTTACACGATTAATTTTGAATTGGAACAATTTCTTTATGTAAAATTTGCCAGTAATCTTTTACATTATGCTTAAGGCACAAATTACAAAAAGATTCCTTAAAAGGATGTAGGATACGGATATTTATTTGACGCAGTTTAAGCGTAGGACAGACCTACAAATTACTTATTATGGACATCGTTCATCCCATTCCTACAACCGCTATCATTTATATCATCAAATTTATGAATATAAAACTGATCGTATTTGAACAAACGTTCTGTGCTTCTTTACAAATCTATCTGGCAACAAAAATTAACATTCTTATCTATTGTACGCCGCACGTAGAAAATATTCCATAGCATTTAGGTCTTTTGTGCTTCTTCAATTCGTCACGCCAAGTTTTAATGGTATTTCAAATGCCTTGTCCTTCCAACGGAACTTTAAAGGCTCAAATTGTATGAATAATATGAAAGCAAACGAAATCTTATTCAACGAATGCACTGAACAAAACCCAACGACTGGAATGGATTGAAACACACAATTTTTCGTCACCAAGCATTATAATAAAGTTGATATAAAATATATAGGTATACATAAGTAATAAGTATACATTCAAAACATTTCATTTCATTTCATTTCATTTGTACTAACACGGTGAGTCTTATTAAAGTTCAGTTTCCACTGAGTTCCCTTGTTTTCTAAACAACACACTTTCAAATAAAACCACTTTGACGGCATAAATATACCTATAGGTTGCTACTGTTAATTTTGTACAATGAAAAAGGTGATTCCGGCGATTTTAACAAAGTGTAAACTTGTTGAGGAAATAAGTTCAATTAAATGAAAATCGAATATTTAGTGCGGAAGCGTTTAGAGTGACGCAGAAAGTATTCGACGAAAAAACTTTATCGGAAAGAAATATTTATAAGCGACATACACAGTTCGAAAAAGGCCGAGAACGATTTAACGGGCTCTCCGGACGAACATCAGCCTTTACCGGTGAAAGTCGCGTCAAACAAATCGATTTGTTGACATTTCAAACGAATGCCATTTTAAACGACATTTTGGGTTTCAGTCGCGTCAAATCTCGATTATAACCAAACCAGTTTAACAAACTTCCAAACATTAAAAATTTTTTGTTGATCCCAAAACACTCACAAGAAGAGACTCCTTGCGTATTTCCTATAATTATCCGCTTGAGTCCTTTTTCTCTGATATTTCCGTCAGATAGTTTGCTGCCCATCTTTTTCTCTTTTTTGTTTTGTTTTTTCTTTTTCATTCTGAACGGGGAAATGATTAGCGCTAAACTTTTTTTTTTTTTTTGAGCCATTTCTTGTATAGCATCTCAATTACTTAGTTAATTAAATCTTAAAAAAATTACTTAGAGTTATTCATTTTTACGATTTAATCTGCTATAAAATTTTTCGTTATATTATGGAATAGCTGTAAATTCCAATTAAAGTTATAATTCCGTATTTTAGGACGAAAAACATACATAGTAAAAAATTCTAATATGTAAAGAAGACTGTCATATTGTAAATCATATTTTTCTGGTATTAAGAAACACAAACTTTTTTATAACATTAGTATTGTAAAGTTGTATAGTGCATTTGTTATTGATTTATGGAGAAGATATGTTGTAATATTGTAATTTAATCAAATCGGTCTTGAAGCTTAAAATTATAATCCTGAATAAATTAAATTAAATTAAAAACGGTTAATTTTTTCGGAAAAGGCCTTTGAGTTAGAATCTGGAAAGATTGTTCATGTTTTGATCTTATGATCTGCAAACAACCGATGAATATCATGCGGAAGGTGAAGTAAGATTGAAAAGATCGCGTCAAAGTCTCTCAGAAATCAAGATTATGTTGTTTTTTTTCCAATTACCGCAATACTGTGAGTTATGAGTTTCTTCCGCCAGGACAAACTCTTAACAAGGAATGGGTGTTAAACTATTCGCAAAAAGAGGCTGGATTTAAGGGCACATAACTCTTGGTTTTTGCACTACTTTAATGCCATATCATAAAGTAGAGACTCTTCGCATCTGATTTACCAGTGGATTTTTGGATTTTTCCTAAACTGAAAAGACTGATTCAGATTCAGCGTGAATCACAGCGCTCTCTGAAGGTCATGCCGAAGGATGATTATTTGGCATGCTTCAAGTAACACTTTATAGATATAACAGCAAAGGCAACAATACAAATAAATTCAATGTACTATACCTATATATGGTCTTATATGCAGAATGGATATATGGGATGAAGATGCATCGCTGTTTAACATGAAAGTGGTTGGCAGACACTCAATGGTATTGCAATCGATGATAATTATAAGCAATAAAGTTTGTAGACATTCGTTAATATACTCGTAGCAATTCGAATACACATATGGTCGAAAAAATAAGTACACCTGTTTATTTTTGCTTTATGTTTAATTTTAGTTACTTTAACGGAAAGTAAACATGGCAATTCTTTTTTATTTAAATAACTTTAATATGGTAATGCCTTTAAAAGTAAAAACAAAACTGCGGCTTCCCCGTTGGTTTCATTGTAAGTTCTGTTCAGATGTGAACTCAGTATTTGGTCAAAATAATAAATACATTGCTCAATTCTTTAATATTTTTTCAATCTGCTGCAATCTTTTTGGAAAGGCTATTTATTTTACTGTCGTTTATCTTTATTTATAACAGCAGTAAAACAAATCAGCCATGAGTCGAAAAAGTCATTGTTCTCCGGAGGAGAGAAAAATTGTTTCAAGACTAAGAGAAAGTGGCCAAAGTCTTCATTCTATAGCAGAAACTATGAATCGGTCGCTGTTTTTTGTACAAAATGCGTTAAAGCCTAAACAGCCCGTCGAAACTCGCGAGAGACCCAAAAAACTTCAAAAACAACAGATATCCGTATTGTAACACTTGGTTAATTTGTGTCTTCAAGAGCGATTTCAGTAGAAATTGGAAATGTAATTTAATGTAATGTACATTTACGAGCACGGATAGCCAGAAAAGTTCCTTTGCTTAGACAAAAAAATTAAAGGCTAGATTGGCGTTTGCAAGATGTCTTTCCAATTGATTCGGAGGAGACGATGAAAATAAATTGCGAAACATTTTGTGGAGCGATGAAACAAAAATTAATGTATTTGGAAACGACTGTGCCCGAAATGTTCGCTTTACAAATGTACTTGTTATTTTGTCCAATGTCTTTTGATTAATTTCTTACTTTTTGAAAAATACTGAATTTAATTTTTGTTTTTTGTTATTGTTTTAGTATTTATTTTATTTCTAATGTTATAACAAAAGAAATTATTATTTGTTTTTTCTTTTAATTTAAATAAATTTTTGTCTACGAGCCCTTAAAAAAAATATAGGGTAGGTCGAGAGGATAACAGCCAATGAAACAAAGCAAAATCATTTTTTTTTGATTTTATAAGTATGCTAAATATTAGATGTGAATATTTTGGATGTGAATGTGTGAAGAGTGGTTAATTTGGATTGTTATAAAAAAAACGTTTTGTTGTTTTAACAACTCAAACTCATTATGTTTCCAGAAACAGATGCAAATTTTGTTGGATAAAGGTAAAGCAAATTAGCTGCAGTTCTGCAAAAAAAAAGGAATTAATATGAGCCTTAGAACTGTCCCGACTGTCAACGAAATCAATTCTAGAGTTTCCAAAATAAACATTAAAATTAACGTAAGTGCAATGCAATTGTCGGAATAAAACTGCTCTTGTTTTGTTTACATTAATGGTTAAAGAATTACGCGAAGTCATATGTGAAATACGTTTAAGTTAATAATTCACAACATTCCCAAAACAGTAAATAAAACAATAATCTGTTTTAAACTGAAGTATTATATCTTCAGTAAACAAATATAATTTACATTGTTCGGGGTTGATAATTTCGCAGATGTCGCTCATGTATACGATAAATAATAGCGGCCCAAAACCGAACCCTGAACTCTAATTAACAAATTGAACGATATATAATTGAAGGCTTTAGTAAGGTCCCAAGACACCAACACATTTATTGTCCAATCATTAAGATTCTGTAGCATAGAATCAGTTGTATTATGGTCTGAACGAAGTCCAGTTCTTATATGTGAAAACCTTTGGCTTTTAATAATATGTTCAACAATTTTGGAAAAGGCAAGAAGGATCAAATTGGCCGTAAATCTGCTGGACTATTTACAACAGTCGATCTAGGCATCGGAACTGCATTCAATATGTATTCATATTAATACTTATACGTACTAAAATTTATCAAAAAATGCTTAATACAAGGAAAAAAGAGAAACAAAATCCTTATCTCAAAAATAGACAAAAATAAAAATAGCCATAATTAGTTAAATGATTCTTTAAATATGTTCAGTGTGTACTCACACGTGATTTAAACGTCGAAAACTTTGTTAAATGGCCAAAGGAAAGTAAAAAAACAAAATTAATTGTTAGTCCAAATTCATATTTAATTAGAACCTATGGACAATTTTCGTCCAATGCAAGATAAGTTCATGCCCATAAAATACAGCAACAGTAGACGTGATAATATTGTTAAGAACGACTAACTTGTTGTTAAATTATAATTCTAAAATGCACGTGGAACAATTGACGCGAGGAGGCGAAATGATGCATCCGCCAGTGCGTCAATGACTTGGAAACACCAAAACAATTTTTAAGCCCAGATAATCGAAAGTTATGTGACCGAACGATCTATATTTACGTGGGTGATGGCAACAAACGTTTTTCAAACGGACGTCCGAAGTCGTATTTAAAAAATGCATTATTTTCAGTGAGTCCCACAAATATATGAAGCTCTCCCGCATTTTATTCATGGGATGCAAGAGAATTTTTTTTATTACTTCAAAGCGTGTGTGTGTCTTCTTGAAAGCCGTTTGATATTTATTGTATATTGAACTAATCCTTTGTTATCGTCCGGAATGTCCTGACATTTATTTAAAAACAGGTTAGCCAACATATATAACAAAACAAACCTGCACAAGGATTTTAGAATGGGAACCTGTTAACCTTTTTTTTTAATTTCACCACCCGGAGAAGAGATTAATTTTCGACAAACTTAAATTTTTATAGGTTTTTGCTGCATAAACATGACTATTATTCAAAAGTGTCTTTACAAATATAATAGATAAGGTAAACGAAACTCGAAAGAACGAAAATACACCCCTGATGATCATTGACGAAGGCAATCAAAATATTGGACTACATATTAAATAAAGTATTGAAATTAGTCACTGTTTATCAATCGATGACCTCAAGCTAAACAAATAATAAACGAATAAGGTGCGTGAAGCAATTCAAACTTTCATGTATTAATTTTGGTCATTGCAATAGATGTGTGAACAGGAGCATTGTCTTGATGAAACAACACTTTCTTTTCCGCAAATGCTGCCCTCTTATAATTTCACCTAAACGCTGCAATAAATTAGCATAATAATCGCCGTTGCTGGGTTTTTTTCTGGAGATAATCAATACAAATAATTTCATGACCATATGGAACCGTCTTCGCCTTCTTTGGGCACGATTCTCCCATTAGTGCGGTGAAACATCACCAAGTACTCTTCTGAAACATCTTCACGACGCTATTTTTGTTCTATTGAAAGCAATCGCAGCATCCATCTGGCGCTTTCTTATCTTCAAACCTTCGGTCAATATTCAGACCCCTTTAGCCGACGATCATCAAATATCATTTTGTGAATTTCCTTAACCGTTTCTGACGTGGGCAACTCAATTGGTCGACCTCTACGACGTTCTTCTTCGAAATATTTTATGGTCGTAAACAAAATAGCAGACTCCTTCGGCTTTAATATTAGTTGGACTGAGACCTTTCAAATGGAATTATTGAATTACATAACGGTGACTAATTTTTTCCATGTTTACAAATTCACTTGATGGCTCGAATAAAAATACTAAACAACGTATGTCTTATAATGTTGCCAATTTTCACTAAAATATTTTTTTTTTCAAAAACTACTGGCGTCATTTCGGCTAGGTCCGCCCTCGTATTTGCTAGTCTAACCAAATTGTGCTAACGCGTTCATTTCTGATTTTGGAAATGAATTGGTGGTACGTAAAAAATGTTCTAATTAGTAATAATAGACAATTTTGAATGTTTTATATAACTCAGTGATACAAATTCTGAGCTCCATGGGGATTCAATCATTTGGATATATTTAATCATAGTAGTATTAAAAGCCTGTTGTACATCTTGCGGCAAGCTTAGATTACAACATAGTGACGAAGCATGTCTGCTGCGTTAGATAGCGGTAGAATATTTCAAATTATGTCGCTGACATTTAAAAATGTGTTTCTTTTTAGATTCTGTATATTGAAGGAGCTTTTTATTAGAACGATAATATTTTTGTAGAGATCTTTCCCGTTTTTGAATATATACATGTACTCGTATGTATGTACGTGTATTAGCATTGCTGATAATCTGCTTCCCACAGAAGTGAAAGTTCTAGTATGGAATGTTCTCTCAGTGCTTTAACTATGTAATAGCAGTAATGCCAATATAGCTCGTCTGGATATTATCCAATATAACATGCCTTTGTAGCGCAGCTCGATAACAATTTTCTATTTTTCTCATATTTGAAAAATACAAGACTTATCGTCTTATTAATACAGAATGGCTGATAAATGTTGCTATCAAGATGATACTTAATGCGTTTATAGAGTGTTTCTCTCCAGACTTAATCTGTTTAGTTTTTGCATGATTGTGCAACTCGTCACAACTTGTCAGTAAGCTGATTTCAAGAAGCTTCATATTCAAACCGACAACGTGAATTTGGTTCAGTTTTTTTAATACCATGACCGTGAACAAATTTAAAAAATGTAAATACAAAAAGTATATTTAATAAAATTGTGTAAGATTCTGCTTTGATAACTGTTTTTTAATTCATTCACTTTAAGCAAAACGCAAGGGACATTTTCCGTCGATATGGGAGAAAAATTGTCTCTTATTTGTAGTTATATAACATTCTTTTTGATTAGCCTCTTTTAGCCTTTTCCCACCGTATTTCTTTTTGTGGGATTGTTGCAGACGAGAAGTTTACAAAACAAAAATAAGAAATTTGCCTAATTTAAGGAAACGCATTCTAACAATAATTTGAGCAATTTCAGCTGCAACTACACAGCCCGTAGTGAACAACGAAGTCCCATTTAAATTCATTTCTTAAAGCCAATGAAGTACCTAATGAATATACAAATTGGCGAAATAATAAAGAAGATGCAACTTACATTATATAATAAAGTTATTTCTGTTTTTCAAGGTAGCAACGTTCACGAACCATTCTGTATTACAGCGTAAAGTGTTACATACCAATAACCGAACATTTCGATATTTTCTTATAAGATATTGATTCAAACAAATAATCATAGCAGATTCAAAAAAATATTACTTTCTCATATTGGCCAACAATGGCGTCTATGGCCAATGTAAAAGTTCCACAACGAAATTACAGCATTAAGCAACTGTATACCGTAAACTGTACGGCAGTCAACATCGTCATCTGGTGGAAGAAACCAGCGAAATATTAAATTCAACCGAAATTATAATGAAAATCTGGTTTATTTGAAAAAAGTTCATAACAAACGATCGTCTTTCCAATGTCCAGACATTGGTTTACAATATCAATACAACAATTCGCAATAAAAAATGAAAAGGCGCCGTTGTGAAAGCAGATCGATTACGCACAATTGCCACAAGTGAATTTCATACAAAGGAACATAAAACAATAAAATAGAAGATATGTCAAAATGCAACTTCCCGCAGTGGAGAACCAACAGCGCAGAGAAACAGTTGGAAAACGTTAGGGCAGCCGCCTTTAAAATGAAAACAAATTGAAAATAAATGTGCTAGAATCAACACCAAGGAAGATATACAAAAACAAAATGTCTTCTCGAAAAAATTTCCTGGTCATAGGCTGATATTTTCTTTCGGTACCTAGCTCATCTTAAAGCAAGAAATGAAATACTTTTCGATAAAATACATTCAGAGGTGTTATTAATATTGTGACATTTACCGTATGCTGGGCTGTTAGATTTGATTCCGATTGGCGTATTTGTTCGCGTAAAGCATTCTGTTGCATGTTGATGTTCTCGATTTGTGATGTCAAGTTAATGGCCAGAGACTGATTCCCAGCACTGCCGTTCGATGCCGGTTGCGTCTGTCTTTGTGATCCCTGCTGCTGTTGTACGCCAACATTCAATTGAGTGGTCGTTGATGGTCCACTATTCCACAATTGATGATTTGGTGGAGGTTGACTTATACTGAAATTGTTCGCATCAAGCATTTGCCCGCCTCCTTGATGGTGTAATATATTTGGGGGAGGTCCTTGGGTAAAATGTGCCGATTGCGGCTGTTGTTGGTAATTCTGGTGCTGCTGTTGGGTTTGCTGCTGTCTTAAAACTGAAAAAAAAAACAAAGCACTATTGCAACTCATTTTCACTACATCATCACGTATTGTCTTACAGGCTTGTTCGGCCTGCACACGGTATTGATAATAAGACGCATACTCTCCACCATACAGAAACTCGAACTTCGGATTGTTTTGTTGCTTCTCCTTTGTGATCATTTCGAATTCCGGCCCATTCCTCGCTACAAACCCGGCCAATTTGTCAATAATATTACGGAGACTTGCATCTAATTGTAATACAAAAATAAACATAGACCGTTTATTCATACTAGGCGAGCACATTCTCAACTTCATTCAATACTACCTCTAGGTGGCGGTGGACCTTCCATTTTCACAATTATTGCGCCAAGAAGATAATTTTCTTTAATTGCTCCTGTTTTTCATACAATTTCTAAGCTTTCACGCACAGCATGTCCCATTAATACTTCTTTAGCTGTCAAAAGAAAAGTACACTTTTTCCAGGACGCCATTTTGGCAAAGAGTTGCAAATGCAAGTACTATTCAGAAGAATGACTGCATTTCTTCGTACCATGATAAAACAGAAAAAGAAGAACCGCTTTATCTGCCGATTTGTCGAATTTGATGGAGTGTCATTACCTCTTGCATTGACGGTAATGACACTCCAGCAGGCATATCTGTCAGATATCTAATAAAATTACCAGCAAATACAAATTATTATGTTTATTATACAAATCATTAGACAAACATAACAAATATCGCCCCAATTACAAAAATTGTAAAATGTGTTGAACGCTATTGCTATTGTTGCTATTGTTGGTTTGCTTGGCGGTTTTTACAGTACCGAAAAATTGCATACGAATTCTTATGGATGTACATGAGCTGTAAAGTGTAATTTTATTTGCTGGCTGACAAACGGAATTTCATTTGGGTAGTATTGCCTTGTATTGTAAAGATTGAAGATATCTTCTTAGGTTCGACTCGAATAGACATCCTTATCTATTATACGCCGCCCGTAGAAAATAATTCCAGGCGCTTCGATCTTCTGTACCAATTCTCCTCCAATTCGTCACACCAAGTTTCGATAGTACTTCAAAAGCCTGGTTCTTCCAACGGAGTTTTGGTCGTTGTCGAAAACCTTCTGTGCCGTAGCATTTGGGATCATCCGCACAACATGACCCAATCAACACAATCGCTGTATATTAACGATTTTGACCACGTCGATGTCGGCATATAGCTCATTCAGCTCATTGTACATGCGACGCCGATACTCTTCATTAACGATGATGGGTCCATATGTTTTCCGGAGTATTTTCCTCTCGAAAACTGCCAGTACTAATTCATCCGCTTGCGTCAAGACCAAGGATTCTGCACCATATAACAAGACAAGTGGAACCAACATCTGGTACGGTTGGATTTTTGTTTGTCGAGAAAAGGCTTCATCATTGAGTCGCTTGCTTAGCGCTTGGTTTACAGCGGAACCGAGGTAGATGAATTCTTCCACCACTTCAAAATTATAGCAGTCAACGTTCACAACGTTCCCAAATGAGTAGACTCGTTCGTTAAAACCAATAACTTTGTTTTGTCCTCGTTTACTACCAAACCCATTTTCGCTGCTTCTTTCTCGATGCATGAGGAAGCTGCAGTAACATCTCACAGTTTTCGCACAATAATGTCTATGTCATCTGCATATGCGAGTAACATATGGCTTTTGTTAAAGATGATACCAGTCATGTTAACAGCAACTTTCCTCACAATTATCTCCAACAGTATATTGAAGAGGTCGCATGATAGACTGTCGCCCTGCCTAAATCCTCGTTTAGTATAAAAAGGCTCGCTAAGATCTTTGCCTATTTTTACTGAAGACTTCGTGTCAGCGTCATCCTACAAAGGCGTATAAGCTCGTCGAAATGCCAAACTCGGACATGGTCTCATGCAGTTTTTGCGGTATCGGGTATTGGGTATTGACTCGGATCATTACCTGGTTGCAGCTAAGGTACACACGAGATTAAGCAAAACGAATAATGTTCGTAACCAGGCACAAAGGAATCTCGACGACGTCGTTAGGCTGCATAACCCTGAGGTAGCCACAGCCTACTCCACCAAAAAGAAGAGAAGTACACCAACTTTTCAGGCGAAAAATGCGGTTGGGAAAAGAGCGTGAGAGTGAGGAAATAGAAAGGTACAGGGATAGAGTTCCTGTAAGGACAGCTAAGGAAATCTGGTCCCAGATACGCAGAACGTGTTGCAACTATGGAGAGAGCATTTTTATAAGCTCTTAGTTCCGGATGACAGCACGAGTGAGGAAATCACCCCAATTATTGACCATGGCATAAATTGCGCAGCTCCGAGCAAAACAGAGGTCATAACAGCAATATTGCAACTTAAGAACAACAAAGGTTCGGGTGCTGATGGCCTGCCAGCACAGTTGTTTACAACTAGTGGCGATGAGCTGATAAATAGCCTGCATCAGCTCCTAAATACATTTGACTCGAGGGAATCATACTCGATGATTGGAATTTGAGTATACTGTGTCCTATGTTTAAAAAAGGCAATCCAAGTGTTTGTAAAAACTATCGCTGTATCCGTCTTTTACCCATTGCTTATAAGGTCCTGTCGAGTGAAAGACTAAAGCCGATTCTAACTGACTGGATTAGACTTTATCAGTTTGGCTTTAGACCTGGTAAATCTACAACTGACCAGATATTCACACTACGACAAATTCTGAAGAAGACCCAGGAAAAACAGGTCGACGTTTTTGGTCCATACGTACGTTTTATTATTTTCGTGTTAGCATGCCATTTGGTTCCTCAACTAGTCACCTTCTCACTTTAGCTGCCATCAAACAGATGTCTGATGTCATTACTAGGGAATACTTGCCCGAAGGTCGGGAGTTGTGGGCTCCTTCTGCAAAGGGATCTGGTTACTGCCAAGTGAATAGCAATCAGAGAGGCCAAATTAGAAATTTCCCCATTCCCCAAAATTGAGGATATAAACAAAATTAAAAATAGTTGTCGCTCATTGAATTTTATTTTATAATTCAATATAATATAATTCAATATAATTAATTTACCCACACATAGAAAAACTGCAAATGGTTGCTGTTTACATAATATTCCGCAAGTCTTAAGACTTGCATTGGGCTCAAATGTAACTCATTTTTGTGTATAAAATACATGTACATACAAGTTCTGCAAAAGAAATTATGTTTACACAAATATTTCGCGGTCATTCAATTTTGCAGTATCGACTTCAAATGAAGCGCATAAAAGTGAGCTAATGTAGGTTAGTTTAACATTCTCATAATTGTTCAATACAGGATTTTCAATATTTAATGAGTTTCGCATCAAATCTGTCTGTTTAAAGGCAGTAGAGCAGATGAAGTGATTTAAAAATTGCAATGAAGTGGATTTTAATGAATATCATCTTTTTTTAAAGGAATGACACACAAATATGTTGGCTTGACAGATTTAAGCCTATGTGGGAAAATTGGAATGATTGGTATGAAAATTTAAGCAAGTTTACAAGAATGGTGAAATCTGTGGATCAATCTGTTAGTGCTACGTTTTTTTATTTACAAACTCTATTATACTCTGATCTGAACCGCTAGTCTCTCTTGCAGAATTGGTTAAAAAGAATTTCCATTGCCATTAACAACGGTTTGCAAAAAGAATGTGAAAATTGAAAATTTGGGGTTTGAGGCTAAAGGGGATGACACACTAACTAATTAGTTTGACAGATTTAGTCTTTTTTGGAAAAACTAGTGTATGATTCCAATAAAACAATGCAAATTTGGCAAAATTGCATACAAATAGGTGTAAATCGACAGACCGATTTGCTATTCTATATATCCTTAATTCAAGATTACTTTAAATATAAGTTGAAAATAATTGAAGTAATGTTTTGATAATTGTTTGATACAGGAACCTTTTACGTCGGGCAAAAATAGTTTTTAATATATTTACTATAAGGATATTTGTATATACAAATAACACGAAAATAAGTGAACACTTCAATCCAGTTATGGCCGATAAATTAACTCCAGGGGTAAAGGCCGTAGGAAATTAAATGGCGACGATTTATCATTCTTTCATGGTCAACTTAAAGCTTTTCAGATTTACTTTATATAAAAGGCACAACTTTCAATTCTGACGCAAAATTTTTAAGAGAGAACTCCCGTTAACAGCCTAAATGGTATTTGGAAGACCCAACTTTCCGGTTTCGAATTCTTTAGTACCCAATCTCTGCTAAAAAAAACTTCACCATATTTTGACTTTGGTTTTCGATGTTTCGAAACCACGATGGAGAGAACGCCATAATTGTTTTAAATTGTTTGTTCGTCCCGTATATGTACTAATTAAACAAAATGAAAACAAATTCCGGAAGTACACTTTTTCCAAAAAAATATATTTTAATTCAAATATTGGCATCATTTGAAAAATCGAATTTTTCGTCTCTGGTACACATCTCTGTTACCGGCGTATTTGTAAATAAATGTAAACAATTGTGTCGACGTCTGCATGAGAAACTACTGATTAAAAAATGATTCCCAGATACTAACGCTCAAACTTAATTTCTTTGGAAATAGCTGCAAATGTGCTGTGTATGGTGTTGTTAAATTATCTAATAGAGGGAGAAAAATGAATAATCTTAGTAGTATCCAAATCAACGGTCAAATCCAAATTTCCGGTGCTGGGCAGCAGCAACGGAAATCTTCAAACAGAGACGATGGAGATCCTCCGGAAATGCGAATACTGTGCTTCGAGTTAACGTACTATAATAAAACAACACAATTTCTTCTGAGTTGTACTGGCGTTTTCGTGCTGTACCTGCTCTATGGTTATCTACAGGAACTGATTTTCACAGAGGAGGGTTTCAAGTCGTACGGGTGGTTTTTAACACTCATTCAGTTTGGCTATTACATATGCTTTGGCGTCATGGAGCGCACTTTGGAGTCGAGGCATAATGGTTTACCAGCAATGCAAAGAAATATACCCATGAGAACTTATGTAGTATTGGCGGCTCTAACATTAGGAACTATGGGTCTTTCTAATTCCAGCCTAGGTTACCTCAACTACCCAACGCAAGTTATATTTAAGTGCTGTAAATTAATTCCTGTTATGATAGGGAGCATTCTTATCCAGGGCAAACGTTACGGCCCTTTGGATTTTGCAGCTGCAGTGGCTATGTGCCTCGGTTTGGCTTGGTTTACTTTGGCTGATTCACAGATTTCGCCGAATTTCAACACAATCGGTGTTTTCATGATATCTGGAGCACTATTGTGTGACGCAGCCATCGGTAACGTTCAGGAAAAGGCAATGAGAGAATATCGCGCTTCAAGCAGCGAAGTGGTACTGTTTTCTTATGGACTTGGCTTCATATATCTGTTGGTCCTTATGATGATCACTGGAAATTTTTTCAATGGATTTGCCTTTTGCCTGGAGGTAATTATCAAAATGACGTTTATGCGAATATGTATTATTATTATTGGAGACGTGGCACACTTTTAATGACAATTAAAATTTAAAATATATTAATGAACTTTAATTAGAAAATTGTAGCATTCAGTTTTCAGAAATCCATTACAATAATAAATCTATCTGAAGCATTCAATCAATTTTATATAGCAAATCGTAGTAAGGTATTACGTGTAAAAAGGAACTGACAACAAAATCTTGTTTTAGCACCCGCGAGAATCATTTGGTTATGGCTTTCTGTTTAGTCTTTCTGGCTATCTGGGCATACATTTCGTCTTAGCATTGGTCAAAAGTAGTGGAGCTCCCGTGGCTGCTACTGTGACCACAGCGCGCAAAGCAGTTACCATAGCAATATCGTTTTTATTCTTCAACAAGCCCTTTACTATACAGTAAGTACAATCAAAAAGTGAATAAATTCAAATAATATCTGACATGTCCATTACAGGTATCTCTGGTCAGGCTTGATCGTTGTTATGGGTATTTATCTTAATGTCTATAGTAAAAAACACAAGTTGACTTTTGCCGACATGCGGCAAAAATGTAAAAATATCCTATTCTCCTTTGGAATATATGGACAATCATCGGCGTCACGTAAATTTTTAGTTGAAGTTTAGAATAAGAAAACATGAGATGTGTTTCGCTTCTATATATATACCAAAATTATATTATAAAGTAGTTTTAACTTAAAATCGATGTTTATAGAAAGTTATGTGTAATAAAAACGAATTTTCAATCATAATTATTCTAGTTTAATTCGAATTCCAGGACACGTTTCATCATATCTTGTCTTTCCTTCGCTGACTCAATTTGTCCGACCATCCGGTCTAAGAACATTTGCTGGTGTTTGATAATAAATTTGTTACATTGCATTATTGTAGCTCCAACATAAATTGTGCGGAATTTGGCTTGAACATCCCCAATCTGCCGAAAAAAGAAGAAAGTAAAGACAAAAAAAATTATTGGATATATAGGTATTATGTTCTTTTTTTTTTTGAAAACGGATTGTTGATGCTTGAACGTTTTATTTTTGTATATTATGTATTTACTAATCAATCATCAGTCATTTATGAACTTTTTAATGGTGGCATTACAAATTATAAGTTATAGTGATAAAAAATCACATAAATAAGCATCCATTCTTAAATAGTATATAGAAAAATAGGAATCTATTATATAGAGCTTGGATTGAGAAAAGTATATATACGAAGCATAATAAGGTGAATTTTCAAATTTCCACTTACGATTATTATTATTTTTTTATGTTGGTACACTTGTCTCTAAGATATGTTGGCGGTTTTATCTAAGATCCCCAAGGTTAACTGACTTGACCACACCAGATTTTTTTTATGGCGTTATATCAAGCAAAAGGTGTACAAAAAGAAATCAAGAAATTTTACTGAATTGAAGCAGTCCATTAAAACTAATTGAGGCGATCCCGCAATGAATAATTTTCTGATTAGGTGTCGCATATGCGTGAATAAGCATGGATGTCATTTACGGTCTATCACCTTCAAAACCAACTAGTTATATAAAATAAAATTGAAAAACTACAACAAAAGATAAATGAAATACTTGGATTACAAAAAAGTTATTTGAATTTCTTATTGAAGTGCAATTGACGCACCACCCTGTATACCGTCTATACGTTAAAATATATATGGTATAGGAGATCTCGAGGCCGCTGTGTTTTAGTTACATAAATTCTGTGATAACATCAGATAAGATATTAATGTAAATGTTTTTAACAGTTTTTCACGTCAGTTGCGTTTTGTGTCAGCTATAGCCTAGCTTATATTGCGATTCATCAGTGCTTTATTTTTTATTATTTTGTTTATATTGATGAAATATAATTATGAAGTGCAATATTTAGCATTAAATCTAATGCTGTGGCGACAGATGCAATACCGAAACGCTTTATCAAATTGACTTATTCGTATACTAATAATCATATTCTTCATACGATAAATACAATCATTATAACTACACCGAAAAAAATTTCGTAGTTGCGTAGATAAAGAAATCAGTACTTGATTCTTAATAAATTCAATTAACTAGTATAATGGCAACCACTTTGTTAGTTGCTATCAAGTTTTTAATTGATGGAATTCTTAGCAAACGTTGTTGTTTTTCTGAAATTGTCATGAAAAAATAATCGTCAAATAATTTCAAACGCTGAGTAACTTTTTGGAGATAAAGGGAAATATAATAGAAACAAGTTCTCTATCTACGATATTTGCTTTGTTAATCATCGTAGGGATTTCCTTGCGGAATACCAGAGCAAATCTGGTATTCTGGTATTAATAACATTGAATTACAATAGGAAATATCTTGGAAGACATTATTCCTATGAAAGATTCCATAATAAACATTTCTATACTTTTTCGAAAAATATCTTTTACTACAATTTTCTTCATGAGATGTAATCTCCTTGATACCTGTCTTCTTGAAAAGTATAATGACATTTGTCTTTTTTTCGTGGAAAGGGTTTTCCATAGTATCGGAAAAGTGTCTTTCATTACATTGTTCTACATAAAAAGCGTGTGTCTTCCGTGACACTTTTCTACATGAGAAGTCTCGTGACACTTTTCTATCTAAAAGGTGTCTTTTGTGTCACTTTTCTACATGAAAAGTAAATCTCGAGACACTTTTCTATATGAGAAGTGTCTTTCGTATCGCTTTTCTATATGAAAATTGCCTTTCGTATCACTTTTCTATATGGAAAATATCTTTCGTGATACAATATAATGTCTATAATGTCTATCGTCTTTTGTAGCATCTTTCCTCTTGAAAATTATATTTGACGACACTTTTCTATATGAAAAGTATCTTTCTTGACTTTTTTCTATATCAATAATATCTTTCATGACACTTCTGTATGTGAAGAATGTGTTTCATGATATTTTTCTATATGAAAAGTGTGTTTCCTGATACTTTTCTGTACTAAGGGTATGTTTCATGATTTTATTTATTTTATTATTTTATATTATTTATTATTTTATTTATTTATTATTATTATTTATTTATTATTTACTTATTTATTATTATTTTTATTTATTTATTTTATTTTATTTTTTTGTACGAAAGTGTCTTCCATGTGAAAAGTGTATTTTGTGATACTTTTGTATGAATTGACGCTCTTCTTACGTTTACAAAAGTATCTTGAAGGAAAAATATATTGAATATAAAATTCTATTAGAAAACTCTTTTCGCGCGGACACTTCTTTTCATTAGTGAAATTGGAGTTCATATGAAATTTTCCAAAATGATTGTCTCAGGGGGAAATGCTTCCAACATTTTAAAGGCAGCTTTTGATATAAAGAAGAGACTAATTGTTTGGTTCATTTTCAGATATGCAAAATCGTTCCACTGCTGACTTGGGATGGTGCCCTAATGTTCCTGAAGATAAAACCATGTTGTATTTTTTTTTTATTTAATAAATTAAGTTTTAAACAATTACTTAGTACTTCCTTTTTTCCTAAAATTTAATAACAGTCATCAATGTATATTCAAAACAGAAAGGAATTTGTTGTTGGTTACTACTAAATGGTTGTTTTACAGCAACTGTCATTAGAGCGTCAATATCAATTGTACTCTTAGTTAAATTGTGTACTTGAATAAAAATCAACTAATTCGCATCAACTACGATGTAGGTGAAATTTTAATTCATATTAACAGAAAATTCCCATCTACTCAGAAACTAGCAAAAGTAATCCCCCTACCAATTCTTTCAGCTTTATCGGAAGTTTAATAGATTATGTTAGGAAACCAAACTCAGTCGCATTTAGATAGTTTTTCGTTTTCTTTCATCCCCTGTTTAAATTTATTTGCTCGTTTCTAATTAAACGTCCCCAATTCGTTTTCAGTAAAAATTTCAGTCCTGATTTGTGTAACTTGTATTCTGCTGCAAAGCGAATCTCTGTCTTAGGTCCTCTCCTCCTTCATGTTATACATTAATGATCTTTGATTACGTGTTCAAAGTTGTATTCTTATTATTTATACTGACGATATTTAGTTATTTGTTTCAAGTCAAACAAATTCACTGAGCGCTTATACAAAAATTGTAGACACTGATATTGGTCATATTTGTAGCTTGGTTTCAAGTAATAAAATTCGTGGACGTGGGAAAAAGTAAATATATTGCATTTGTAATGGACATCATATCGAACGGTCTCGTTTTATTTGTCTAGTAATGAAAAAACAAAAAGAAATATAGCGTCCTTTTTTGATGATAAACTCCTTTAAGGCTCAAAGAGGATAAACAAACAAGTTTACTTAGCCAATGCGTTTTTTCACATAGTTGTAAATGACAGATACGATCTTGATTGGAAAATTAGTCCTGTCGAGCCTGATTCACTTGAAGAGAAACTGACGCTGTGGATGGGTGCCAGTAACATCAGCACGAGGCAGTTTAGTTACCTTGCCGTCGACTAGTCAGAGGGAGTCAAGACCACTGTTGTGAAAGTGTTTCGCTCAGCAACTAAATAACGCTGCAAATACATTTTTCCGTTCCTAGCCCTTCCCTTTGCCCCTTTTTAATTTTTACTTTGGGGGTGAACATTCACCTCGTAACAGTAACCATACAATTAGAAGGAATTGTTATAAATTCGCACTTTAATGGGACTAAACAGAAGAGAATGGAGACAAAACTGAAACAACGTAGACGAAAGTTCAAAAGGAATTTCGGTAATTCGCAGACGAACGTTCAAGAAGAAATTTCGGCAATTCGTTCTTTTGGAGGTAAACAGGTGAAAGTTCTTGCTTCATGTATCGATTTATAAGTTGAAACCTGGTAAGAAATGACAAATAAATCAAAATACCTCAATTCTATCGAGTTTAAGAATTGAAAACCATATGTTCTTCTTCATTTTCTTTGGAGAATACTCCTTCAAACAAATACAGCAAGATGAAGTTATGATGCTATCGTTAATACTATTTACATAAGGTAGATCAAAAATTAATCTATTAAATGAAATGTGAAAATGGTAATGTGAAATGGTAATGCCAAAGATACAATAAGGAGTAGAAAGCCAATTGTCGAAAATGTCGATAAAATAATGGAAATCGCCAAAACCGAACGTCATGTAAGCACAATTGCAGAAGAGCTAAACATTGCACAAAAGAAGCCATTTGGAACCGCATGAATAAATCTGGATACAACAAGAAGCTTGACGTATGGGTTCCATGCGACTAACAAAAACCTCATAGATCGAATTTTTATTTGCGACCCGCTGCTAAATCGCAACAAAATCAGACCATTTCTAAAGCGGTTGCTGGCTGATGACGAAATATGGGTCGTGATCGAACCGGCAGAAGCAATATCCAAGGCAGGATTGACGGTTAGAAAAGCTTTGTTGCATGTTTGTTGGATCAAACTTTTAATTAGTACCTGCACTTTTTATTAGTACCTTTATCCAGAAGAGGACAACTTTTACCAATGGGAAATGAATTGCGTTCCCTCAAGACAACGCCAGGCCATAAAACTGAAAAAGCTCCGATAAGTTGGTTTGAAGGTCCTTATACGGCCACCTTATAAACATGGTACCAAGCGATTATTACACGTTCCTGTATGTGGTGAATGATTTTGCTGGTTACAAATTTGACTCAACAGAAGCTTGTGAAAATCGGCTATATCAGTATTTTGCGCATAGGAACGAAAAACGGTGCCTATTTCATGTAAACCGGATTATTCTAACTATATCAAATAACGTAATGCAAACATTGATTTCTTGTTACACCTACATAATTAACTTCTTCTACATCTTAAATTTAAGCCTAATATACAACTCTTAATATTAGCTCATCTTAATCCTGACAATATATAAAATCAAAATTCCTAATATTAAAGTTTTTATCATTGCTAGAAACTTTGCTTGCAGTGACAACATCTCGATCTTCGCGTCTTTCTAGATAAACAGTTTGGAATTCGCTCCTTAAAAAGCATTTGAATACTTATAGAATTTTCTTTAACTAAGAATTGTTGGAAACTACAACTATTTTAGCGGCATAATTTAAAACGATTATTAGAACTTACTCCAGTAATCAACGGCAGGATGCTGGTCACAAACTTGTAGGAATAATGCGAGCATCGCAACATTGCAATTTTCGTTCTCTCATTGCAATACTTCACACGGAAGCCATGCTCCAATAGTCCTGCTCCGTAGACACCATAATAATTCTGCACATTCGACAGCACACATCTTGCCAGCACTGAGTCTTTTAAGTAGAGAACTTTAGTTTGACTGTTTTTTGGTACAATCTGAACAACGATATAGCTGCAAAGTAAATTGAAGATGGATGTTGGTTTAATAAAACAATATTAATAACATACCGATTCTTTATGCGAACCATACTTCAGCAATTTGTTATTATTTGGTCAACCGCAGCTGTGATATATAAACAAATGTTTTACCAACAGTACACTAGAGATGACAAAACTGACATATTGTACCATTTTTGGCTTTCCATATTTAAATGTACCTAAGCATCCTGGAAACAAATGAACAAGGTAGACGATTTTCCGTTTAGAACGAGTTCGTGCTGTAGGTTTCCACACCACATATGATTTTTGTAAACTAAATAGATGTTTTAGGAAAACCGAATTTACGAAATCTTGATGTGGATTGCGGTTTAAATGCAAACTTAGCCGAGCAACAAGTCAAATTTTTTTTAAATGTGTTTAATAACAGCCCATCAAAACGCAATTAAATATGCAAGAATTGTGTACAACGATTTTTTGTGAAAGCATCCACAATAGAGGGGCGCTAATTGCAAGGGAAGATGCTCTACAGCAGCAAACAAATAACATTATTTGCAGCGTTTTCGGCGGTTATGTTATGTTATTCGTTTTGTCAAAAGTAGAAAAACTATAGATATATTCTTTTTGCGTGTGTTACAAACAGAAACAAATAATGCAATGCAAAGGAAAATGTTCTTTTAATACTTCTAAATGGTGATTGCTTGCTCTAGTTTTGATTTTTAATGGGAGGCTATGAATATTTTGTAGCAATATACATACATTTGTCACTCGGAAGGGCGATTATTGAAGCCGTAGCACTTTGTATAATCAAGCCTTTTATATGATTTTTGATACAATTTTAGCAATTTTATACTTCTCAACTTCCAATTTTAATGTATAATATGATTTCCGTGTGAAATAATTACCAAAAACGACAAGAGAAATTTCATTTGTTTCTTCTGCGGACTCCTTGAATCACAGGTTTTATTACTAGAAATAGCAAAGCAAATTCTACTTTTTTCGGCGAACTTGTTGGATGACGGGGTACCTGGGAAATTATAAAACCCGAGAGATTGCATTCCTTATGCAATACTTCGAAAATAACTTTCTGTATGAAAGGTGCATATGAGGAACAACGCTTATGGAGACAATTTTCTTTTATTTTATATGGCGGTAAACTACTGCGAGTTTAATCTCATGTATGAGGATTTTGATGCAAAACTCAAATCCTTGGTTTTTGCGTAATCCTCATTAAAATGTCTGCAAAATGTGCTAAATGTGGAAAGGACATTAGCAAAGGCACTGTCTATTATGTTTTCACACGTATTACTTATACTTATATAAACATCTTTTCAAGGAAATATCTACAAGGATGTAATAATTGCTTTTTGAAATATTTGAAATCATGCAACATTAATTCATTACAAATGGTGATCCTTTCTAAAAACCATATGTAAATAGCAAACTGTCAAACAAAACTGAAACAACTCTGTGGAACGACTTTGCAGGATTTTGCAATAACGAGACATATAAATCTGCATTGGAACTGCCTTATTATATAGTGAAAAATTGGCTGTTTTGAAAGAGTCAGAATTCCAAGCCTTTGTGATCTATTTTATCCGATCTGAACCCGTCGATTAAATTTTTTTATTAGTATATATAGTTTATGTTCAACAAGCAACCATAAGATTCTGAAAAAAAATATTGTTAACCAAGTTCAACTCGGGCAAAAAGCAACCACGTATCATGGCTCGATATCGTTCTTTCACGGTCGTCTTTGAAGAAAAATGGACCGATGATGCCACCAGCTCATAAACCACACCAGACTGTCGCTTCTTCAGGATGCATCGGTAATTCATGCATGACGTATGGTTGTTCATCACTCCAGATGCAACAGTTTTGCTTGTTTACGTATCCGTTCAGCAAGAAGTGAGCCACATCGCTGAACACAATTTTTCATTAAAAGAGCGGATTTTCGTTGAGCTTTTGTAAGGCCCATTCACCAAAAATTAGATGTTGTGGTAGGTCATTCGGCTTCGATTCTTCCGTGAGTTGAATTTACAGGCTTTCAAACCTAAATCGACGTGTAAAATTTTCCTTGTGGTTGAGTAACACATGCCCAATCGCTGAGAACGGCGACGAATTGACATTTCACGATCGTCATTAACACTGGTCGCTACAGTTGCAATATATTCTTCGGTAAGAGCTCTACGCATGCGAGTCGATGGTTTCATGTCCAACAAAGTAAATTTGGTGCTAAATTTGGAGGTAACAGCACGAATTGCTGATTCAACAGGTCGATTATGATGACCATAAAATGGTGTATCAAACGATGCACATTTGCCACAGAGCACGAATTTTGATAATAAATTTCTACGATTTGCAATCGTTGCTCGTTTGTTAGTATTTCCATAGTGAAATTACAGAATATACTGTACACTTTGATAGATGACGTTTGGACGCCATTACTAACCAGTGCTGCCAACCTGAAAACTTAAATCTTAAAAAATATATATGTGTATATATATATAAAGGACCATGGAAAAAATTGTTAACATTTTTGCAAACTTATTGTAGAATTTTATTTAAAAAAGAACCGACTATATTCTATATATTGTATTATTTTGTTTGTTTATTTTTGCAGTTCTTTGCTTATTATCTTGCTAATAGTTTCCGCCGCATTTCTAAAAATTGCCTGATCTAAAGATTTAATGCAACATGGGATGGAATAATTACGTCCTCCTAGTACTTTCAGTCAGCTTTAAACTGTGATATGCAACTATTTTCATTGTTGTCTAGCATGCTGCAAACAAAATTCTATCAAAACAAAACACACTCAGCTGTTGGTGTTTTAACCGCGCTAGCAACGTAAACACATATTGTGTGAATTTTTTACAAGCGCATCGAGAAATGGGGTCATCGCTCTTAGATAGGAAACTGCAAGGATTTCAGTTAATTGCCCAGGAGAAATTGCAAGCCATCTTGTGCTCCATACCTGGTAAAAAGGATTTAATAATTGATCCCACTCTCATTAAACCCTTGGAACATATTTGCGCAGCCTCATGGCTAAAGTGAGTCACTTCTAAACAACATTGTGAGACGCGTGTGTTCCATTTCCTTGTATTTTAGATTAAAGGGTATTCAACGAATCTTTAAATTGGACACAAACAATGCAATTACACGCTCCTCAGCCGACCAAGTTCAATTGTATATGATACGTAGTGATATGACAACATTCAGCCGAGTATTAGCCCAAATCAAATTAATACGAAAGTCGGAGGCGAATGATAAGACATGGTCGGACGATGCAAATTTGAAGTTTTATCATATTTTGTGTGTGCCGTCATGTTTTGCCCATTTTCAAGTGCTGCTGGAATATGAAGGTTTTTTCGGTATTGTAGAATTACATCGCTACAGTTGGGACTTTATTCACTTGGATGAGGGCGTCTTGAGCATGGAAATACCAAATGTGAGTAAAGTTAGTAAAACGTTATCGTTTATGAAAAGAAATTCAATATCTTTTCAAAATGAATAGCCTAAAATAGAGCCATTTGAATTCAGTGTGTCGCTACGACTCTTAAGCAAACTCCCTTAATTCTCATGGGTGGGATATGAGCGAGTCACTCATATTTATTGAGCAAATTCTTTTTTATACTACATTTTTTATTTATAAGATCAATTTTGTAAACGACTAAACACTAAGATAAATCAAACGAGTTAACGGAATTCATAAAATTAGTGATTTAAACAGCTCTTGATTTGATATCTACAGTAAAGAATTCTGTGATGTTGGCCCTGACCATCTGACGCGGAAGAAGGGCTAAGAATTCAGCTAAATCAATCATCTGGAAATGTAAAACAAAATATTTTGCTCGTTATAGTGTGAGTTATAGCGTGCGCTAAAGAGTTTAGGGTTGCTCTCGTCAAAGCCAAATGTCGTATGATGATGATATAAACGGCTTAAATGATCGTTTTGTTCGTGCTGTTGGGCCTGGAAACACGTGTAGTACTGGTTTTAGCGTAGATAATTTGTTTGATGACGAAAACTCATTTTCGTTCATTGATGTCAGTGAAGCTGATGTACTGGATGATGGGTTGGGTAGGGTAAAATCGAGATCCGTTGGTATCGATGGTATTTCCATTCAGTTTTTAAAAATCATTTGTCTACATATGTCGGATTTGATTTTCTATATACTCAATTTAATGCTAATAAGCTTCATGTGACCGTCTGTCTGGAAAACTGCACGTGTTCTGCCCATTCATAAGTCTGAGATTATCAGTAGTTCAGATGATCTACGACCTATTTCAATTTTACCAATGTTGTCCAAATTTGCTGGGTAAATCATGAAAACCTAAATGCTTGGTCCCAACATGCCTTTCGCAAAAGATATGGCAAAACGTCTTTATTATTACATCTTACTGACACTGTGAGACAAAATGTTTATCGTGGATACCTAAATGCTTTAATTTCATTAGACCTTACTAATAGTAATATTCTGGCCCATCGTTAAATATCTATTAAGAAAACTTGGCATACCTTTACATGATTAGCCTATTGGACGAGCTACTTTTTATAATTTATAATTTATGAATACTGATTGCAACCTAGCTGAGTACGACAAGCACACTATTATCAACCATTCTTGATTGTACAAGACCTTGTCAGCAAAAATACATTTTTAAGGCGACGTTCCTTTCTTGTGCTATACGTATAAGTCACTTTTACTTTACTTTTACAAATCTGAAATAATTTGTTATTACTGATTGTACAAATTGCATAAATGTAAATGCAGCACAGATAGAGAGGACAACTTAAGAAAAAAGGTTTTTTGTATTACATAATTAATTACAAATAAATAAATGAATATGATACGTGACATGATATGATATACATATATATATATATATCTATATACATATATATATATATCTATATACATATATATATATATATACAAAATGGAAATAAGCCAAAAAAACAAATTATTTACTACTTAAGTTTTAACATGTCCAGTAAAAGCAACAATTGAACTGAAATTTGCAAACTTATTTAGAATCGTAAAACGTATGTGTATCCACTTTAACGTCAATATTATTAATTAATTCAAATACACAAAGTCGTTCCATTTGTAGTAAAATCACTTATTCTTGAAAATGCTAAAAGATTTGAGACAACAAACAGAACAGAGAAAGAATTTCGTTAACTTCTCACTCACAATTTGTTTTATTCCATTTTAACATCGGCAGCCCAATATTTATGGAATCCCGATAGATTCATTAATTTTTTTAATAATAGAATTTGTTCTTGAAGTTTTCGCTACTATGGTTGTGGGAGGATTTACGACTTTGCGCTGCATACTCTATAATTAGTGCTTTTAAATCATATTAATGCGGGTAAAAATAATTTTGGATCTCTACAACTCTCTAAACTACACTGATTCGAAGATACAATTTTCCAAATAATAGACATATTTTTGTTCGAAAAAACCATTTAATTTTTTGAAGTCGTGTCCTTAACTTACGCTGTGTAGACACTATAATTATTTGATATCAATGTTATTGTTTAAGGTTAAAATATGCGATATTAAATGACATATTAAACAATTTCTCATTTTAAGCCACATTTTAACAGGGTTTTTACATGTTTTAACAGGTGTTCTCTTCAGCTTTTATGAGATCCGATTGCTCGCTGATGCCGTCAATATCAAATACTTTGCGTGTTTTGCACATTCTCTGTGGACGCCCTGAACTTATAGTGACCTATGGCGAACATTCTGAGAGCATATTGAAAATGCTTAATTGTTTGGGACCACTTCCGAAAAGACTCAATGATGATAAAGACTCTGGTTTTGGAGCCATGTTGATAATTGATCGTGATAAAGACTTTGCCTCACCTCTACTTACACCAGCCATATACGCTGGTCTTCTAATGGAAGTTTTTAAAAATAATGGTGGAACTTTGCTTTTGGACATGGACCAGAATAAGATAAAACAACAAAAACTGCCGATATTCGTGGTACCAACGAAAAAAGAAAAGGAGAAAGCACAATCAAACATGGAACAGAAAAACACAAAACCGGCCACTATACGTTTGAGTGCGTCATGTGATGAAATTTATGCCGAAAATCGTTATAGACATTTTGCTGCTGCAAGTAGCCAAATCCGGCAACAAGCTAAGTCGATAAGTATGGAATTGCAAAAATTAAACAATATGAAGTTGGACGAAATGCACGACTACGTAAATCGCAAATTGCCAAAAATAACTGAATTGAAAAACAAACTTCTTTGTCATTTAAATGCCAGCGAGAAGGTTATAGAAATGCTGGGTTCAAATTATCAACGTGTCCAGTCGTTGGAGGAGGATATTCTAAACAATGTGTCGCGTAAGAAAATTCTTGCCGATATCGATGAGTTACTAGCTATCGATGGCCAAAAGTACAATATCTTGCGATTAATATGTCTGCTCCACATCTGTGCTGGTATATCGTCCGAAGAGTTATCACAATTTATTCGCAACTATTGCAATTATTTTGGTTTGAAACACTTGACTATTTTCCAGTATTTAACGCATGTTGGCCTTCTACCTGCTCTGGGCGATACTGCTGTCTCCATTGCTAATATACCATTGAATAAAACAGCCACAAAACTCTTTTCCAATATTCCTCTAAGTATGCCAAAATTTCAACAAACTAATTTTCAAGCTAATGCGAATCGTCTAAAGTTATTGGTTTCATCAGCCGGTGCAGAAGATATGGACAATGTGTCAATATCATCCCCTTTGACTGTTTCCGGCTCTTCGATGGATTCAGCAGCGTCAGCATGTCCTAGTTATGTTTTTAACCGACTTTACATACCCTTGATAGCCCAACTGAGTTCCTTTCTGCTAAAATCTTCCAATACGGAAGATTTTGTACAAAAAATTGGCATGATTGATCACATACAAATAAATTCCCAATCTTCTAAGGCTTTCCATCAAGCGGTGAAGCAAGGAGATACAAAAGAGTTGTTGCCTCTTATGAAACGCAATGTATTGGTGTATGTTGTGGGGGGCGTCACTTACGCTGAAGTAGCAGCTTGTAACTTAATTTCAAAACTTACTGAATCTCAGGTATTTGTGGCATCTGATTGTATAACATCGGGTGCCGATTTAATAGCGGGAGCCTTCTAGCACAAAACTTGAAAGGGCAAACAACAAATAACAAAAAAATTAATAGTATATACACACGAATGTACACAACTGCAGGTTATTTAAAAAACTGTACAATAAATAAGCAGGTTGTATTTAAAGTCTTAAAAAGAATCCTCAAATAAAACTATATGGCAATATTTTTAATTTTTTAAATAACTTTACAACTGTGTTTTTAATGAATTTTGCAGGGTTCCGTTATATGTGGTACTTTGTAAATTATGTACGTCAAGTCAAGAAATAGATTTTTTACCGGCTATGTATTTTCATAAATGAAATATTTTGTGTAAATCGCTGTGGAACTATTCAGATTCAATGTCATTGATAACAAATTCCAAAGTTTTACCATATAAAACTGAGTTTTCAGAAACTTCATCTTTCCGGGGCATTTGATAAAAGACTTTTCGCTAAACACAGCTACAATGATAACCATCTATAAAATGTTTAAGAACATAAGAGAAAAACTCATTGCGGAATTGGGAGAAGTGTTGCAAATGAAGCTAACTTGAGAATAGAAATTAACAATATAAATATATGTATTGGTTTATTGTCGATCCAATTAACTGCATCACTAGTTAACATACAAGTATAATAAAATAATTTGTTTTTCCGTTTTTCTTGTTTTTTTTAATAGTATCATTAATAAATATAAACAGATTAATGTTATAAAAAATCTCTCACATTTGGGCATTCAAACGGCTTTTGAACATAATTTCTTAAAAAAACTTTTATATAGACGTATTCGATTTATTTCTATAAAAAATAAATGAGTACGTATTGTTATGTATACATTTTATAAGAATTTTTATATTGTCGGATTTTATTTATTTTTTTGTATTTTTTACACTTGAGGGATAAATATTATTCCAATTATTTTCAACCAAAAAACCCAGAAAAATGGGTTTACAGAAATTTAATTTTGTGTGGGAAAAGTTTCAAATTTTTGCAAAATCAATGTAGATCTGGACAACATATTAAATTAAAATTTCATGAATAAAATAGTTTGCTTGATTGCCGATGTCTCTACCTACAATTCGAACGCTTACTTCTCAACTACTGGCTGACAGACTTGATGGAATCGGCCCAACAGAAACGCAAAAATTGCACCCTTTTTGTTTATTTTTGTTATGGGACCCGAGTTTGACGCGTAGTTGTATTTTAGACAGTAGTCTATCGGTTTAGATCTGTAAGCGACACTATGGCCACAATCCGCGTTAAGTCGAGCTATGTTAAAATAATAAGGGGAAAAAGGGAAACAAGAGGGGAAGATGGATGTTCTTAGTGCAACAATCGGAAAATGCGGCCTCCATAGCAATACATCCAAAAACGGATTCAGATAAAAATGTTCACAAGGCAACATGGCTATCTCCTGATCATAACATGAGAAACCATACTTATCATTTAGTAATTGAAAGCAAAACATAATTCCAGTGTTATGGATGTTAGCGTGTGTGCTAACACCTAAGGTGCATTACCTCAAAATAACCACAGCCTATTCCAACAAACACTAAATTACAATAATGTTCCTGAGACACGGTGGTAACACATTGCGATTTAGATAGCAACTACCACCAAATCCGTATTTGGGTATAAAAAACGACGCTGAGATAAGCCCTAGTACGAAAGAATATGGTATTGTATTTGAGACTCCCTTTTTAAATGGCTCAAACGGCTAGGGAAATAGAGGAGAGTGAGGGTATGAAAAGACCCAGGGACAGAGGTGAAGACTGAAAATTTCCCCGAAAAGCAAAAATTATAGCATAGCTCTCCTCCCTGCCAGAACACTGTCGTAAATATAGAACCAGTGTTGTAAATATAGGATATAAGTCAGCAGTATCACGGCTGAAGAAAACTAAATCTGCAATTGTTGATGACGATGAGTCGCCAGCACGCACCATCTCTAAAACGATTGTATTCTAAGTGTATTATGTACTGTGTTCAAAAAATCTGTCTTGCTCAGTCTGCTGAGCGTGATAAACCTATTCTAACTGATCTGATTGGATCTTGTCAGCGCGGCTTCAGACATGGTAATTGCACAATGGACTAGAAGTTCACACACCGCTAAATCCGGGAGAAGAGTCAAGAAAAACGGATCGATATGTATTATTTTTTGTGAACTAGAAACCTGTCTTCTGATAGTTTGATACGGTAAAAATAGTGTGAATGAAGCCATATCCGAATTTAGTACTCCTGCGAAGGTTATTTCAGTTTTTCGACTTTGATCGAAGTCTTCAGCTAAAAGTTTCTATATACACCTATAGTATATGGATCATCTACTGCGGTTCCATCGTCAGTAAAACTAACGATGGCAGTCTGGAAATTCGAAGAAGAGCATTGCTTGCAAATAAATGCTACTAAGGCTTAGCAAACGATTTAATGACAAAACCCTCTCCATGAACAGAGATTCAAATGAAACTATGGCCAGACCTATTCCTACTTGTCTTACTGTACAGCTAAGCATCCATGGTTATGATAGATCCCAACGCTTATCCACGAAAAGTTTTCAGCGAACTCGACAGGCGGGGCAGGTGGGAGATGACGGCAGTTGTAAGAACCAGTTTTTTGCGACGTTTTTAAAGCTTGGTGTGACGAATTGGGAAAAACCAAGCGTTTAGGAATATTTTCTACGTGCGGCGTATAATTGATATGTGTGTTTAAGCAAGTATGTAAGTATTCGTTTGGGTGCTGCAGTCCCCCTCACTAAAATTCCGTGTGGGATGTTTATTTATGTTGCAGATAGCTTATGATTTTTTCTTTACATTCATGTTTTAGTAATTACCGTGGTAATCTACCGCAATCGCGGGTTCAAATAAATATGGTACAATCATTTAAGTCGTTAAGTTTGAAAGAACTCTATAGAGTTTTACCGAACTTGTTCCTGGCTGACTCGGCGTGAGCTGCAGCGTCCAAATTTAAGTGTTATAAAAAACACACGTAGAATTGCAATAACACGTGTAATTGCAATAATATTCAAATCCCTATCTAACACAGATACAGATTGATAGACTGGACAATGTTATAACTATTTGTCATATTTTCCCAACGTGATCTGACTCGTTCAACAATGTGGTTTTATTAAATTTTATAGAAAGAGCCGCCGCAAAAGTAGCATTTGAAACAGAACTCATATTCTATCCCTCTAAATGATTGTGTTGTATAGGCGGTGCCATGCTCCTTTTTATAACTATAAACTAGCATATTGTAGGTCAATTTCCTGATTGATAGTATCATATTCATGTTTTTCTTTTATCATTGTAACTGCTTTATAGTTTTTGTCAAGACCTAATCCCCCATTATCTATACCATATGTTTAAAATCTTATCTATAAATCGCTAATAATTCATAAGATATTGTCGTTCAAAATTGTAGGTTATGTGGACTGCGCTACTCCCCTTTTCACAATCATAAACCAACTAAGTTTATGATTGATAGAAAAATACAGGTAATTTGACATGAAGATTGGCCTTTATATTGGCCTTTATATTGGCCGTTATAATGGATTTTTAAGATGAGAGCTATTTCCTTTCCACGCAGATTACATATATAACGAACATAACATTTTATCGCTTATGACATTTATACGCTGGTTATCCATTTGTCGGTTTTAATAGTAAATAAGACAAAAAACCCGTTTAAATGACCGCCTCTGGCTTGGTCACAGCAGTGAATCCTTTTGAGGTAGTTTTTGACCACTTTTTCGAACATTTCGGGCGGTGTCTCGGCGATAACTTGACGAATGTTGGTTTTCAAATGCTCCAATGTTTAGCTATCATCCAGGTAAACACGGCCGTTGACGTAGCCCCACAAAAAAGGCTAATAGCATCAATTCGCATGATCTTGGTGCCAATTGACGTCGCCATAACGTGAAATTACGCTTTCTGGAAACTTCTCATGCTCTAAAACCAAAATCGGTCGTGTTGCGTGGTAATTGCAGGCCAAAAAAGTCGATTATCATACGACCATAGTGCTCTGAATTGTAATTTGGATTAACCGCTATACTTTCACTAGCAGAAGCAATATTTTCAGCAGTGCATACATTGCGACGATGCACAGGCCTAACCACATCTGTAACGTTTCCAGTCTCTTTACATTTCCTTATAATCTTGCCAATTCTTTGCACAATAGGTCGATTATGACGGCCGTAATGCACGAAAAGATCCCACGTTTAAATCACCACTTTGTAGTAAGTTTTAACTATTTCTACACGTTTTTGGTTGTTAAACGATTCACATTAGCAAATGGCAAACTTTTCACAAAATAATCAACCTCTACCGATGAAAGACACGCCCAATAAATCCGATATTTAGTGCTCAAAAACCATCAATTAACAATGTGTCGATTGCCAAAAAGCTCAACATTGCGCCACAAACCATTTGAAACCACTTGAATAAGGTTGCATACAAAAATAATACCGATGTACGGTTGCTCATCGAGTTAACGCAAAAAATCGACTAATTTTAAACAGATGTATAACGAAGAGCAAATGCCTACTAACTTTCACCATCTTTAAGGCCTGTTGGAAGGCTTTTAATACCTTCTTTCCACCACTGTAACAGAGAAGAGGGAGAACACTCAACAAGATTTAAATGAGATCACTGCCTGAGCTTACCTTTCTATAGCAACGAGAGCACTGGTATGTATATTCCCTTGCCATGCTGTTGGCTTCAGAACATTCATTCATTAGATCCGCTCATTTGGCATGTGAGCGACTCAGTTCATGCCCAAAATGCTCTATCTCGTCTATAAAATTCGCAAACAAATATAGATCTGGTCTACTTATTAAATAAAAGCAAACGGAGGCTACGGGTTAAATGAAGGAAGCTTTAAGAAAATAAAGTACGTGCTATAAATGTAAATCTCACACTGTGCAAAAGGAATAGAATAAATCGTTGTTCAAATTTATTGCGTTGATAAGATAATTCAAGCAAGCAGCTCCAACACGTTTGCCTGCATCTCCCAACGTTAACAGTGCTGACATTCAATTTTAAATTGCAGTTGTAAGCGAAGGCGATAAGACACCACCGGACTGGTTCAGTGGCACAAAACATAAAAAATTACCATTTCAACCTTTCATTGTCAATCGTGGAATCTACAGCATGCCGAAAATGTATTTTGTTGGTATTGATGTGGGGACATCCTCGGCCCGCGCCGCTTTGATAACATCAGATGGTAAAGTTCTGAAACAGGCTGTGCAGAATATACGTATTTGGAATCCAGAACATGAACATTTTGAACAATCGTCCGATGACAT
Source organism: Philornis downsi (assembly GCA_019455685.1). Classification (NCBI taxonomy): domain Eukaryota; kingdom Metazoa; phylum Arthropoda; class Insecta; order Diptera; family Muscidae; genus Philornis; species Philornis downsi. The sequence continues at coordinate 96,974 of JAHXMU010000301.1, read as the reverse complement.
TTGGAATGCAGTTTGCCAATGTGTTAAGGTATGTTAGTAATTTCTGAGAGGGAGGAGCATTACAAAGTGGTGATGGTGGAATACAGTGGTGTGGAAAGAGAGTGAAAGAGAGGGGAGTAAGCAAGTGATTTATATTCCCTCTTATTTGCACCAAGTGTTGATCGCGAAAAGTGTGCATATTTTTACTGATAAGAATCGGTTTGACCTATAATCAAGAGCGATAGGTCAAATGAAGCGATTAAATATGCATAATTCGTTACAGATTGTTGTAACAAGTGGAGTTAATCGATTCCGCCAAAGAAACTGTCATATCGTAAAAATTAGTTAGATTTCAACAAGTTACTCTTTATGTAATGCATTTATGCTACTACGAACGTGGGCGACAAAGTCAAAACAAACAAATGAACAACCAGTTCTCTTGTGCTCCATTAGATACCAATTTTACTCACTTGACCGACTAGGACAATTTTTTACATGTTTTATAGGGTTTGGTTCTACACCGTTTCCTATAGAATTGTATATTTTGTTAGAAATGGAAAATAGTTTGGTTAGAAATAAAAATTCCATTTGAAATTCGAATCAAATAAAATGATTGGAACTTTCTGCGTTATTTGCAATTAAAACAAGTGGACAGATATAAAATTGGGTTAAATTAGTTGGGCACGCGCAGTTTTGTAGTCGGTCAAGGCCTTGTAGAAACATTGTTAGGCAATTTAAGTATATCACATTGAGAGTTTGATTTCATAAAATGGGAAAACTCCGATCAAAACCATTGAAGACGGTAAAATCATATATGCATGTGTGTAGGCGCAAAAGCAAAACATAAACCAACATGGTCCGTTTTTAGCAGAAATCATCCTCGACCTTGTAATTTACTGCTGCGTCCAGAAAACAACATAATTTGCCAGTTTAATTAACTTAATTTAATTATATTAAATCTAAGAAATATTTCTTCTCTAAGTCAGTAGCACTATGACAAATTTCTGCATCAAATTTCACATCATAAATGTTAGTGTTTGAGTTACACTTTACGATTTCAACTGCTTCTCTTGAGCGAAGAAGAATAGCACTGCATTTTGTTTACGAAATGAAATTTCTGACGCGAAAATATCTAGAATGTTGCAGAAGGTTTTTGGCTTTGGTGTTTATAAGGGACAATAATGGTTTAAAGGAAACAGAGAACGAATTAAAGGTGAAGGACCCAACGGACGACCACCAGCTTCCATCACGGAGATTTGGTGCTCATAAGCCATTGATTAACAATTATGGATCTTGCTGATGACGCTAGTATTTAAATTGGTTCAGGCGATTCCATTTTAGAAGAATTAGGGCCCCAGACTCGTCAAATCTCAATTAATATTAAAAACATCAATTTCTTTATTTCAAATATTTGGTTTTTTGAGAGCTTTTCGCAAAATCGGTCGCTTTTTCTTAAATTCCAAAGATCGCTCATAAGACACTATTTCGAGTCTATTGAAGCGATCCAACCTCAATCACAGTGCGCTTTGAAGGAAGGTGGGTATTTGGTTTGCTTCGACGATTGGAGAAATTTTGGCATAAGTGTATTGTATCCGGAGAAATACTTCTAAGGCAATGAAATAAAAGCAAATAAATTATTATTTTTAAATACTTTTAATAAATACTTTTTACATTCGGTAGTAATCAACATCACAATTTCAATGTTAAATTTATTATACCATTACCTTCAATACTGTAAAAAAAAAACTAATACAAACTTTTCGAAGAACAACAGCGAAAATTGGTTCTTTAAAGCTGCCTTACTGGTAGCCACGCTAACTGTCGTGAATCTTTATGGAATTTCATAAAACTTGGTACAGCCTAATATTTTGGCGTAATCCTTGGGTTAACATACTCGTACATACGAATTGATCAATTTTGAAAAAATGAATGGTCCCCTAATCAGAAGTTTCGGTAAGCTATTACATAATTTTGCTCCCTACATAAATAATAAACGCGTTTTCACATCGTTTTTGTGACGGTTTTGACGAGTATCTGAGTTTATTCGTATTTTCGAGAGTGATTTAAACTGTAATTTTAATTGAAATTTCAGTTATAGAAAAATGTTAATCTAAGAAAGTCGAAATTTACCCCTTCTATTTTGACGTTCAAGCGCCGGCGACAAAAAACGTTTTAGTGTAAATCATGCTACCGATTGTGACTCTGTGAGGGCGATTCCTCGAGCTAAAGCGGCTTATAAAGCCGCGCTGATATAAAAACCCGTTACAAAAGAATTTACTTTTAAATGTTGAAATGAAATAGTGGCATTTGCATTTGGCGGCAAATTGTGGTATCAACATAAAAAAATGTCGTTGTTTAAGAGATATAAAATTTCAACTACTATATCGTAGGTGATATACGAATACATTTAACGAATGCGTACTTCGTATGAGTTGCTTGATACTAACAAATTATATACAGGATGGCGCACCAATTGTGCTGCAATACCAAATTCAAGTAATTTTTTTAAATCAATGTATTTCGTTTATTTTCTTTGTATTGTATAGGAAATTAAATTTTATTTTATATAACTAATTGGTTTTGGAGATGATACACCATAAATGATCACCATGCTCATTTATGCATATGCGACACCATCAAAAAATTATTCATTGGCCTAAAGGGTTGAATTCGGGATCGTCTCAATTATTGCTTTAATAGTCTGCATCAATTCAGTCAAATTCTTTGGTTTTGTTTTGTACACCTCTTGCTTGACATAACGCCATTAAAAAAAGTCCTGAGCAATCAGATCAAATGACCTTGGGGCTGGCGGAAAATTACATTTCTGGATATTAATTGGTTTGGGAATTTTCGTTGGAGTTCCGCCGTAACCGTTTTGGGGATATGTGCAGTTGCTTCATTTTGCTGGAACAAAATGCTGTTGAAACGGACACGTATTCGACGTATTCTGGATAAAAAAAAAAACTATTATTATTACGTTTTGTGTTTGTATCACGATTCATGCGCCACCCTATACATAATTCAAGTACGAGCGTAATTAAAATCGGTGTTCCAATGACAATTTATGTAAAATAACTATCTAACAACGGTTTATTTTTTTATTAATATGTATTGCTATATCAAAATTAAGTATAACAAAATTTCCTGGTATTTCGCGGAAATTTCCAAAAAAATACAAAATCTCACAGCAAATCGAATGAATGGAATAGAAATGGATTGCAATATAAAATTTAGAACTAAACGTCCTTGAATAAAAGTAAGTAGACATTTGCTAATTTACCCTGTTAACTAATAGAATTATTTTAAGTTTATTTACAACGAAATCCATTTGTGTCAAAATTATTTAACATTTGTCAAGCGAAATCACATATACTCATTAAAGAAGTTTATATATAGTATTGCTTAATAAATTTGCTTCTGCTATTCAGAAAATTATTAATAAGCAGAGATCGTCATGGAATCGAAATCAAATACGAAAATAGTTTTGATTGGTTTCAATTCCTGGTTGGAATCTAAATCTAAAATAAATCTAAATTGTGTTCAATTTTGTTTCTGTTACATACATCCAAAACGAAACGGAATTAATAGAAACAATTTTAATTGTGATTTAGGTTGTGAAATGTTTCGTTTGCACTTCATTTGAAAATTTTCAATTCAAAAAACCCACACAATTATTGAGTAGATGAAAAAATTTCTGAGAACTTGGTGTTGTAATTTCCGAAAATAAATTATTTGAAACATTTTTACCTTTCGCAGTTTGGAAAGAAAAAAATGAAATGTCTTTAATGTGTGAGGGTAATATTTATATTATGTGCTACTAGCTGACCCGGCAAACGTTGTTTTGCCTGCAAAATATTAATGTGGTAAAAAAAAATTAATTGCAAAAATCTCGTCACCAACGCCATCTATCACTTCAAATAAAACCTTTTAAACATTCCGGAATACTCTACCAATAATTTAAGACCAAAATGAGCCAAATCGGTCCAACCGTTCTCGAGCTTTAGCGAGACTAACGCACAGCAATTGATTTTTATATATATAGATAGATTATAAAGCCTATTGCCATTGATTCTATAAAGCTTATAAATGGTAAATACCAAACATCAAAATCTATCAAACAAAAAAAAAAAAAAAAAAAAAAATCATCTGTACCCTACTATTTGAACATTTTAATTATTGATCCCAGAAAAAGTTGATTTCTCTACATAGTAATTAGCCTCTATGATTTTAATACATTCCAATTCACAAATTAGGGTTTACCATAAAAAAAACAAACTTCGTTTAATCGGCCAGTTTACATAGAAGCTATAAAAATTGTCGTGGCAATGAAATCCGTTTTCATTTTGAACTGTGATGACTAAGCATACAATGTGTGCCAAATTCGACAGAATCCACGATATGAAACTATGAATATACAAGTTAAATAATCTGTCACTTGCTTAATTTTCCTTCAAGTTTAGCAGGCGTTAGAAATAAATATATAATCGGTCTACTAATAAGCAATTACAGAGTAAACTCTCAATTTTGGAAAATCGACTAATTTGTATGGGAGATATGAGAGGGACAGTGACAATGCATCTATTTCATTTTCAGACTGTTTAATCAGTACCATATTCGTTTGGCTCTATTGCATAAAAAATGTGTGCATGTGTAAAAAAATATGTGGGCAAAGGATATGACTCTAGGAATAATTGGGTTAAATCGGTCATTTGTATGGGGAATATCAGAAGAGTTATGACTGTTGATTTTTTTCAAATGTTTCCAACTGCCTTCTTCGAATTAGGAATTACAGGAAAGCATTAAATATTGAAAAGTCGTCAATTTATATCGGAGACAGAGAGATAGATTGGTGACTGAATAACGAGAAATCGCATTGTCGCTTTCACTTTATATTCAACACACAGTAAATGATAAATTATTTTGATGAAACATTTTCGGTAATTATAACAAGAATAACGAAATAACATCTAAGTGATATGAACATGTATGAAAATTTGAGTAAAAGTACGTAAACGCATCGTTTGGAATAGTAGTGATACTGGAAACTTTCAAATAATTGTGAACGTTTGTGATAATATATCGCCATAATAACTTTATTCTACATACCATATTCCAAAACAGTGCAGCAGACATGCCGTCACCTCACTCACAATTGCGGGTGCTGTATGGTAATCTGATTTAATTTTACATCAAGGCGATATTTGCAGTCGTCATCACTTACGGTTTTTCATAATTTGCAATGTAGCCGATTTGTACTAATTAGTTTGTTTCTTTTTCAAATTTGTAATTTGGTTCGATTTTCTCATATCAATTAAAACAACAATGCACATTTGCGATCAAGAAAGACAGCAAATTTGTCGTAGCAAATTTTGTATTGCCACTGTTTTGAATTGCTTCATAAACGTCTGTGAAACCAATTCTTTAAGTTGTGGAAAATGTACTACTCTCACCCGGCTGCCGTACCTGTTTGGGGTGTGTTTAAAAATGACAACCTTATTGCATTTTAGTTTGTTTGTCAGAGGCATAAATAAGACAAGTGTTTTGCTTTTTGGCGATTTTCTGCTATCGAAAAAATGGATCAAAGAGGTTGTATCAAATTTTGTGTAGAAAATGGAATTAAGTACTCAAAAACACTTGAAATGTTGACAGTGGCATACGGTGAGAGTACTCTGAGTCAAAAAGATGTTTACCAGTGGTACAAGCAGAAGGTCGAGAAGATGAAAACCGATGAAAATATTGGGAAAGTTTAGAAAATTGTTATGGAGAATCGTTGAATTATAATTACAGAAGTTGCTGAGGATGCCGGCATATCGGTTGGCTCATACCATGTAATCTTTTCGGAAATTTTGGGCAAGAAGCGTGTGGCAACGAAGTTCGTTCCAAAATTGCTGAATTTTGATCAAAAACAGCGTCGCATAACCATCGCTCAGGAATTGTTGAATGACGTCAACAATGATCCAGATTTGCTTCAAAGGGTCATAACTGGTGACAAATCATGGATATATGGTTGTGTCATCGAAACCAAAGTCCAATCGTCCCAATGGAAGAGTCCAGGAGAGCCAAGACCAAAAAAAGCATGCCAAAGTCGATCAAATATCAAGGTTTTGCTCACTGTTTCCTTCGATTACCATGGCGTAGTGCATCAGGAGTTGTTACGACAAGGTCGTACGGTAAATAGAGAGTATTACCTTGAATTTATGCGCCATTTGCGTGAAGCAGTACGAAAAAAACACCCGGAATTGTGGACAAAAAATTCATGGCTTTTGCATCATGATAATGCACCTGCTCACTCATCTTTGCTTGTGAGAGATTATTTGGGCAAAAACAACACCGTTATCATGCCTCAGCCACCGTGTTCGCTAGATTTGGCCCCTGCGACTTTTTCCTGTTCCCAAGATTGAAGAGACCCCTGAAAGGGTGGCGTTCTGCGACGATTGAGGAGTTAAAAACCGAATCGCCAAACACGCAAAACACTTGTCTTATTTATGCCTCTTACAAACAAAGTAAACATGCTCTATGGATACAACGTAGCCCGTGAAATTTGAAAATTTTGCCACACCTCGTAAACACATATAAAATATAAACTCCTATTGTAACTCAAAACATTTGCTTGTTTTGAAATCCTGGAAGACGTAACTTAAAATTAAGTTTCTTGAAGATGGCAAAAATTAGAACATTTTACTTTCAATGTTTGGTTTTAACAAAATTTCTTTAAGCGATTTTCCATGATCTAGGGCAGAGTATCAAAACATGATAACATTTTTAAAAACAGGCAGCAAATTTGGACGGAGCCCACAACATTTATACCTTAAGTCATATTTAATAACTATCGTTTGTTAAAGATTGCATTTTTAAAAACCCCATCCGTTTACGAGAGTGGATCTCCATGGCCAGCACTTGTTGACTTCTATGACTCAGCATTGCACTCGATCTTGTATCCGGTGTGATATTTAAAACTAATATCATTTCTAGGCTAATTTCTCCTTTTATGCTGTCAGAAAATCACAAAATTTCTTAAAAGGTTGGTTTTATTATTGTGTGAGCAACTTTTTTCCTGCTACACTAATTTTTCTCAATTTGGCACTTGCGGGCCAAATGGAATTATGAAATGAATGGATGAAAATGGTTATCTTTTTTTTATTAATTTTTCAATAACCAAGGCCGCAGTTAACGGGTAATACTCTTTTCGGGAACCGGTATCAATTAACAGCCGCCGTACATAGCTTTTAGTAAGTAAATGCTGCGATAGTTGAAATAACAAAAAATTATCCGTTTTGAAGAACTTGGATTGAAGCTTCACTTGGGATAGTGTAGAGAAAGTTATACCTACTCATCGTCAGATAAGTGTGATGCGACCCCGTATTTTGCATTATATGTCGAATTTGTTTTTCACACTTTGCGATAACCAGGCCTGCGATTAGTGTGATCCTTTAAAGAATTATATACCTATACAACGAAATGACTGATTCCGTTTTTGCAAAATGTTTGTAGGTGTTGTTGGTCAGAATTCTACAATTCCACATGTGCGTCTTTGACAATTTCAAGTTGTGGATTTGTGTTTAACGTCTTATCTCAGATGGGTATTTCTACTGATTGACAAAATGAGTTAACGACAAAATCTGTATGACTTATGATGTCGGGTTCTGCAGTTTAAAATCCATAGTATTGTTTTTTTTTTCTTTTTTCTATATAGTTAAAAAATTTCTTTAATTATTCTGATTTATCATTTACAGGATATTACCAGTGAAGTTGCGAAGGAGGAAGTCGTTGCTATATCCTTTGATGCCACCTGTTCTTTGGTTATCTTAGGAGAAAATGGCGAACCTTTGCCTGTAAGCACAAATCCGAATCCGCAACAAAACATTATTTTATGGATGGATCACAGGGCCAGCAAAGAAACCGATCATATTAATGCGACAAAGCACGACCTTCTTAAATATGTAGGCGGTCAAGTGTCGGTAGAAATGGAATTGCCCAAATTGTTATGGTTAAAGAATAACTGCTACTTATCCACATGGTCGAAGTTGTGGAGAGCATTTGATTTGCCGGACTTTTTAACATGGCGCAGTACCGGCTGTGACTCCAGGTCTCTGTGTTCCGTTGTCTGCAAGTGGAATTATGATGGCATGAACATGCAGTGGAGTCATGAATTTTTCAAGGAGATTGGTTTAGAGGAATTGCTACGAAATGATGCCGAAATTATCGGAACTAATGTTAAGGAGCCGGGTAGTCCAGTCGGTAGCGGTTTAAGTGAGGCAGCTGCCAAAGAAATGAATTTACTACCAGGCACCGTTGTTGGCACTGCGCTGATCGACGCCCACGCTGGAGCTCTGGGAATGTTTGGCTGCCGCTCCACTGAGTATAATTGTGAGTTACAAGGAAAATTAGCTTTAATTTGTGGCACTTCTACATGCCATATGAGTTTAACCCGAGAACCCTGTTTGGCACGAGGCATTTGGGGCCCGTATCGTAGTGCCATAATACCCAACTATTTTTTGAATGAGGGAGGACAGAGCGCAGCTGGTCTATTATTAGATCATGTAATAAAGACACATCCGCAGTATATGCATATTAAAATGAAGCTGAATGAAAATGAGTAAGTTTTTATTTAACAGAAATCTATTAATATATAAGACAAGACGTAATATTTTGCGTCGCTTAATTTAAATTACGATATTTCGACCCTTTATTGAACCCACCACATAAATGATTTTAAACGCTGCGGCTTAAATTTGATCATAATATCCGAAATGTCTAAAAAGTTCTTTATCCGAATATTTTGTACCGCCTAACATTAATGACAATGAGCCAATTAGCCCCACCCTTTCCTTTGCGCACCATAAAAATCACTTAAACATTTTGTTTCTATAAAAATTGTTATAGAAGTTTTTTGTTTCATGACTTTTTACGTCGATTGGGCGATCACCGTTTATCTTGCTGGCTGTGTGGTAGACATGATAACTACCGTAAAACTGCGAGAAACTCCCAAAAATTTGATGCATTCTAATATTATGCCAGAACCTCTTCCGATACCATCATTTTTCCCCCGTAACTCTTAATACGTAAAATGCAGTAACCCAATTTTGTTCTTTGTGTTATTTTACAACGCTTATCAAAACTAAAAACACAAAAAAATTATGGATTTAAGTACATGTCCATGCAAATGAGCAATATATCTTATATATGTATATTCGTAGGTCCATATCTTCTACTCAGTTATATTAAATTCAATTAATCTTGGCGCACGTTAAAAGTTTGATAAACTAAATTCCCATAAAGAAAATTAATCGCATTGAAACCCCTACTATTTAGATATAGATTGGCAGATTTTTTGAAATTAAATTTTATCCCTGTAACTCCATATTCGTAGATCGCAGCAACCTAATATTTTGTACATTATATTATGTCATAGCTGCTAGTAAAACTTTGGTACTTCCTATACAAATTACCGACGTAAATCATATATTTTTCGCTTCACATCGAGCAATCAGTTATACTGAATTCACCAAAATTTAATGGACATTATGCGTTTGATGATCTTGTTTTTGAGAATTAAAATAAACTGCAATGCCACACCCATTAGGGTACCACCCATTCAAATTGATAGATTTTTCGAAATTGAATATTTCCCATGTAGACCCTAATTCATAGACTGCAATAACTTAATTTTTTTTTCAATAATATTAAAATGTAATGTTTGGCAAAATGTGACCAACTGGACCGGTAGTCACGCCTTTTTGGTGTCTCCCATACAAATTACGTAAAGGCTTCTTCTATAAGCTGTAATAGTTTACGTTCAGCATTTGTTGATGACAACCTAGCTATTTACCACGCTCCCTCCCTAATATTCCACACACTTTTGAACCGATGCAAAATGGAATTGGGTCAAGGTATACTCGTATTTAAGTCAGCTCATCTGACTGAAATTTCTGTACTGATTATATGTCTACTTGAATCCTCTAAAACTTTGCACGCTTTACTTTTATACCACTCTTGTTTAGGAAGTTCGTTATAAAGATTATGAACGTTTTCAATGAATTAAATTTATAGATTTATAACATAGATTAAGCTTTTCATTTTGGTTACACATAAGTATTCAGAATATTCGAGAAGGAAAATAGTCAGTGCAGAAATTTCAGTCAGTTTTTATTAAATATTGCTCTGAATTAAGGCACGATTTATTTATTTACTTATTTTATCAATCAATTTGTAAGTGTAATTGTTTTTTATTCTCAGAACAAGGTTGACTACATGTTTGATGCTTGTTAAACTATATCGAATTTAGTGCAATTGAATGAAAGATGTGAACTAGAAATATAATTTTTCTTTCACTCCATCCTTCGTCCTTGTAAGCGATTATTTTATCTATTTCGTGTTCTGTCAAACTTTTTCCTCACAGCATATCTTTTTTATTGCTGAATTTTACCACTTCTTCACAAAAATAATAATGATCTTATCGCTTGCACCTTTAAAAACTCACTAATTGAACTTGGCATTATAATTGTGAAACACACTAAAAACAGAATTATCGCAAGAACAAAAGTACCGTTATCTGCACAAATTCCAAAGTCTGTGTGTATGGTTGTTTCGTTCAAACAAGTATTTTGACAGAACATCATAACAACAAAACTTGGGTCGTTACAAAAATAAAGCAAATTTTATGAGACACACTTTATTGGTTAAATTGGGTAATTTGTATGGAAGACACCGGAGAGAGCGTGTTTATCCGCAAACCAATATGGAAGCAATACGATGGCCAAAAATGTAGATTATTGCAGCCTACCAATTAAAAATTACACCAAAGGGATTGTATTTCTTTAAATCGGTCAATCGGTATGAAAAGTATCAGAACGGGTTCGGCGTTCATTTTCTTCATAAGACCAACTGTTGCTAAATGCTTGACGTGCAACAGATTTGATTGAATTCGGTGTGACTGATATGAATGCAAGAATGAACATTTGTGTAAGTAATTTAGGAAGCGATGCTCTCATTCGATTGATTTTTACCAACTTTTTCTAAGCATTATGAATTAATATAGAAGCCAAAGTTTTAGATAATTGTATCGAATGAGTTTCGGAAGAAACATTGAACTGCGGAAAATCGGTCAATTTATAGGGGCTGGCAATGTAGTTCATGTTCATTTTCTGATCCAAATTTACTACAAATGTACTTAAGTGCGACTCATATCAGTGTTACTGAATATTAGATATCAGTGTACGAATATAAGAATTAAAACGGTCATTGGTGTAGGAGGTCCCAGAACGAGCACCGTTAACTAATCGATTTTTTTTTTTAATTTTGTCAAACATTATAATATAATGGAGAAAGTTTTTGGTTATTGAAGCCTTTATACGAAAGGTACCAGAAGGGTGTGTTTAGAAACCCCGACTACGATGTGGCGAAATGTTAGGTTATGTCTATTAGTCAGCCAGCCAAATATAGGGCGACTTTTTAATCGTGTTTTTTTTTTAAATCCAATAAAACACTCAAATCTGCATCATATGTTAACATTTTTTATTGGAATAGATAAATTGGTCTTCGCCATTTAATTTTTAAAGATAATTTCATGTAAATGTTGTCCGCGGCTCCGTTTCAAAATGTCCATTCGGAAGGGTCAATTTTTCGTCACTTTTTTGAACATTTTGGCCTGTATTCCACGGCCAACTCACAGGGCCACATCGAGAGATAAGCTGCTCACCAAATTCATCCCTCAACATATCCATTGTGTGGCATGTTGCACCGTCCTGATGAAATCACATGTCAACCAAGTTCAACTCAGCCAATTGGGGAAAAAAAACTCTTTTTTCCACGGTCGTCTTTGAAGAAAAGTGGACCGATGATGCCACCAGCCCATACACTGCACCAGACTGTCGCTTCTTATAGATGTATCGGTAATTCATGTATGGCATGTGGCTGTTCATCACTCCAGATGTCAGCAAGAAATGAGCCTCATCGCTGAACTCAATTGTTCAATAAAACAGCGGATTTTCATTAAACTTTTGTTAAGGCCCATTCACCAAAAATTAGACGTTGTGGTGGCCATTCGGCTTCAATTCTTGCGTGAGTTAAATTTTATAGGCTTTCAAACCCAAATCGACGTGTAAAATTTTCCTTGTGGTTGAGTAACACATCGCTGAGAACGGCGACGAATTGACATTTCACTATCGTCATTAACACTGGTCGCTACGGCTGCAATATATTCTTCGGTACGCACTCTACGTATGCGAGTCGGTGGTTTTGTGTCCAACAAAGTAAATTTCGTGTGACATTTGGAGATAACAGCATGAATTGTTGATTCAGAAGGTCGATTATACGACCTTAAAATGGTCGTATCAAACGATGCACATTTGTTACAGAGCACGAATTTTGATTATAAATTTCAACGATTTGCAATCGTTACTCGTTTGTTAGTCTTTCCATGATAAAATGGCAGAGTACCCTGTACACTTTTCACTTTGACAGATGACGTTTGGACGCCATTACCAAACAGTGCTGCCAACCTGAAAAACTTAAACCTTAAAAAATTCATCCTATAAAAGAATATAGGCTTACAGAGAATTGTAAGTCAATATATTGAACAAGGACCTGGGCTACCGCAGTCTAGAAAATGATAAAGGAAGGATTAAATTTCGGCAAATCGGCAAATTTGTATTGGAGGTACCAGCAGTTATGCGGCAATGCTGCCGGTTTTCATTACTTTCGGCAAAAGTTTAGTGCAATCCTGTGAGAGATATGAATCTAAGAATATATGGGCTAAATGAGCTATTTGTATGGGAAGTATCAGACTGGACATGCTACTGCAGTCAGTTCAGCCATTCTCAGTACTAAGTTCATCACAGGGATGGTGTGTGCCAAATTCGGCTCGAAAAATATGAAGTTAAGAATTTGTAAACTAAATCTGAGGTTAAATGGCAGGTACTAGAAAGGAAGAAGTTACTTGGTCGTTATTTGAAGTCTAGTTTCGCAAAATTGGTAAATTTTTATGGGAATGGGCGTGGCAATTTTCTCAAATTTTATCATGAATTGTGGAATAAAAAAATAAACAAAAATTTAAGTTGCCTCAATCTACGAGTCAGAAGTTATGGGGATACAATTGAATTTCGGAAAATCGAGCAATTTATGTAGATGGATTAATATTTTGCAATGAGGACAGCAAAAATGAATCTTAATTCTATATTAGCATTCTTAATCGAATATCTAATTTTCTGTTAGGTTAGAAAAATTAGGAAAACTGTAATTATAAAAAATGTATGATTTGTTTCTATCCCCATATTCAAAGGCTTACATTCCCCAAAATACATGATAATGATATACGTATAATATATATAATTATATATTATATTATTTTTTTTTTTATTTTCAGACACATTTACACATATTTGAACCGTTTAGTCAAACAGATTGCTAAAGAGAAAGGCTTGGATGATCCATGTTATTTGACTAGCGACATTCACATATGGCCAGATTTCCATGGCAATCGGTCACCAATAGCTGATCCAAACTTAAAAGGAATGGTTAGTAAATAATGTAAAATTCACTTATATCTTCATAATTAGAGTTTAGGCAATATATAAACAAATTGTAGAATGAGTGTAATAATTATATACATCATAAAATATCTCACAACAGCTTATGTTCAAATTTATGCTTAGGCCAATGTCCTCAAAAAACTTCGGGCTAGTCTGCCTCTTTGGGAAAAGAAATGGTAGTTATTCTGGAGCTAGAATTGAATAATATTTTTAAAAGTAATTTAGATTCCTCCTTAGGTGATAAATTGATTTTTTACTGAGAGTTGTTCGGAATGAATTCATTAGAATTGTTGTTTTAGAAGTGATGTGAATTACGTTGATTTGGAAGAATTTCCATTTACTTTTGCTGGTAAGTAATGAATCAGAATTACTGAAATGAAATGACTCAAAATCAGGGGAATCACTTGTGATGTCATTAGGGAGTTAAATAACATCTATATTTAACTTAACTATTTTAACCATTTTATTTGAAGAATGTTAAGTAATATAGTAGTGAGGTACGAAACAATGACGAAACGTTTGCAACATATCGCCGAAAAATATTTTTTATTTAATTGCAATGGGTGCACTATAAAAGCGTTTATGTAAACCTAAATTTAAAAAAAAACACACATTTTAATTATTTGGTTGGCGTTAAACACAGTTAACTTTAGTCTAAATTGATATTGAAATAATAACATATCTGATGAATATTTCGTTCTTGTAGCGCAAATCTAAATGTTTTTAATGCAACGCTAATAACAAATTGTCAAACTTTTAATTTTAAATATCAGAAATAAATCAACTTTTCACAATTTATCTAAATTGAATGACAATATTTTTCAGTGTTATACTCTCTAGAGTTATACTTTTTAATTAGCTCTTTGTCAGTTATTTTTTGTGATTTATTGGGAAAATATAAGATTTCTTCCCAGTTTTGTTTTAATATATTGGGTATAATTTAAAATGAATTTTTCACCACCCGATAACATTTCAACAAATGTTATGTCTATATAAAAACTTATCGCAGCGTTAAAAGAAAATCGACTTTGAACGGCATTTCTCAACCGATTTACTCCAGATCTTAACGTATTGTTGTAATTCGACTTACATGTGTTGACTGCTCAATGCTAATGGCATTTAATTTTATAATCCCATCAGAGACATTATCTCGGTCGAAGCCGTATTTTATCCTTTTTTTATTCATTTGCTTTCATTCTTATTCGCAATTCCAGTGCATCCCGTATTATCTTCATATATTTTAACTACATAAGCTATACAAATTTGGTTATATTGCTGCAAGACTTCCCTAATCCACATTGCCTCATACTCGACCTTAGAATACAATTTTGCCATAGTCTGCTGTTTCTTGCTGCATCAGAATATAATACAGTACAAATTCTGCAAGGATTTCCAGGTATTGCTTTTTTTGAATTATCTTCAGATTACGTTTTGTAAATTCAAATTTCACACCAAAAAACTGCCATGGACCATAAACAGACGTTTTGAAATATTGTGCAAGTTCCTGCCAATAATGAACAGATCACTGGCGTACAAAACTACATACATCACAACATTATATTTTTTGCGAAATTTCACACGAAGACGACAATCATGCATTGACCTGATAAATCTAATTAATGTTATGTTGTGGAATCCTCTGGACTGGGTAATTAAATAGGGTCTTTTGACATCGCCCATTCTCACACTATTATTTCAATTTATTTCAATGCCTGATAATATTCCAATAAAGGCTATTTCGGTATAAAAAATCAATTGTAATTAGAATAAGTATTTCAACAAGCCGTGTCACGGACGCAAATGTTTATTGTAGGATAGGCTCACTTAATTTTTGCTGGTTAACTTGATACAATACCATGCTTAATTATCATGCTTAATACAATATCAAAAATTTATGAATACACAAAAGATCAAAGCTATCAAATCACACGTCTTAAATTCCATTTAAGGTAAAAAAGATATACAACTGCTTAAATATTTATCTTGCTTTTGTATCTTGCATAAATTAAAAAATAATTCATAACGCCTTTTTACTTAAAGCTAATATTATACATTTTATCATCGCAATTAATGTTAACCATATAATTTATAATTTATTTAAGATTTCTGGCCTAAACATGTTCGTGGATGAAGAATCATTGGCGATATTATATTTGGCATTTGTACAATCGTTGGCGGTAAGAAAGATAGGCGACAAATATCATAAATTTCAAACCGAGGTAATATGCAAATGATATATATATTTCCAATACTTGCAGTATGGCACCCGACACATTATCGATAATCTTATTAAGCACAATCGTGTTCCTTTCCATACTTTGCTCTTCTGCGGTGGTTTAGCAAAAAATTCTTTGTATGTACAAAATCACGCCGACATTTGTCAACTTCCAGCTCTCATACCCGATGAACAGGAAATGGTTTTGGTTGGCTCTGCCATGCTCGGCGCTTGTGCCGCTAAAGTTTTCGACAATTTGGAAGCGGCATCCGCAGCTATGGGTGGTAGTGGTAAGATGTGGATACCACAATTTTCTACCAAAGACTATCACGATCGTAAATATCAGGTGTTCTTGGAAATGCTAAAGGATCAACGCAAGTACAAAGACATGATGTTGTGACTGTAAATTGAACGCATCCGCACATAGTGATAATACAGAGGTGCATTCTTCAATTTGAACTCATAGTTTAGTAGTTAATATGCAATTTTTTAGCAGTTCATATTTTTTATTTCAATTTGTATACATTCGTATGTACAGTAATAAATAAATTAAGATAATGAGTTTGTTATATTATTCAAGGTATTTAAAACTAAAATTGATTTTATTAATTAAACCTCGACATTTATTCCTATTCCTTAAATAGCAAAACACTGCTTACTGTGTGATATTTTTATGATATGAAAGCGGCAGCCCGGGTGTTGATTTTTCCCCGACATACTGGACAAGTCATTTTTATTTTTTCAGAACAATCCTCACAAATGCACACGTGACCGCAGGGTAATATAATAACCTATAATAAAAAAAAAAAATAAACAAATCAGATAAAAAACAAACTAATCTCGAGTAATTTTAAAGAAATGAATTAAGATTGGTCACAGCTTATGTCTCTTCAGCGGGGCATTACGTTTGCTATAGTCCATAAAAGACAAATTTTAATCGCAAGTTGAATATTCTTAGCACTATCACCTAATAAATTAGTATTTTGGTTGTCATAGACTAACTACGATCGCCGCGTGTAAACTTTACATAACATCACTATATTTTACGATTTATGGTCATTTGCATTAGAATTTGCATTCGATTGCTCCAGCATCACAAGTTGTATTAGCGGCTGCAATTTGTACGTACATAAATTCATTGTACCAGTTTGAAGTTAATCTTGTAAAGAGGATTTTTGTGAAATCTGTAATTACGATTGTACTCTATTTCAATCCTGGAGGACAATTTAAGAAACTATTACAGAGAAATTTTCGTTAGGATCAGCGTAGATTTATTCTAGTTGCCCTGATGGAACCTCGTCTTGTGAGAATAGTAATGGAATCTTGTTTTATACAGTTTTATAAGATAAGAGTTTGACATATGCCTAAATTATCGCAAAGCTTAGTATTTTTCTTAATATGACATCTTTACGTTGACTTCCATGAATTATTCAGAGAAAATAAGCAAGAAACCGCGCAAGATTTTTAATAGAGTGACCTTGGAAACGATAAAGATAAATGCTTCAGTAGATACAAATGATACCATCTCTAACAAAAGCCACTTGTTGTTTGGAAACTACCAATATCCTGGCTAAGACTGTAATATGGCACCATTGCTTTCTTTAGCGAAGATTTTGGGTTTTCGAAGACAGATATCGCAACGCCTAAGCAAATATCACTTTACTATTACTACAACAGCATCAAATTGGACATGGATGAAGTAAAAACAGATTTTGTTGACGTAGGGAACACATCTGCAACGCTTTAAACTCCATACGGTCGGAGTAACCAACCTATAACTATCTTTGATTGATTTCAATATTTTGAACAGTCCTAGTACTAAAAACGAGAAAAAATGGATTCTTTACGACAATGACAACCCAAGGATATCCTGGTCCAAACAAGAAGCAAGCCCACAAACTCCACCAAAAGCTGAATTGCACCAAGAAGTTTTGGTGAAATTTTAAAAGAATGATTTCCTTGGACCTTTGTCAAGGAATCGAACTGGAAATTCTGAGGTCTATTGTCAACAACTGACGAAGCAGTGAAGAAAAACTGAATTATTAACCGCAAATGCATGATTTTTCGTACAACGCTTACTCACTATGACTATAACTCACATTACCTTTAGGAGTAGTCAAAAAAGTATTTGGGTTTGGATGAAGGATGATACCACATCCAACATATAGTATTGTGGCACTTTCGGATCTTCATTTATTCGGAGTTCCGTTAATTTAATAGTTATAGCTATACATATATATATATATATATATATATATATATACGTACACGGGAGTGCATTTTGTGTCCGAGCGTATTACGAAAACAATAAATCAGTGATTACTGCACGATGTTTGTGTCGGCATGAACACGGTTTACACGATTTAAGTGAAGTTCCAAGCTCCAATGTGATACGAAAATGGATCAGAATGTTCGAAACAACCGGCTCAACAGTACCAATTACGGTTCGTGGTCGCCCAGTTTCTGCAAGATCAGCCGACATTGTGGAGTGTGTTCGTGTTTCAGTTCAGCGAAATCCGCAACAGTCAACACGTAAG
>JAHXMU010000301.1:38090-78314 GCA_019455685.1 Philornis downsi | reverse complement strand
TAATCCGACCAATTTAGAGCAGTTGAAGAGGAACATTATTCAGGAAAGTAACAAAATACCGAGAAAAACTTTACAACGAGTTTTCCCAAATTTGCGACTTCGGTTCCAAGAGTGTCAAGCAGCCGAGGGAAGCCATTTGGACAACATTATTTTTAAGCCTTAAAAATTCCAATGCTTCTACTTTTTAAAAATACAAATATATTTTTTTTATGTTTCGTAGTTTTTTTTAATTGAATATTTAAACCGCCAACACCCTTATGGTCCACCCTGTAGTTATATAGAAAAAATTATACTTCCATTTGGGGCTAAAAAGTTGTCTGAACGACGGCAAAATGCAAATGAAGAAATTGCATAAGAATTAATCATCTGAATAAAAAATTTGAAATTTACTTTGACTGATAAAATCCTAACTAACTTTCTTGCCAACCCAATATAAACTGAACAAAAACCACGCGATGTAGATGGTACTTTGCTATTAACGGCATGACGAACATGATTAGTTTTTGAAGAAATTGAATTGGAGCTTTTGCAGTTTGATGTTTTCGTCGCTGACATTTTAGTATCTCGAAATAAAAAAACATGTAAATGTCAAATCTGTGTTTGCCTGCGCAGGAACTCTTTAAAGGTACAAACTTAATATGCTGATACCGAGAGAGACCAATATAGAAATCCTGAAACTTTGCTATTTTTGTTCCAGTAAATTATTTTTATAATTTTATATTTTACTTTTGTTTGGTACTGATTGTTGACCTTTTTGTTGCTAAGTTTGGCTGTTAGGTCTCGTACTAAAAGACAACTATTTTCATTTTTAATTTAATTTTCCATTTGTCGACAAAAGCCTTTAGTAACCTTCAATTATTTCTTGAGGAAAAAAGTACAGGGAACATTGAAAATTAACATAAAACCATCAAAACAAAAATCATGTATTATTATTTCTTACTTTGAAATATTATATAATGTAAAAGCCACCATTTTGAGCAAACTAAAGTCAACTACTACTACTGTCGTCTATTAATGACGACAGAGTGATATTAAGCGCAAACAAAGGAGGAAAAACAGTTGCTTTGACGAAACCTGACTACAGAAATAAAATGAAGATTATTTTAAGGAACACATACTAAAGGTTAAACTTCCAGCCTACGAACCAAAAACAATCTTTTGGTGGGCCTATATAATTGAACATTTAATTTCTTCTCATTATTTTTATTTCCCTCCATTTCACGTGTTTTTAGTACACTTTATTTTGAGCATTATTGTTAATAGTCACTAGTTAATTTGATGTTACACCCTAAGTTATATTTTGTTTTTGTTTTTTTTTTTTTTCGATTGCAGTAGTAGTTATTTTATGCATTTTGTAATTTACTTAATATAGGCCAAAAGTCTTCAAATTACAAGATTGTTAAATAAATAAAATTAAATATAATCCTTGAAGATAACTAAGGACTCTAGTCGAAATTAAAAAAAGAAAATAACTGCCTTTTGATCCGGAATCTAATCTAAGCTAAACAGTTGCCAAACTTATTTTTCCATTTGTTATCAATTTTTGTGTTCGAAATAAATTATTTTATCGAGTGAATTCCCCCCCTTTGAAAACAGTATTGGGGAAATACTTCTGAAGGAAAATTTTGGGTAATAATCTAAAAAATGTTTTTTTTTTTTAATTTTTTACACTTACCTCTTTAGGATTTATATTGCAGACGACACACAATTGATCTTGTGATAAATTAATTGGTCTTGATTTAGCTCGTCTCTCCTTTCTCTCTTTCTCCAGTGTCTCGCGTATACGTCTCTCATCTCTCTCTTGTTTCTTCTTCAAATAAACCTTACGACCCATAACACCTATCAATACGGCGCCTATTGTTCCACATACCAAGATTTTGAAGAGCATAGAATTCTTGGCCTCTTCAAACTTTTTAATCAGCGTTGATTTTGTCGCCGTAGTCAGGAAGAGCGGACCCAATGGTGACGGTTGCAAACGCATCGTTTTGCCATCCATCTCTAGCTCACCAATGGCTGTAATGAAACTGCCGTCCCGTAACACTTCCTCGGTAGTTTGCAGACCTTTTTGACGGACGCCCGAAAAGAAACCAAATATATGGTCAAAAATAGACAACGAAGAAGGTTCATAATTATCGTAGACTACATCCATATCAAGAACAGCTGCTGAAAGAGCATCTACGATTTCAACGCCAGCATCGTTATTGCGCAATTCAAAAGGCATTTCATTGGATGACACATGAATGAGTTTACGTTGCTCCGACCAGAAACCGGCAAAGCCTCGGGCCACGCGGTGTTCACTATCAAATGAAAGTTGTTGGACATATTTTTAATTGACTGAACTATTCGAACGAAATATCGAAACTCACTTTAATTTAATGACCTGCAAGACCCCAGTTACAGATGGGGACATGACACTGCGCATGGGAACTCCTATCGGTGTCACAGTACCTCTTATCACAGCATAGGGCACCTTTCTGTCCTTCTGTCGGGCAACATAATCCTTTAGGTCTCCATCAATGGACAATTGTGGAGCTCCCTGAAAAGGTATTTAGTTACGGTATGAAGCTTGTACGAATACCCCCAAAACAAAGGTCTACGAATACCGACCTTGAGCACTTGGACATTTTTCTTATAGCTTATATATTCCTTGACACACAATCCCAATATGAGGAGATCCACTCCCAGAGCAATGCCTTCATGAATGAATTCCATTGTTGATGTCTATATTATTAATCTGCCCTAAAACTGCGTTGGGTAACATATACAGAAGGTATACGAATTGGTTTATCAGCTGTTAGGCCGTATGTTTTTGTTTTGTTTACCTAAAGGTGCTACCAAGTTACGGAACCTGGGGACATTGTGCACATGCCTGAATAAGGTAGGATTACAAACAAACCGACTAAATATTTTCGATTTATCTAATTATTGTTTTGCTCCATGTTCCAAAAATTCTTGTGGCGCATTTATTTTTAAGTTTATCAGTTTTTTAGTTATTTCAACTCTGAATTTTGAATTTAAGATTAATTTTATTTTTGAACTGAAATGAAACTCTGCTAAAAATAAAAAATGTAAAATGGAGATATTTAATTTTGTCGTAATAAATAGTTCATAAAATATCTTGGTTTGAATAACAGCGCTACCGTCTCATATGCTAAAAATATTCCTAACAATAATATTCTTATTCTTAAGTCAAAAAATCGCTATTTGATTTTCAAAAGTTTTTGTTAACTTTTCTAATTACAGAGAACAATTTATTGGTTGTTGTCAAGTATTTTACTGGAGGAATCGGAAACAAACTTTACTGCTATTTTGAAATAGTGATGAAAAAACTCAAATAATCAATCGACGCAAGTGAAGTGTCAACCTCGAAATAATAGCCTTTCCGGTACAATTATACGTTGCCATATCATAGCATTGACTGATTTTTAAATATATTTCAATCTATTAACACTTCTGTGGTGAATAATGCTGTCTACTTATATCCTTTTCAAAGAGGACTCCGCTATGAATAATATATCTTGCAAGTTATAGGGTTCGCATGATTTTTCATTAATATATTTTACCTCCATGTCTAAATAGGTCCCATAAGCATTTCCGAAGACGCCTTTGCCTTTTTATTATGGTACCGTTGGCTATCTACCACATTTTTTCGCCATTTTTCTGCAATTAGCCTATGCAGAAAATGAGTCAGTGTTGGATATCTCGGCAAAATGAAATACCGTTTACTCATAAAACAAAATGCATAAACAATTTCATTTAAAATTACAAAATCAAAACTAAAGTGTGTAGCGAGAATGCCGATATGAGTCAACGACTGAGAAACCCCATTGTAGTAGAAAATTTTTTAACGATGAAAAAACATCTCATAGAATTTTTTCCTCGGTTTTCGCTACCACAGGGTTAATTCCAGCAGTTTCTGTTTAAGATGACTTTCTTAATCGGAGGTGTACTGTAATTGGATTGTACATTAGACCACCTATACTTTAAAGTGCTGCCAAATGTTTAATCTGCGATTACCACATTTTGGCCACTGTTATCGATAACTCAAAAACGTGTTTGTTTTTGTTATTCATTTGGACGAGTATTCTTCATTTCTATAAGACAGCAAAATTTTTCTAAAAGGTGTTCGATAATGGCTGATGAGGAAGCGGACTCTGTGCACGTCTCGGCAAAACACAATAAGTTAAGTGGCTATGAATTCTACCACCAGGTTCTGGGATCGCCGAAATTTGTTGTGGCTCCTATGGTCGATCAAAGTGAACTCGCCTGGCGTATGATGTGCCGTAAACATAAGGCGGAACTCTGCTACTCACCAATGTTCCACAGTAACCTGTTTGCCAACGATGTGAAATACCGTAAGGACGCTTTGCAAACATGTCCAGAAGACCGGCCCCTCATTATCCAATTCTGTGGCAACGATGCCCAAACGCTGCTAGATGCAGCTTTGTTGGCCCAAGATTACTGTGATGCTGTTGACATTAATTTGGGCTGCCCGCAGGCCATAGCCAAACGAGGACATTACGGGGCTTTTCTGCAGGACGAATGGTCATTATTAGAGGAAATCGTCAGGACACTGCATGCGGAGCTTAAAGTGCCAGTTACTTGCAAAATTCGGGTCTTTGAGGATCTACAGAAAACCGTACGTTATGCACAGATGTTGGAGAGAGCTGGTTGTCAATTGCTCACTGTCCACGGCAGGACGAGGGAGCAAAAGGGTCCCCTCACAGGGACTGCCGACTGGTCGTATATCAAAGAGGTTAGAGCCAACATACGAATTCCCATGATTGCCAATGGTAACATTTTGGGTGTGGAAGATATTTACAGGTGCTTGGAGGAGACCGGTGTAGACGGTGTCATGACGGCCGAAGGCATTTTGCATAATCCAGCACTATTCACTGGCCGATCACCCAAAACATGGGACATGGCTACCGAGTACTTGAATTATGCCGCGAAATATCCCTGCCCTATTTCCTATATTAGAGGGCACTTATTTAAGATATTTCATCATTTAATGAACTTAAGTCCCAACAGTTCACTGCGAGAAGAATTGGCCGTGTCCAATAGCTTGGAAAAATTCAACGATGTTGTGAAAAAGGTACAAACCAAATACGAACCATACCATGAAGGCTTGCAAGTGTATCACATGGAGGAAGTAGACCCAAATATAGTGCAAGAGGATCTCGCCTACAACCTCGCTCTGCCTCCGTGGCTTTGTCAACCCTATATTAGGGTAGCTCCCGAGATGCACAAACAAATTCTTGCTGACAAACAGCGCAAGGCCGAAGATCCGAACCGCGAAAAACGTCAATACTTCGACAACGACGGCCAAGAAATCTCGCGAAAACGTATGAAAAAACTGCGAAGGCGAATGCGACGTCCTAATAAACCAGAAGGAAGACATGAACGCTGCTTGGAAAACTGTTCCGAGTGCACGAACCCCATGGGCTTCAAGTGTGAATTCCAACTTTGTCGTATTTGCTGCCGAGAGAAATGTTATACCCAAGACTTTGATTGTCCCGGCCATGGTATACTCATCAAATCTCGTCGAATAAAAGCCAAACTCTTTGAGGAAGTAAAAAATGACTCAGGAGTAGCCGAAGAAGTAGAGGACGAATCAGATAAAAGTATGAATGAGGAGCAACACACATCACTTGAAGGGGATAACCAAACGGCATCTATGCAGAATAGATGACAACTTCTATACCGATGCTTCCAATAGTAAAATTTTTATTTTTGTCAAGTTTTTATGTACAATTATTAGAAACATAAAAGCTTTCAAAACGCAAACTGTGTTTTATCTTAAATCCTAAAATCAAGGCCGTATTATGTGAGAAACGACAGTGGGCATTGCTTCATTTTTATATTCACCGTTCTTCCGTCTATGACAATTAGAATAGGGCATATACATGAACAGCTGAAGAAATCTATAGTTGATTTCTAATAAACTAAATTAATATTGTTACCTTAAAATCGTCATGATAAACTATCAAAAGAGTAGACAATTATCGAGAAATACCAGAACAAGTCGGACAGACCGTGAGTAGTGAATTTAAAGTAGGTCTAATAGTTTAAGTCAAATTTAATATCAACAAGCTTATTGGATGATACGAAGAAGTGTCCTAACACATTTCAGAATGTAAAGCGCTTTGAATGAAAATTAATACTGCTTTCTACACACTTTGAGAACTTTTGGAAATCGTAAGATATCACTACACCTTCGTAAGTGTCATTGGAAGGAAAGTATCTTACACTACACCTTCTTCATAAGTGTCCTTCATGATAACTTTTAATATGAACAGAGTCACATGACAATTTTGTGTGTGAATAGTGTCTTCTATCTTATTAGGGAAATACCTTTCATAACACTTTTCAAAATAAAAAGTCTTCCGTAATACTTTCTGAAAATTGTCTTTCATGACACCTCTATGTGAGAAGTGTCTTTCATGACTCACCTCATATGAAAAATATCTTTTATGATATTTGCTTGTACGAAAAGTGACTTATTCCTATTTTCGTTACGATTTTTTTTCTATTTACACTTTTTCTGTATGAAATATGTTTCGTCGCAATCTTCTATGCGAAAATGGCTTTCAGGAAGTGTCGTTAGTGGAACTTTTCTATATGAGAAATATCTCTGTGGAGTTTTCTTAACGGCGACAAAAAATATCGCCCAAGGAAAATGACCAAGAAAATATTATGAAAAGTTGCCAAAAAATAGAAATAGCAAAAGAGAAAAAAAAAGAAATTGCACACAAAAATGAATGGAGAATTGCTCAAATTAAATATGATAAATCGGAGAGTACCAATGGTTCACTTATCATAAGGTTTATCATCCAATTAAACAATATTTTGAAAGAAATGTTGACCCAAAATAAATAATAATTTATGGAAAAAATGGTCAGCCGTTTGTATTTTTAAATAAAAACAAATTTATTCTTCCATTATTTCAATGAATGTTTTAAAGATAAAATAAATGCATTTAAATAAGAATTTCTTTAACAAAAATTTGCATTTCATCAGTAACTTCTGAACGCCAATATGGCATGAATTGTTATAACAATCATTGTCAGTGCTTGCATTTTCAAAATTCGTTCATTGCAAAATAACATTGCTTAGCTGGTAACTCCTTGTAGACAATTCATTTATATTGTTCATCCTTGCAATATATTAACTTCTTCATCCATTTGCATGTTCGATCTATTACATCACGTTCTTTTCGAAATTATCTTCGTACTGTTTTGACTAAATATTTGTTCCGACGCGGTAAATTCGTTTTCGTTTCACATTCTTTTTTGTTTTTAATTGCAAACGAATTTCTATTTTTCACTGTTTTCGAATTCTTCATTTCAGAAAACAGGTTAAAAATCATCCCAGCACCGCAGGGTAAACAATGTTCAAATTCAAATGTTCTCTCAATTTTTTCGAAAATTGTTTATTTTATTAACAAAATGCAAAAATGCTTCACTAAAGAAAGTCCACAGTCGAAAATTTTTTCAAATAAAAACAACTCGGTATTACAAACTTCTATAAAGATCGGATACATGTATATGCGTTTGTGTCGCTGAGTACTACCCTTCAAAAATAAAACAGCCCAAAAAATCAGAGAAAGTAGTCTTTGGTTATGGATGACATTTCATATGACATTTCGTCCAAATTTGTATGAAATTTTTGGCGCCACGAAATAACCCCCGAAACAAAATAACGCAATTAATCCCAAAAAACTAATAATTAATTTTTAATTAATTAATTTCATCTTTTTTTAAATTATTTTTTAATTAATTTCATCTTTTTTGGATGCTATTTCATTAGAAATTATTGGAGAATATTTCATTATATTAGTTTCGGGAGTTGTTTCATTTTGTTAAGAATTAAATTATTGTATCCGAGTATTTGCGTTATCGTATTATTGAAAATAGGTGTTACATACAACCAAGACAATTTTAATATTATATGTAGAGTAACTGAATACGCATTTCGTCGGCAAGAACCTGAACGTACATACGTATTCCAAACCACAATAGGTGAAGAGTGGATTCTCTTTTCAGTGCATTACATTCGATAAATTGTGGTCTGCATTTTCTTCAATTAAGTTTAATACTCCAAGGGCAGATGTCCCATTATCGAAATTTGTACAATAATTGTTCCCATATTTTGCATTTATTCAACACGATTACAAATTTCTTTTCCAGTTCGCTGAAGACGAAAAATGACTCCAGTGATTTCGAAAATTTGGGAGCAATTTCAAGGTGAGCCCACATTTTAAAGTGATACCACATTTTAAAGTGAGACCACATTTTAAAGTGAGTCCTTGGTGAATGTTTGTCAAAGTGGATTTCGAAAATGGGAATACTGCTGGACTAGTTATCGATCTTACTGATACCGTTAATACCTGTCGATTTATTCCATCATACCTAGGATCCAATAATAATAGGATTCAATATGTTCTTGTCAATGGTTCGTCGTCTTCTATTTTACCTGTTCAAAACAGTGTTCCTCAAGGTTCGGTACTTGATCCAATAGTTTTTATTTTGTACTTAAATGATCTGTGTGTGGGAGTAGTTCCAAATGACAAACTAAATTTTAACTATTATGTGGATACTGTAGCCCGACATTTATAATGTTTACTTCGAAGTTTTTAAAAGATTTGAGGTCTTTGTTTTTTTTTTTTTTATAAAATAGTTGGACTTTGTATTCCTCAATTCCTTTTTAATTCATTAAATTTTCAAATTCTACTCGCACTAACCAGCTTCTTATTCCCAAAATAACCTCGTGCTTTTATAGTGAGAGTAGCACGAGTTTATAACTTGCTACCAAGCCCTTTAAAATGTTTTAAATTATGTCCCGATTCTTGCAAAAGGCGCATTCTTAAACACTTTTAGACTTTCCAGTAAAATTTTGTGTTTTGAATTAAATTGTGAGCGGCCCTCATTACATATCGATCATCTTATATTTCTACATTATATACTGATTAACTTCTAAACCAGTCATTTTACATATTTTATATCTTTAAAAATCATATCGTCTTTAAAATCATATTATATAGGTTAATCCATTTTTCGTTTTCAAGTAAAGTTAAATAAAACACACATACTCGTACAGCTATGATTTCGATGAAAATTTTATTTTATTATAATGCTTCTGGGTTCTTCCATCGATTTATGCGACAATTTTGCTTGTTGACGAAATTTTTTTTGAAAGCCCGCGTTTTAATCACTACCTTTGTAGTAAGATTTAACTATTTTTATACGTTCTTCGGTTATTAAACGATCCATATTCGTAAATGGCAAACCTTCTAATAAATAAATAACACTTCAAATACAGATATATTGATTTAATTTAATTTATTTATTCAGGATTGTAATTTTAAGCCTTAAGACCGGCTTGATTGAATTACAATATTACAACATATCCGCCTAAATTCATAATTCAATAACAAATGCATTATACAACTTTACAATACTAATGTTATAAGAATGTTGTGTATCTTAATAGCAGAAAAATATGATTTACAATTAAACGATCTACTTCACTTACTAGAACTTTTCACTATGTATGTTTTTCGTCATAAAATACAGAATTATAACTTTAATTGGAATTTACAGCTACTCCATAATATAACGAAACAATTTAATAACAGATTAAATGGTAAAAATTAATAACTCCAAGTAATTTTTTTAAGATTTAATTAACTAAGCAATTGAGATGCCATACAAGAAATGGCTCAAAAAAAGAAAAAAAGGAAGAAAAATAAGTTTAGCGATAATCATTTTCCCGTTTGGAATGAAAAACAAAAAGATGGGCAGCAAACTATCTGACGGCAATATCAAAGAAAAAAAGGCTCAAGCGGATAATTATAGATGAAGATTATCATTGAAATACGCAAGAAGTCTCTTCTTGTAAGTGTTTTGGGATGAAGAAACAATTTTGAATGTGTTTGGAAATTTGTTAAACTGCCTGGCTACTCTTACTTGATAAGATCTCATATAATATTTTGTGTTATGAATAATCAATTGATTGGTGCGAATTGATCAAGTAAATTTAAATAATTCTGCAAGAAACAGCGTCGACTGATTTTTAATGGAATTAAAAAACAAAAGCAACTAACGAATAACTACAAAATTACGAAAAGAACAGCCTAGAAATTGTATCATAAACGGAGACACGTGCACAATTCGACGAAGATAGAACAGATACCGTATAGCACGATTGAAGGACACTGGATTTTCGTTATATTGCTTTTAATTGTACCGGCATATACGAGCATTTCGATACAATAATTTATATGCGACATTATTAAACCATGTACTAGTTTTCGTTTAACATGAAGCGGAATTATTAAATCGGAATTATATAACCGCCGAAGGGTCATATTCACGCGCGAAACTACTCTATCAGTATGCAAATCAAATGAGAGCTTATCATCAATTATAATGCTCAAACATTCAATATTGCGCACAAATTCCACAGCTACTCCATTGTAAAACAAATTCAATTCAAGCAAATAACATTGCTTTTGCCTTAGACGTATTCACTTTAAGTTTATTTGAGGACATCCACACAGAGAGACGTTGGAATACATCCTCAATTTTTGTTTGAATAACGTCATTATTGTGATAACTTCCATTGAATTGAAGCAGCTGAACATCATCAGCATACGCAAAGCATAAACAATTATCAAACCTACAAACCTACTAAATAGATCATTTAGATACAAAATGAAAAGCATAGGCCCAAGTACTGAACCTTGCGGGACACCACTTCTGACTTCTGACAAAGGCATTGCATAATATCACATTAATATGAATACATAAGTTTACATGCATTTCCCCCGAAGCCATACAATTGCGAGAGCTTGTTTATTAGACTGACGTGATCGACTCTGTCAACAACATGGAAGTACCTCGTACCCGCCTAAATCCACACTGCCCATCAATTAGCAGTTTATTTTCCTCGATGTATTGCGAAATTTGGTGCTTCAGAATGTATTCTACCGGCGGCGTGTCATAACGTCCATTGACATTACGTCCGTGGACATTATGACACACAAAAAAGTGTCACAAAGTCCATGGACATTAAGGCACTTTTGAAAGTGACATAATGGCCATGGGCGTGACACATTCTACAGGGAAGAAAAATGTAATTTTAGAGATTTTTTTAACATAAGATTTTTATTCAAATACATAACAATTTAGAAAAAACATAATAATTATTGGAATATTTTTAATTTAGATTCAACAATTTGTCGACAATATGGGGAAAACAGAGATGAATTGTTTTTTTTTTTTTGATTTTATTTTCATTTTTTCTCAGCAGCTGGAACAGATTTTGAAATGCTTACATGGCTGTAGCAGGATGTTTCTAGCACACAATGTGCATATAATGCATTTTAAGACTTCTGTCGCCTGGCTGCAGTGAATATCCTCTACTTGAGTATCCTCTACTTCAGACATATCTTGTTCGTCGAATTCTTCTTTAGCGTCATAATTTTTAAGAATACTGTTTTCTTTATTTATTACTATGTTGAAAAAGTCAGACAACGAGATGTGGCCTTTGCTCAACTGTTGTGTCACCTGGAATATTTTATTGTCCTTGTCATACTGTGACTTACGATTTTTTGGCAAAACATTCAGAACACCAGCTGATGCTTGGGCTAGGGAAACAGAATACGAGAAGTCTTCATCGCGGATAACTTGAAGAAAGTTAAAACAACGTCCACATTTCTCCAATTTCTTAGAGAGGTTGGAGTTAAGCCCTTCTAAAGAGCTAGTAGTCCTCACTTGTTGAAGGTGCACAGAAAATAAAAAAAATACGGAAGGTGTGATCTGAAAAAGTCATTATGGGGACTTTAGAGGGAAGAGAGATTGAAAGTTCAAAGCAATTTATAATGGAAAATTAAAAGTGGTGCAATGTACATATAATGAGCCTCCACCTTTGTCATCCACTGCTTCTCAAAGTATGTTACGTACACCTATGAGCGGCACTAAGACGGCTGCAGCACCGACTAGCTCATTGCGGCTCCGACAGGACGGGTACCAACCCTCCATCTTTGGCCTGGGTACGAACACTAAAAAAATGGAATAACAACAAAACAAACACCAAAAAACTAAAATTTCACACAAACACGACACATATCAGAGGAAGGAATTTGGTGGATGTCCTTCACATTGCCCACCCTACCATGACCACAAACGTTTCCACGTCTAGTTCTTTTGTGGCCCCACTAAACCACTACCACCTAACACTCACCACATCTTTCCTATCCTTTACAAAAAACTTAGCACATCATATTTCCTTACTAACTAATTCACAATTTTATTGATCTCAAACAAACATATTGACTTAACTGCCTAACAACATAAAATTTTAACTTAACTAAGAAGAACACTAGACTGTCCAATTAACAACACTAGTACCTACAAAGTTTCTTCCAAGTTAGACTCTTCATTTAAGTCCAAAAACAAAACTCAATTTTCTCCAAAATTTGCCTACCTTAATGAGCTCACTGAGGCGGACTTATTTTCGGCTATTGCGCCAATTATTCCAAAATAAATTAACTCCTGAACTTTGTAAGCCTATCACAAACAAAATGAAAACCATAAAAAATTGCGGAAAAATATATAAAATGTCAAAAAAAAACTAACAAATAAACTTAGAGCTAACTTAATCTAACTTAATTTAATTTTCATATTTTTTGAACTTTATTTTAGGCGGGTTCGTTGGGGTCTACGCCGCTATTTTCCGGCTATACCGGCTTTTATTAAAAGTAGATGTATTGCTCAGTAATGATTGCTAAGTATTTCGGCTTTAGTTAATTATTTCTCCGTCTTTCAGGTTTCTCCTGATAATGGTGCTACAATATCGCATACACTGGCTGACTTTTCGGGCAACAACCTAAAGGCTATTTACATTATCTTAATTCCGTCTTGGTATGTTAAAGTGTTAGTGTTGTATTACTTGCTACTCTCTAGATGGATTTCGGAAAGATGGCACACTCAAGCGCTTTGATGGGGCGTTGCGTTTTTTCCTGTCTGTAGTCTACAATTTGAACCGCCTTTATTGGTTTATTCTACCCCGTGCCGTTGCGGATTTCTTCTTTAATTCCCGGGTGGAAAACAATGGCCTCCTGTTCATTAGGAGGCTGAGGCCAAGATATAATTTTCCCTTTCCAGCGTATTACCTCCCGAGACTTTCTTCCCATGGACCGACACTGGCTTTCGGATATTTGTTTATAACCATTAATTTAATATTTTTAAAACTTCCAAATAAAATAACCTCCGCACTACTCCAACACTTTAACTGTTTAGTCTCGGCGTTCCCCTTGTTACTGCATTTTATAGTTGGAAATCTGCAGCAACAATTAATCAACAGTGTTCTTTGTATTGGAGCGCACTTCAGACATCTTTAAAAATGTCATTCGAAAAATTGGCGGTTATTTATTCATCAATGAAATATTCCCACTCCCTGCCTTTACCATTTTTATAATTCAGAACGGGCAACTCCCCTATTCCGAATGATCGTCTTTGGCCTATCTTACACCTGTTTGGGTAATGATACGGCAATATCATACGACAGCTGACATTCCTGTCACATAATTTGTTTATCATCTAACAAAACAACTACACGCAGGTAAGCGCTGTTTGTGATATTTCCTTAATGTTATGAAATTGTTTTATATTATTTTAAATTTTCTTTTCAGGAGGAGGCGGAGCTTGTATTCGGCAGTGTGGTGAGTATGCAATTTAGTACTGGTAACTCTCTTTTTTTTATATTTGCAGTGTCGTCGCCGCCGGGAGGATCATGATGATGATGATGATTGAGGCAAATAACACCCGCAACAAGTATTTGACAAAACTACTGAGGCATTCTCGATGGTTTCTTGAGAACTCTAGCATATCGTTTTTTAGAGTCAGAAACATCTCTTCAATTCGTTCGGGATTTACCAACGGCAGGCTCAAAAATTTACGATACCACTTACTACATGCTTCGTTGTTTTTAACAATCTTACCGAAACTTTTTATCTTTAAACTGTTTCGTCGCAAAGCCTGACAATAGTGAAACCAACAACTTTAACCAGCAACTTCACAACGAGAAATCTTGACCTACTTACATGATCTATATAATGGTAATGAATCACGATCAATTGCTTATATCCGCAAGACGGCACAGTTTTGAACGTGCCATCAATTAAGTAACGACGTTCATTAGGCTTTTTGCGTATTATGTCCGAAATCGTTGGAGGTATAAAAATAGAGTATGAAAAATCGTCTTCTATTATGGTTCCATGATAAAATGTCTTATCGATATGCTTAGATTTTCCATATTCTGAAAAGGAATTGTTTTCTTCGAACAACAATTTTAAATCTTGGGGAGTATTTGGATTCTTCGGCATTCCGTTATTGCGAATTCGATGCAACTGCCTCCTCATTTTTCGAAAGCATACAGAGGATGCCAGTTGTACATCTTTCATGCACTCTTGGTCAAAAATTTCACGCTCTCCTTTCCTTTTTGCAGCTGTGTTTTTCACATTCCCTTTTTACATTTTTAATAATTTTAAATTTTTTTATTAAATCTTCCGGAGGTGCATGATTATGATGAAATTCCAGACTTAGTTGCTCGCAAGAACCATCTTTTTTAAAGAAACTGTTACATTGCAGGAATTAATATAGCATTTGTATCGCGTATAATCTCCATAAACATGTTTTTCCCTAAAGATTTGATTTTCGTCAGTTAATAAAAGTAGTTGTGGACTTCTTCGGTAGCCAGTAACAAATTCACATTTAAATACTGTCTTTTCCATATTTTTTAATAGCACAGGCCATTTTCTTCTGCACACAACAAAGATCACTTTCCAACTAAAAACTCAAGCTATTCTTTAATTGCAACGTTGCTCCGAATTTTATGTGTAAATATTGAAAATAACGGTACTTTTTAAAATGTAAAAAATATTTGCAATATTGTGGACATTATGACACTTCAAAAGGTGTCTTAATGTCCATGGACCTTGTGTCACCGCGGCAATGGACATTATGACACTTCAGAAAATGTTTTTATGTTCATGGACTTTATGACACTTTTAAAGGATTATAATGTCCATGGACGTAATGTCAATGGACGTTATGACATGCCACCATTCCACCACTTTGGAGAGCAATATAGCTATTGGTCATAAATTTTCAAAAACACTATCACTGGCGTTCTTCTTAATTGGGAATATTTTAGAAGTTTTCCACAACCTTGGAAAAATGGAAGTCTGTCTAACTACATGTAAGAAGTAATTAGATAGGAGTGATACTGGAAAATGCTGCAAACAATTCAACCGAATCAATACAGCGAAAGGAGGATGCTCGATCATTACATGAAAAATAAACATTTCATATTTAAACAATTAGAAAATAGTCTCGAATGTGCCTCACGCTTTACCCTTCTCTTAATGGCTTTATTTCAATTTCTCGCTCTACAGTAAATTTTCCTATTTTGTTCGCTTCTGTTGTTAAGGAAGGCTGCATATGCTAAGTCATTCAGCGATTGGTGGTAGCGAATTAAAGAAGAATTTTGGGAGTTATCCATGCGGCGTTGTGCCCTTTTAGTTTTTTTTCTTGGAGAAAATAGTGTGAATTGAATTTAAACCATTCGTAAGTGTACTTAATTGATCAACATTAGACTTGTTAAATATCGAAGTAAAATTCGTAGATAGAACCTTTTCACACACTACTTCAGAAGAAATACTATTGTAATCATAAAAATTATAAAAGAGCTCATTGCGTTGCACTGCACTTTTAATAGAAATATATATACATAAACGCATGTTTCGAGATGTTTGGCCATATGAATTGACCACAAGCTTCAATATGTTCAGGAGATGAGACCAAAAAGTAATCAAGTAACGAAGACGATGATAAACATCGTAATGTGAAGGGCAAGAATTATGTTTAATGGAAACCCCAAGCCCGTCACATAAGTCTGAGATTGTTGAATTTTAAAACGTCAAACAAATTATTATTACAATCTCCGATTTGTATTATGTTGTTGTAACGTATGAGCAAATCTGGCATCTCGGTTTCAAACACACTGAGGTCTCCATGGGGCGAATAGCAAATACCAATTAAAATTTTTTCATTTCTTAAAAACACTTCTACAAATATGCATTCAACTACTCCAAAATTTGTACATTCATGTACTATCAGCTGACAGCCTTGCAAGACCGGCGGTTTCGAAACCATTAAATGGATATCCCTACATCTTTAAAAATTTAATATTTAATTTTTATTGCGTATTATTATACATTATATAATATTTCATTTATAAACAAATAACCACATCGATAACATTGTTATTCAGGGTGAATAATAATTGAAATAATTAGAAAGACATTTTTGAATGGACTAAGAGGCGTAACATTTATTCAAGGATATTGAAAACAATCTTGAAATTATATTACATGTAAATCTTGGGTATATTTGTGGATTGCTCGGAAAGTGATAACTTCGAAGATCTCGACATTAATAACATTAAGAATACATTTTTTGTTTAAGTATTTTTTTCGTCTCTTTACAGAACTAACTAAATAATACTTGGGAAATTTGTAATGGAAAGGCTCTGCACAGAACAAAGAACCAAAGTTGTTCAATTTTACTTTGAAAGTCCGCATTCGATTATTCATACACAAAGATCATATCGCAATTTCTTTCATGTTCGAAATGCTCCTAGCGCTAATACAATTTACCGATTGGCTCAGCGTTTTGGGCAACAAGAGGCTGTCCGTAGTCTTCCGCGTGCTGGAAGACCTCGTGCAGTTCGAAATGAAGTGACCATTGCTCGAGTGCAAGCAAGAATTGAGGAAAACCATGGATCATTTGCACCGTCCTTTGAATTAGAGAATGAATTCACATGCGACATCTACCGACAGATAGTACAACCATTTCTCGTTAAAGCAAGTAAGTATATTGCACTTTCCTGCTGGCAACCCTCTATTACACTAAGAATCTACTACAAACGAACATCTGACACTCATTCATTTTCTCTTCAAACATGGGTAAGTTTTTAAACATTCTGAAATTTTTTTATTTTCCAATATGGTTAGACTCTCATTGTGGTCGGCGACTTTTTTTCGGACATGGTGGCAAGTATCGTGCAAATTAACATTTTACCAAATGCTAATCCAAATTCTTCCCTTTTAGGTTATAGCTAAGCATTCTCCGGGTGGTGGCTGTTTCCAATAATATGAAATGAAAAAAAAACAGACCATTCTCCGAATTATGTACCGTGGGACTCACATATAATCAAATTACAATATCGTACAGCCAAATTAAATGAAGAAAAATAATAAAAATATGAATTTAATTTATTCATTCCTCCCTCTTTTCTGCAGGGAAGTATCGGGATTCAGTGGGCCGCAACACACTAACAAGAAGAAATTATATCTATTGTCTATTGTTATGTCTACGGTGTTTATTCTTTGTTTCCCGTTTGCACAGGTAATGTTTGCATAGGGCGTAATGACATGCCTTCACCCACTCATTCTTCCTAGTTATACATTAGTTGGTCTAAATCACAGTTGTCCTTGGTTATACTTGTGTACAAAGAGTCATCTAAGATTCCCTAAAGCATATATGTACATTCTTAGTACATTCATGCCGATCAAAGCATATCCGTACATTCATGTCTGTTAAAAGCATAATAGGGGTCACATCACCTGAGATATAGGGCTGAAATGTAGAGCAAACCACATATCTCAATTATAGATGGATTAAATTTGAAATTGGTTTTGTGCGGTAAATTGTGGTCATGCAAAGATTCAACATTCTTCTACAAAAATATGTTTTTTTTCGATTTCCAAATAACCGCCGAACTTGTTAATACGGCCGTTAGCTCGAACGCGTGGGTGTACATTGATATTTTGATCTGGTAACGTCGTGATGATCAGTTGAGCAAAATTATAGCGCTACCGAAAAAAAACTGAATTTTGTAAATAATTGAACTGTAGTAACGAGCGTCTTATGCAGTAAATTATGAAAGCAAATTAGCGAATTTGTTATAGCCATTGAAGGTTTTGTACATGCCGCTGTTTTTGTGTAGAACTTCATCGTTTTGTTTGTCATTGGCCTGCATTGCGGTGGATGTTTCCAATATTTTGATCCAAAATGTGTGAGCATCCCCGACACTGCTCTAAAGGGTGGCGCATAAGTATCGTTAACGGCGACTATATTGAATGCGTTCTTGTGCATCATTTAGTTTTAACTAGTGAAACCAATTGCATCTTATATGGGAAAAGATGTAAAATTCTTTACAAAGACCGCCTAGACATCTCTAACTGCTAAGAACGTCGCCTGGTGGAAGTTTCGGGGTTTTAATCAATACTTGCTTGCACTCGAGCAATAGTCACTTCATTTCGAACTGCACGAGGTCTTCCAGCACGCGGAAGATCACAGACAGCCCCTTGTTGCCCAAAATACTGAACCAATCGGTAAGTTGTTGGAGCGCTAGGAGCATTTCGAACATTAAATAAATTGCGATATGATCCGAACAATCGAATGCTGACTTTCAAAGTAAAGCTAAACAACTTTGGTTCTTTGTTCTGTGCTGAGCCTTTCCATCATAAATTTCCCAAGTATCATTTAGTTAATTCTGTAAAGAGACGAAAAAAAAGACAAACAAAAAATATATTCACTGATCAAATCTTAACGTTGCTTATGCGCCACCCTATATGCTGAAATTTGTGTGCGAGATCTGATGGTGGCAGCATCAGTAGAGAAGGCAACGAAGGAGCGTCAATTGGGATTGATAGTGTGGAACGTTATAATGACGCTGCTGGTGATGCTCGAGACAACTGCGTGAACAATGTTGACAATAAGTGGAAGCAATAGTGGAAGCAGTTATGCTTGCGGTTGTGGTGGTAATACCGGGGGTTGCAACAAGGCGTACCCTGATTAATTTTTTAAATTTACTTAGCTTGCATATAAAAGCTCAGCTGGACGAACAGAAGAGGGAGTTGAATGAGCTTATAAGAGCATGCACGCAGTCATTTGATGATAAGATAAATGAGCTCCTGTTTCAACTACGAACGGAATTTATATGTCATATTGATGAGGTTAAAGTCCAAATAAATAGCTGTCATGATGCTGTGAATAAGGTTGAGAGTACTGCTCAGTTAAGCTAGAATTGATGAGTCTTAATAATCAAGTTTTGCAGAGGAGATTAAATTGCCGTAACGGTCTACTACGAGATATTCACAATATCATGGAGCCTGCCGCAAAAATTTTTAATCTGTGCAACATCAGTTTAAACCCTTGGGACATACAGCACTGTTGCTATTTTTTGGAGGAAAATCAGTACTTGTGATGCTAAACTCGGTCCGAACAAGAGATGTAATTATATATAATTATTATCGCTGGACCCCAATAGGCCTAAATGATGTTGTGGATACTGATGTACATTCGAAGATTTTCTTAAATGCTAAATAAAAAACAGTGGCTTGGATATTGTAGGAGTCAGTGAGACATGGCTCAAACCATCTACCTCAAACTGTATAAGAGTTTCAGGTTATTCGTGGTGCAAGAATGATCGTCCGATTTAGAGAGGTGGTGATGTAGCTATGTTTATTTTGAACAATTTAAAGTACAGGGTGGTACATAAAAGTAGTAACTATAGTGTTGTTGAGAGTTTGTTTATTTAGGTGTTATCAGGTGGTCGTAAATTATTGTTCGGTGTAGTATATTTACCTCATGGAGATTGTAATTATTTTGAGAATAATATCTCCGAGGTAATAGAAGGAGATACTGACATTTATATTATGGGTGACTTTAATAAGAATTTATTTGATATGAGATATTATAGTCAGGTGAGGGGGGCATGCGCTAGGTTGAATATTTTTGTTTATTATAACATCATGCCAACACACACTTCGATGTAGATCATCAATCATCTTCGTTGATTGATTTGTTCTTAATGTCTCACCCTGCCAATGCCCATTTTTCGAATCAGTTTTATTGTCTAATTATTTCAAAGCATGTTTTTATTTTCGTTTCTTTAAATGTTAAAGTTCAACGTAAAGATAAAAATGTTTTTGAGATTTATGATTATAAGTCCGTAAGTCTAGAAGTGCTGAATAGCACTACTGCCTTATATGATTTTTCAGATATGTTTGCTCCAAGTGATGTTGATTGTCAGTTAAATATACTTATGTCTGGGTTGTCCTTTATTCATTCTGTTATACCACTTAAAAAGAAAAAGATATATATACGCCGCATGATAAATGATCAATCACAAATTCTATATCTCAGTTCAATACGCGATTTAGCTTATTCCGAATATATTAATGATGCCAATGAGGTTAACTGGAAAATGTATTGCAGGGCCAGAAATCGTTGCAAAAGTGTCATTAGAAACTGGGGCGCATGCTGCACTTTTCGAAAATACTGAATCTGTTAAAACACTGTGGAATCGCATTAGTGAAAATGGCTTGATAGGTGATACTTGCAATCAAGGTAATTTTGATAACATGGACGTTGAGCAACTAAATGCACACAGCAACATATCGCAATCGGTGAACAATGGATTCTCCTTTCAGTGCGTTACCTTCGACGAATTGTGGTCTGCGTATTCTTTAATTAAGTCTACTGCTCCAGGGGCAGATGGTCCATTATTGAAATTTGTAAAAATAATTTTTCCACAAATTTCATGCCATATTTTGCATTTATTTAACACGATCATAATGACATCTTCTTTTTCAGTTCAGTGGAAGTTGGCTAAGGTAATCGCAATAGGAAGAAAAATGATTCCAGTGATTTTGAGAGCAATTTCTTTAGTTTCTATATTGTCAAGTTGTTGGAGCATATTTAAAGTGTCAGTTATTGCGTTTCATTGAAAGTGAGTTGATGCTGAATGATTGTCAATGTGAATTTTGAAATAATAGAAGTACCACTGGACTGCTTATTGGTCTCACCGATACAATAAGGAAAGAAGTGTATGATAAAAAGGTTTGTCCTTGGATTTGGAAAAGGCATTTGATCGCGTTGATTATGGTGTTTTGTTAGATAAGTTATAAACTAATTTTAATTTCGACGTTAATACCTGCCTATAGATTTCATCATACCAATATGATAGGAGAGGAGTCAATATGTTATCAATGATTCGTTGTCTTCTGTTTTACTTGTCCAAAGTGGTGATCCTCAAAGTTCGGTACCTGGTCCAATACTTTTCATTTTGTACTTAAATGATCTGCTTAGTATCCTTGATGTTACATACATTCCATATTCATGTGCTGATGATGCTCTTTAAGGGAGAATATCAGTTTGCTGATGTCCTGCAAAGTAATATTAATTATGCGTTAAATTTGATCGGCTCATGGATGACGGAAAATAAACTATCAATCAACATTCCAAAGATAAAAGCTATGCTTTTATTTGATAATGATCTAAACTTGAGCTTATCTTATCGTGGCACACGTATTGAAGTTGTCCGCAGTGTACATTGTTTGGGAGTAGTTTTATATAGCAAATTAAGCTTTAACTATCATGTGGACAATGTAGTCCGGCGTTTAGATTATTCACTTCGAAGTTTTTGTAACACTGATTTAGTTTTGCCTATAACGACTAAGGAGAAATTGGTTCATGCTTTTAACACGCCTGATATTCTAAATTGTTTAGAGCTGTATAGTGGCACAAATAAACAAAATATGAGGAAAATTAAGATGGCGTTTAATTGAGTTATGAGATATTTACATTCATTGAGGCGTCGAGTTCATGTAACACCGTATGTTAAGCGTTTCTGTAGTTTTAAAAATTATATCGGTTTGAGTTCTTTGTTGTTATTTTATATATCTAAACTGTTTGAAAAGATCTCTCTCCAAATTTTGTACCCCCATATTGAAGCAAACCATGTTATACCCATGCACCAGTTTGGGTTTCGTAAGGGTCATGGAACGATAGAACAAGTACACCGTATAGTAACCCAGATCAGAAAAACATTCGAAGATTGGAAATATTGCTCAGCTCTCTTTATAGACAGCTCCCAAGCCTTTGATTAAGTGTGGCATGAAGGCCTTATCCACAAAATAATCTCTTTTTCTACCGACAAATACCCACAATCTGCTGGAGAGCTATCTAAAGGATCGATCTTTTGTAGCAAAATCTAAGGACTCTGTTTCAACTCAAAGAAAAGTTTCAGCAGGAGTTCCGCAGGGTAGTATATTAGGCCCTATACTATATACCATCTACACCTCTGACATACCTGTTCATTCCCTAATTCAAACTTCAACTTTCGCTGATGACATTGAATTCATGAGCATTAGCACTTGCCCATTAATGGCTTCTAGACAACTGCAGTCTCATATGCATACATTAGAACCTAGGTTCGAAAAGTGGACGATAAAAGTAAATGCCACTAAGAGTGCACAGGTTACATTCTCTCTTAGACAGAACAATTACCCAGCCCTCACTATTCACGGTAGTACCATACCTGTTCATAACCATGTCAAATATTTGGGTATTCACCTTGATCGACGTCTCACCTGGAAAAATCACATTGACTCAAGAATCATATAATTGAAATTAAAAATGGCTCAACTTCACTGGCTCATCGGCTCCCAGTCTACTCTCAGTTTGGAAAATAAAATCACCATCTACAAAACCATATTAAAGCCAGTAGACTTGGTCCGGTGATACAAAGTTCGGCTCACCAAAAATAAGATACGGCAATGGCAGGATACTTTAGTTTAACACAGGATTAAGATTTGAATACATATTGTAAATTTCGAAAGAAAGATTCAATAAAAAAAATGAATGGAAAAAAAAATTTATAAAATTGATAGAATTTCGAATTTCTTTTTAATTCGTTCAATTTTTCACATTCAGTTTTCATGGTGTTCCATGGTAGGATGCACACTCCTAATTTCATTAATGTCTCATTTCTTCCCTTTCTTACATTCCCAAAGCACGAATTTGAAAATTACTCTTAAAATTGTGGGACTACAAAGTCCCTAAAAGTACGAATTTATGAAAATTTCTCTTTATCGCGCGCCAAGTAACCAAACGTAACATTTTTGTGCCCTTTTCTAGCTGATTGATTTCTTGAAAGTAAGAATTTCAAAAAATACCTTATAATCTCGTTCCTACACATTAATAGTAATGTTCGCATTAACATTGATGATTTCTGCATTAGCTGTTTGGGCGTTGGTACAATATTCCGCATTATGCTTTCATGTTTTAACTCCTATAGTTACGATTTTTTTGCAATCACTTCTCATTCCTTATCTACTGTAACAACTGAATTTACGTATTCAACTCTATGATTCTTTCTGGTACCAATTCTTTCCTCTTTTTTTCTTGTTCTATCCCCTAAAATATGAATATCCAACAATAATCTTGTTGAACGCGACTGCATTATAAAAGTGGGTGTTGTATACCCTACTTGCATGCAAACGCAATTTTATGATTTTAGCTTTAGCCCTTTGTTATGAGCGACGGTATTATGTTTTTCCTTCTCTGTTCTCAAGAAGAATGTCGTTACATCTGTTCTTGTCACATACCTACTCTGTAAGCAGAATGTGCGCCAGTCTTCTGTATTACGCAATTGTACCGTTTTGTTTTTTCTCTGTCTGTTCAGCCGATTGAGTTCTAAGAATCTGGTGCCTGATTTGTTCCTTTTTGCCTTTTTACCGTTAAAATCACGAATTTCGAAAAATTCCTTCCCACTGGATTTCTGTTCTGTAATTGAATTATGGATACCAATTTTCATGATTTTAACTCTAGTCGCTGGAAATGGGCGATGGTATTTGATTTATGTATGTCTTTTTAGGATATCCATGCCCTTTAAAACAAGAGTTTCGAAAAAGCTCTTCTTACTGTATGTTTTCTCTAGAGAGGGAATACGGCACCAAGTTTCATGATTGTAGCTCTGGTCGTTTGAGATGAGAGATATGCCTATTTGTGAATTTTTCAAAATCATTCATATCACGCGCCTACCCTGTAGGAAGTATGTATACCCCAATTTCCGTGATTCTAGCCCTAGTCGTTTGGTCTAGGCGACTATCAGATAATCAGTAGAGTAACAATTTTATATATATAGATAATAACAACTTAGTTTAAACATAAAAATAGTTTT
Organism: Philornis downsi; assembly: GCA_019455685.1. Lineage (NCBI taxonomy): Eukaryota > Metazoa > Arthropoda > Insecta > Diptera > Muscidae > Philornis > Philornis downsi. The sequence continues at coordinate 54,215 of JAHXMU010000301.1, read as the reverse complement.
TTCTCTAATTCGTAAAGAATTTGCCTGCGCATCTAAAAAATATCTTGTCATCGCATTCACATCGCACCAATCAGTGCAATGATGGTACTGGGAATATGACACATTTCATCTATGCCAATTATCGTGACATTGATGGTACTTTTCATTCCATTGATATAATTTTTCTTATTAGTAAGAAATGTAACGAATGTGGATCGTCAAAGTGATGAAAAATTTTCCCATTGATGTTGGTCTATATTTATTTCTATGGAGTTCAGAAGTGCCCAGTAACAAAAAAAAAGTTTTGTCTATTGTCAGTCCCCTTTGCGCAAATAATGAATGCATAGGGCGTAATAATATGCCATCTTCTACTCATACTTCCTAGTTGTACTTTAGCTGTTCTAAATCATAGTTGCACTTGGTTATACTTGTTTACAAATAGTCGTCTAAGATTCTCTTAAGCATATATCTATATTCTTAGTTGATAAGAGATTGTTGCGAGTCGCTACGGCACTAATGTCGCCCTTTGATTAGGCGCCAAATTGTCACGGGTCCATCTTGACCATTTTGTTATGGGTCCATTTTGACCTAAATTTGGGCGCTATGTTGTTATATGCCATTACTAAGGTATCAGGATGGCGCTGATCGGCTAATTAACGCCATTGGTCTCGGGACAGGTTCCAATCCGTCTATCCTAACACCACAACACGAACGCTAATAGGTTATATCCGGTACAAAAACAACACAATTTCCTGAGGAAGGACGTTGTATTGGTCGCTCACATGGCCACCCTGCCGGGACTATGCAATCCTGATTCCATTTTTCCACAACCCCAATTCCCACTTCTACTGGTTTCTCTTACCTTTCTTAGCAACCTTATCCCATCAAGCACAAACTCAGTGCTTCATAATATTCGATACTTTCATATACATTTCTTTTATTAAAAAAACATCAATTTAAAAAAAAACTTGAACATTTGTTGTGGGTCATCTCCAACGGTGTAGCACCCATCCGCACGGGCCGTCACAATTGCACGTCTAGTGATGACGAAAAAGTTAGACGGGGGCAATGGTACCATTTTTTTTGCGTCCGGGCGAGTTCACCTGCAAATAAAAAAAAAAAATATAACTGCCAAATTTCCATTCCAAAAACAAAATAGCGCTAGAAAAAAAGACAGGCGAATAAAGATGGCCTAAAAAAAATCATGGAGGGTTTAGGTATATAAAGAATAGGGGTTGGCAACCGGGGGAAGATTGTGCTACTGATCGCGGCGGAAGGCAGTACCAGGCGTAGCCCGGAAAAACTTGTTGGTGACCGAAGAAAAAAATGTAATAAAGTGCTCGGAAAGTAGTCAACCGGAAATTAACGCACATCAATAAAGATTTGGTGCGAAAAGAAAGAAAACCGTGTCATACCCAAACGTTTTTTTTAATGCCCAAAAGTAGTCTTACCATAGTGCCGGTATTAAAAATAAGGAATACCTATAGAGATTGCAGTTTCTGTTTTGGCCTCCGGAAAATAGCCAAGGTACGGGGGCTAGCGATATTTCGGTTGAGGTTGTGGCCAAATTCTTCAGCACACAATCCGGAGATTATTGTAAAGCCAGGAGATTGTGGCTGCCGAAGCACGATTGCCATATTCATAAAGTAAACGCCGGAACACCAGGTAACCCAAAGTGAGCCAAACCAGTGACCGAGAAGAAAGCACATTGATTGATTTTATGAAAGAAAAGAAAATTTTTGAAAAATAAATATTGGAAAGAGAGAATGAAAGTTAACGAATACTTACCGCCAGAACGAAATGATCACGAGCACATAACCTGGAAAGAAAAAGAAAATAGTAATTAGAAAAATAAAAAACGAAAAGAAAAAAACACAACAAATCGAAAAAAAAAGAATTTTAGTTTAAGCTAGATCAAGTGAATGTGAGTGTCGTTTGTGCCGTTTAAAACTTGTTAGTTTGTGTTTTAATTGTGAAGCTATTAGCATCCGAGTTTGTCAAATCCAAGGGAGCGTAAGATTTACTAGGAATAGGCGCCCTGAAGAAAACTATAAGATCAGCGTCCCCAACAGTGGGGGAAGTACAAAAAGATCCGTCCTGGAGAGTTCTTCCGGTAGGGTAATAAAGTTTTGTTTGTGGTGACCGTTTTATGGTCATATAAATTCTCGGCGTAAACTAAGTGAATCTGAGAAGAATCAGTTTATTTACTCTATATAGCTGGTGATAATAGTTGGTAGAGAAATTGTTTTAGGATATAAGAAAAAAAAAAAACAATAAACATGTCAATGCACTCGTTCGTCGCCTTGAATTGCTTCCCTGTAGTTCCTTGGTTCATTTATTTCTCTGACCATATTTATTTCAGCTATCAAACGTTTTGGTGGAATACCTTTGTTTGATCTTTGTGATACGCGTCTTACTTGCTGATCCTGTTCGACTTCACCTTCATTTACAATCGTATCATCCGAATCTGTCTCCCCCTCAGCCGTATCGTATTCTCTAATGGTAGCGTCATGATCATTTGATGTTTCTTGATTAGCATTTACTTGCTCCTTTTGAACCGTCGAATTTTCATCTTGACCTTCTTCAGCGTTTCTAGCCTTACTAGTTGCGTTTAAATCGATCGAGATTTCATTTTTACTGGTAATTGCTGTCCCAAAACGAACATCTGTACTAATCACCACTTTGCGTGTTGTTGCGTTGTAGCATCGATAGGCTATTGATCTTTCATCATAGCCCAGGAAAATCATCTCGATTCCGACGTTATCTAACTTTCCTCTCTTCGCTGAAGATACATGAACATAACATTTAGAACCAAATATGTGGAAACTGTTTATACTTGGTTTGACCCCATTCCATCGTTCATACGGTGTTGTGTTCGTTGCTCTAGTTATCACACGATTTTGAATAAAATTAGCCGTTGCAACTGCCTCGCCCCAAAAACTGTTCGGTAAACCTGCATCGATGAGCAAGCAACGCGCCATTTCAATTAATGTACGATTCCTTCTTTCGGCTTTACCATTTTGCTGTGGACAGTCCGCTGCTGTTAATTGCATCTGGATACCTTGTGACCTTAAATACTGGACATTTTCTGTAGATGTGTATTCTCCACCCCTATCGCATCGAATCACCTTTGGTTTTTGACCAAATTTGTTCTCACACATTGCAACAAAACATTTTAGTGTTGCACCAACTTCCGATTTGTGTGCCAGTAAAACGACGAATGTGAATCCAGAAAAATCGTCGATGAGTGTTACTATATATCGCTTTCCACTTGGAGTCATTGTTCGCATTGGGCCGCAAACGTCCGAATGTACCAAGTCCAACACCGCTTTTGACTCGTTCGTTGATTTCTTTTAAAACGGTAAACGTGTCATTTTACCCTTCATACACGTGTCACATACTTCGTTGATACCGCATTCGACTATTTTCAGACCATTAATTGAACCATCAGATGCCATTTTTCGAATAGCTGCTGGATTGCGATGTCCCATTTTTCGATGTAACTCATGTATGCATTCATCATTATGTGCAAGCACCGCACAGACTGAATCCGGTTGACGCAATACATACAATTCGCTTACTGCATCAGCTACACCAATCTGTTGACCATCATACCTTATTTGACAAATTTTATTATCGAAATCTATCTTGAAGCCATTTTTCGCCAGCTGCCGGACTGAAAGTACATTCCCAACCAATTTTGGTGCATACAACACCTCAGTTACTTTTGCCTTACGTACGCATCCACTTTCGTTCAAAAATGTCAAAGTTTCCTTACCGATTCCATGAATTTTCGCCGATTCACCGTTAGCCATTTTGACTGAGCCTTCGTACGTGTCATTGATTTTCGTATAAAAACTCTTGTCGTTTACACAATGACGTGTTGCACCCGAATCGATCAACCAACCTTTATGTGCTTTACCGACTGAAAATAAGAAGTCCGATTCCTCGACCAAATTCACCTTATCTGCTGCTTTTCCATTGTTAGTGCTTTTATTTTTACTGTCGCCGGCCTTCTTTGCCAACCAGTCTTTATATTTCTGGCAATTTTTCTTCTGGTGATTAGGCTTTTTACAGAAAAAACAAACACAAACATTAATCTTTGTAACAGTTTTCAGTACTGAACCATTCGAACCACCTGCTGCGCTTGCATGGCGCTCATATTCGGCTATGATGTGCTGCTTTGCTACATCAAATGTCACTTCTGCTTCGTTGCGAGTACCGAGCGCTGAAACCAATGTGTCATAACTTTCTGGCAAACTGATTAGCAAAAATATTTTGCTCCATAATGTTGACAATCGTTCCTCTCCGATGTCGCTCAGTTGTGTGAACAATTCTTGCATTCGGTTTATGTGTGCCTTTACATCGCCACCTTCTGCCATTTTCAACGCACAAATTGAACGCACTGAATGCACTTTATTTGCGAGTGTAAGTTAAAATATCAAGTTTTTTGATTTTAATTATAATATTTATTTATTTATTGTTCGCTATGCGAACGTGCAAATTCCTTATTACAAAATTATTTATTATTCGCTATGCGAATGTGGAAATTAGTTCTGCAAAAACTTTTTAGATCACGATGCGGCGAGGTGCAAAATTCAAGATAATGAAAAAAGGCGAAAGCAAAAAGCCAAGCAAAAAAACGAATTGCCAGATCTCAGAAAAACAAATAAAATTGACAAGAGGTAAGCGAGAGTTACCAGATATGGTAGTAGCGTGAAACTTGTATTCTTCTCGTGATAATTCTTTAAAGAATCCCATGCTTCTTTTGCCGTTTTTGCCGAACGAATGTGTGCGAGTTGATCATCTTCCACAGCTAAACCGATTGTACCACGTGCCTCGTCGTCCTGTTCATCCCACCTGTCAATTGCCTTTGATTCTGTATTACACCAGCTTTCAATGCAGCTTGAGGTTTCGTCCCTTCAATCACCTTTTTCCACAAATTTTGCTTTTGGAGCAGCATTTCCATTCTGAACTTCCAATTAGCATAATTGCTATCGTTCAGCTTTACGAATTTTTGTTTTGCTGAATCCGCCATATAAGGTATGCAAATTTGCTTCGTGTCCCCGTTGTGACTGACTTTAACTTCAATTTCACACTTTATTTTACTGATTTCTCTCATTCACTGGGCCCATAACCTGTAGAAGTAGCCAGACTTGCCTTGATCGATTACCTTCTTTGTATTAAAATAGAAAGCTTTAATTGATGAGTGACAATGACTTTATTAGTTGTGAATATTGATGTTAACATGACTGTTCAGTATTACATTTGCAAAAGAATAGAACAAGAAGAATATAAAAGAAAATAGCGGATTATAATGTCATAAAGTGACAAGTGATACATTAAGTGTGAACGCTCTATTGTTCCTAAGCTCCGTTCAGATCTTCAACAATATATGTTTTTTTTTTCAAGTAAGAATCGTTTTCCATGAAGTAGAAGCCAGTTAAAGGAAAAAGATAGGACAAAACCTTTTTTAATTGTCAAACAAAAAATTTAAGTTTAATGCTTCAACAGTATCAGTTAACGCCATTAATTCATAAAAGATATCACAGCTGTTCCTCTAAAGTTCTTATCATTCTATGGGTTGATAACTTGTTTTGGTTTTCAAATTTATAATTTATTCTGGCAATAAAGTTATGTAGCATGTCTTCCTTAAAAGGTTCATGTAACATCAGTGTTGGAAACCTCATGTTTAAGCCATATGCTTGTTTTAGGTTTTTATTCTGGATAACTTGAAGTTTTTTGAAGTGAGTTTTGACACATCTTTTAGACCAGACCTGACAGCCATATGTCATTGTTGGTCGAATGCACATCTCGTATAACAGCAGTTTATTTTTGGTATTTAATTGGGAGTTACGATTGATCAGGGGAATAATGCTCGGCCACATTTTACAGATATACGGTCAATATCTAATTTCATTTTTTTATGTTAATTCTTTTTGTCTTTTCATTTTCCAAAATCTGGTTATCGTTCATCTAACAATTTTTTTTATTCTTTTTTTCATTATTCAAAAATGTTCAATTATAAGTTCTACTAGTACCTTAAATATTTTTATTAAGGGATACTTGTTTTTTTTTCTTTTCGCCGCCTTTAATATTAATAATTATGAGAGTTCAATTTTTCATTAATTTGCCTTTTCTTGTATTTCATATTTTATACGATTTTACTGGTCATACGTTGCAGCGGCTGAAAGGAATATCTTCCAGTTTATCTATTTTCTCTTCTTTTTTTCGTTATAGAATTTGCAATAAAAATGCAGTTCTCTTACTGTATGTTTCTCTCCTTACTGTATGTTTCCTCTAGAGAGGGGATACAGACACCATGCTTCAGGATTGTAGCTCTGGTCATTTGTGTAGGGTATCTGTCAAGGAATCTACCCTAGTTGTCTTCCCATTCTCTTCCTGAATACCTCTGTGGCCTTAGTGATTGAACTTCTTTCCTCACAATGAAATTTATTCGCACGGATGCACTGTCTACCAATTTAATATTTACAATGTTCATTCTTTTATTCACTTAACCGCACTTCTCTTATGATATTTGAAACTAGAAAAAAATCGTTTGTTTCCCGAATATCTTCTGATTTGAGAAAATTTCTTCTAGCCAACACTAAATTTATGAATGGCCCTGTTTTATCGACGTCATTTACTCCCAACAACAACACTTTATCGGCCTACGATGCAAATGTCAATTTTCATTTGTAAACAAATGAGGGGGACATTCGTAAAAAGAAATTCATGCCGTTCGTTTCGTTTTAAGCAATTTGGGTGCGTTCCCTTTTTGGGAAATCATTAGTGGTTTGTGTATTACCGTAACATAACGGGTAGTTTTATGACTTCTTAGGAGTCTCATTAGAATCTACATAACCTATGAGGTTATTTGATTATGTATAAAATTTTAAGTTTTTATATTTTATAAATTTCGATATAAACAGACTGAAGTCTTATAATTGGCGGTTTTTTGGCCAAAAAATTTTCATCTTTGAAAATAACTCTAAACCGGAAAAAATGGGAGGGGCCAAAAATTGCAACATCCATTGGGTAAGTAATAATTTTATATTATTTTCATAATTTTAACAAATGTTCTTACAAATATAAGTTTTTACTTATACTTACTAGTTTTACTTACTAGTTTTAGCAAAGATGCTATTTATGAGCGCGATTATAAGAAGCTAGAAATGCTTCAAGCTACAGGGACGTACCAGGAAACTGCAGAGAAGACGAGCTGGAAAGATTAGAGACAACTTTATAGACTCCATCCGAGTTGGAGTCCGTGGGCATGCCTCTAGTCACTTGCAAGCTCCTACTGCGAGATAGGGCATATTTAGCAGCAAGTGGTAGGTGGACGTCTGTCCGAGGATGTAATCAATCCAGACGGATGTGGCCGTGCCTAGATCTGAAGCGTTCACTCACACTGCTGTCGCTATCAAAACCCGGCGTCTCATTGCTTGTATCCGTCATGATGGACACTGTCCGATTGGAAGACATCCTGTGAGATTGAATGTTGCGACTAGTGACTTTTGCAGGAGTAGCAGGGATGAAGAGGAGGAGGAGTCTATAGAACATCTTCTTTGCAATTGCCCCGCCCTGTAGAACAGTGGAGGATCAACACTGAGCTTATTTCTTTAGGGACATAGGAGATCTGAACAATATAGATATTGTCCGACTTAAGAGCTTCTTGAGGCGCTCAGGATGTTACAACGGGGAAACTAGGGACATCCATATCTCCAGTTCCCGTGGTATCACAATGGACTACGCAGTCTGAGTGAGTTTTTATATTCAGTTACTGGCTTAATCTAATATAACCTAGGTGGATACTTTAGCTTAGAATTATGCAGTACACGTATTTCGTATTTAGATTATCTTTTCGATTTTAATTATAGTTGAATAATACGATTGAGAAAACATAATCGGTCGTAGAAGTTGAAAAATTGGACAACATGCGGACATACATCAAGTACTAAAGATGTAAAAGAAACATATTGCACAATTTTTTTACGGTACTTATCTACTAATGGTGTATAAATGCACAAATAATCTGATTCATATACTAATATGACACTAAAAATTTGCTATCGGATGGCATCATAATTTAATATCTTTTGCGTGATAGGTACCCAACGCTTTACCTTGCATTGTTTATACATATTGTTTCCAATTGCACGAACTTACCTACACTTCTTGAATTTGCAAAATTTTGTGTTTATGTTCTTTTCAAAATCGCTTAAGATAGTGTTTCGTCTAAACATTTCTTGTCTTGGTAGAAATTTTACAACTCGGGCACGTTTGTTGTATCATTCCGCGCTTTTTTCGAATGTCATTTGGAATTTTTCTCAATGTTTTCTCTGAGAACTTCCAATTTGTCTCTTTCCCTCAGAGATTCGATATTGTGGTCCGTCAGAGACATCAATTAACGGACCAATTTATAATCGGTGCGGCTGGTAAACATATGAAATCCGAAAAGTGCAAATAATAGAGATACACCAGTTGCGGAATGAAATGCAGTTCGCAATGCGCATTCAATTTCTGAAAGGTATATATTGCAATCGCGGTGGTCTTCAATATGGTTCAAATATGCTCTTATGGCGGATAGCACAGATTGGGTGACCCGTTCTGATGCGTTGTATTGGGGTGAATATAGCACGGTTTATTATGCCGTATTTTAAACATTTGTATCATATCCTGGAATCTTTTAGATTGGATTGAGCCGCATCAACGCTGTGCACCATTTCCGGTATGCCAAATTTGTGGAATATTTCAATAATTAAACATTTTGTTATATTTGTCGTGGTGGGTTCTCTCATAGGTTTTAAAAATGTAAATTTGGTGAAGTGACCCACGGCTATAAATATATAGCAATTACTCTTCTTCTTACTTCTTGTACTATACTTGGTTTTAAATTTTGATTTAAGGGTTTTATCTCATTGTATATGTATACTTGATATTGTCCGACAACATTTTTGATCCGACTTGCCATCTTAGGACAATAAACGAACCTTCTCACACGGTTTAAGGTTTTACGTACACTTTTATGGGCTGATGTCTTGCCATTCTGTGTTTTCTCTATAATTGTTGTAGTTAAATTCTGGGCTAACCACAATTTCCAAATAAATTCCTCACAAATACTCAAACATTGCTCATTTATATATACGACCATTCTCAACTTTTAGGTCGGTTAGACGTGTTTTATTTTTATTTACATGCTTCATAAATTCCAAATATTCGTCACTTTCAAATTCCTCAGTTTCAAAATCTAATATTTCTTCCTTTGTAATTTCCTCTACTAACTTATTTTGTGGAACTTTGGATATCGGCTACTACGTTGTTTGATCATCTCTACATACTGTCTAAACTTTGTTATTGCCATCGCCGCCGCAAGACACTCTTTCTCTGTCACGTCATTGTTTCTCTGAAAAGCATTAAGCTTCTGAGGATAGAATGCGATTGGATGCTCTTACTTTTTTTCGTTCATCGCATTGTACAAAAAATCGGCTGGAGAAATCGGCGTGGCGGCGTACAGGAGCTGATGTTAAAGCCTTTTTCAATTTTTCAAATGCAGTTGAAGTTTCAGATGACAGAGTAAACTTTTTCGACTTTTTTTAGTGTGTCTGTTAACGGAGCAGATATCGCCGAGAAGCCTCTTATAAATCGGCGATACCAATCTGCTGTTCCCAGGAAGCTTCTAACCTTTCTTGTACTCTTTGGTAACTTTGTATTTTTTGCAGCCATGACTTTGTTCGAATCAGTTTTCAACGTAATAAAATCTATAATAAATCCTAAGTATCTGAGTTTTCTAAAACATAACTGTAACTTTTTGATGTCGATTGTCAAATTTGCAGCTCACAAATATTCAGCTACTTCACCTAATAATCTGATATGTTCATCAAAATCACTTGATATCATCAATAAGTTATCTAAATAAACGAATACATTTTGCGTACGTTTTTGAGGAATAACTTTATTTATTAGTCTCTGGGCAGCATTACAAAGCCCAAAAGGTATAACTCGGAATTGGTATAGGGGCGTCCTGGAACAGTAAAAGCTGTGTACGGTTTGCTCTCCTCATTCAATTCAATTTGCAAAAAGGCTTATTTTGGGTCCACACTACTTATAAAATAAGTCTTATCTATACGGCTCAATATGCCACCTGAATTCTGCAAAGGATAAGCATCTATTATAGTTAATTTGTTTAATTTCCGAGCGTTTAATCAAAAACGATTCTTTCCTGGTTTCGTAACAATTGTTGTCCGGCTGCTAATTTGAGCATATTATCAATTTCCCGAAAGGTAATCTCTTGAACTGCCGGCGAAATTTGATAATGCGGTCTTTGACTGGTATGGTGTGGCCCTTTCATACGCATTCCTTTCCTGGAATGTATTAAAACTTTTATGACTTTATTCAATCTACTTTTTTGCTCGTCACTTAGCTAATTCATCTTGTAACTGTTTGTGATTAAGCTCTTCTATATTTACCATTTCAGGAGCCAATCCAAACAATCTCCAGAAATCTATCCCTAAATATGCTGACTGCACGAGATCGGGACATAAATATAAGCACATTTTGTTTTCGGACTCACTATATTTCACTTCGTCCAAAATACGGTATGGTTGACCGCTGGTCATTTTGACGCAAGAGAATATTGGCATCAAGGATATTAATAAATTCTCGACAGCCTTTTCCTAAAATGCTTACTAAGGCTCCAGTATCTAGAAAACCTTTCATATGATGTACTTCAATTTCAACATCCGCAAAGACTCCCGAGACGACTTATCCGCTCTACAAACAGCTTCCACTATGAGCTTCACGTTCCTCATTTTCTCTTTGAATTTCTGTAGCACTTTCAATATGCGTGTGGAGATATCAGAAGCTTCACTGGAGACGAATATGCGAGATCTCGTCTCATCATAATGTTTTTTCCTATTCTCTAACGTACTTTGTCGTACTTTGCTTTATCTGATTTTTCAAAATTATTTTCTAAGCCTACATTTTTATTTTCAGGACATTTTGTATTTGTTCGAGCTATTGTAGTTTCCGTGTAAGGTTCTCGGCCGGACGTGAATCCACCGATTTCTTCACGCCCTTGTTCTGGTTTCCCGATTGATGATAGGATATTTCGGAGTTCTAACCCCTGGTTTACCGCATCCTCTCATTTACGGGACAATCCCTAAACACATAACCACTTTTCTTACAATTCCAACACACTACAGCTGCTCTTCTCGCTTGTTGGCCGTATTATAAGGCGGCAACGTCCTCACCTTCTATTAATCCTTCTTTATTGTCCACATATTCCCTTAATTCATTTACCTGCCTATTACGACGGATGAGAGGAATCGATTCCGGAAATATGTATTTCAGCCTCGTTGCATTTAACTCCCATCTGTTCAACCGTGTAGGTGTCATTTGATAAACATTTACTCTTATGTTTTCCCTAATACTTGATTTCAATTTATCCAGCATGTCAAGTTCAGAGATTGGTTAAATTAATTTTGACCGAAGTTGACACATTGTCTGAAAATATGCATCATTGTTTGCTCAGGCCATTGCTTCCCTTCCACGAGGTCTCTCATTAATTCGAGGTTTTACCGTGGGATTTCATACTGAATCCTCAAAGCGTATTCTAGATTTGGCCAATCTGAAAATCCATACGTTCTCTGGTAACACCAATACCATTCCTTGGCCGGCCCTGACAATAATAGTTAGAAATCACGGACTACCGGAAGATAAAATCGTCTACTAATAAGTTTCGCGAATCACCACCACAATTTCAAACTTACCGATTCTGATCTTCATTTCATTACTGATAAAATTTGTTGAATTTGGTTGCGAGTCTGTTGATGGTGGAGTAACGCCATAAGTGCTCGATCATTCATTGAATTGGTCTGCGAATTTACTTACACCTGTCGCTCCCCGGTGATTTCAAATATAGAATCATTATCAAACCTTCTATTCACCATTTCAATACATGAAATATATGACGGTTGATTTATGGAAGATATTGTAGTCAATTCTCCGAACATTTTGGTTAAACTGACAATTGATTTTTGGATATCGCCTATTTCTTTAGCTTTCATAAGCTTGACTTGGTCTTCCAGGTTTCGCTATATAGTCAGTGCTTCATTTTTCACGATATTATTTACTCTAGGGTTAGCGATTTCTACCATTCCGATATTGCCTGTCCAATTTCATGCTTGTTCGATTGTCAACTTTATACAATACACCAGACAGTAGAAAAACTCCTTTGAACCACAAAAGTATAAAAAACATGCCCATACGAGGATTGATTCACCCTCAGGGGAAGTGACCACCGCAACTCCTATACATGTTTAAAGGATTATCCTGATTGTGAGCGTGGTTACTAGAAAAAAATTATAAAAACTTCTAAATAAAAATGTACATTTTGGAAAGCAAAACAAAACTTTAATTAAATTTCAAAACAATACTCGTCTTCTTTCAGTATTCCTCAATATAAATGGATCGCAGCATCCAAGATGGCGATGGCTAGATAAGGAGGAGCTTTATGGCAGGTACTGGCTGGCTAGGATTTCGTTTATTCATGTAAGTCCTTCGCGTGTAACTTCTTTTCGTCAAAGAAAACCATGTGTTTGAAATCGATTTTTTATACTTTTACACCCATTTTTTCAAGTCCTTTTTGTAGTACAGGGACGTCAATTCCACGGGTTTTTGGGCTACGTTATTTCCCCCTATACTTATTTCTGACATTGGTAGGCTTGAGCTCAGGCCTGACTCGCCGATCTTTCTTCTTTTTATTTATTTATTTATTATTTACATATGTATGTACATTTATTCTATTCCAATGTTATGTCTCGTTTCCTTTTTTTTTCTTACTGTTCGAGAAAAGTTACTGAAAAATGGGTCAGATTCATAGTTTCATCGGCACCCCCAGGTGTGGTAGTGCTCCGATTACAAAGACTAATAGTTTGCTTGCAGTTCCCGCATCGGGGCAGCGGAAGTTCCGACAGATTACTGCAGATCTCTTGTGATTTTAAAGAGGATAATTTTAAATTGTTCCTCTTTTTTCTTTCAACTAGTCTATTTGATGCTAAATTAAATTAATTAATTAAATTAACTTTGTTGTCTTCTTTTTTTTACACTTTTAAGGGAGGAACCTTCGTATTACTGCCAATCCTGCCAAATCAAAAAAAAAAAAAAAATAATAATAATAATAATAATAATTCTCGGCTATTGGTGCCTTGTAACCTTTTTGGGGCATAGGGTTACTTTCCTTCGAAAGGATTATGTGGCCAATGATCGTCCATCGCCAATTATCAGATTTATGTCTGTTTTAATCGAAATTTTATAAAAAATAAATGATTTAAAATTTTAAACATTATCAAATTACATAACCTCACTGTTATGTATGAAAAAGAGTCATAAAAACGACCCGTTATATGGTAATTAACAAAATGTGAATGCCTCCCCAACAAGGGAACGCGCCATAAGATGATTAAAATAAAAAGAACGATCGTATCGTATATGAGTTTGTTTTTACGAATGGCCCCTATTTAATTTCAATTACTTTTTCGCATATTGTTTACAAGTTCCCGTGAACATATGCTGGTATTTATTTATACTCATCAGCTGATTGATGTTCCTCTAACCGGTGGCAGATGGCGTTCACAACACCAAAGATAGTACAGTACATATTTTACATACGAGAAAGCGCTCCAGCCACGACTAAATTATGTAAATTGACACGGTGATCGTTGGAGGTATAGGAGATGAAAATGCATAGACCATGATTGCTCTCACCATTTCTTAAAATTTGGTACAGTCTAATATTTTGTCAGATCGTAGACGGGGATTGTAATTGTGTTATATTGGAACATTCTTGATATCCATTCTAGAAAGCTATAGCACAAGCTGTGCTACATTTAAAAACTTTAACAGTTCACTTGAATTAACTTTAGCTTTTAAGATTTAGGCCATAGAACAAAGTGAAATGCTTTGAGTTAAAGGAATGTGGACAAAAGATAAATTGTGGCTATCAGTGTAAATGCAACGTAATTGCTGGAAGAAAATTCAACATTTTAAAGCTGAACTTATTGATTATAATGGTATATTTTTTCCTTATGATCGACTAATTCCTAGCTGAGTGAGTGTGTCAAAAATCTTTACCCGAAGGAATGCAGATATATATCACCTTATACTGTAAAATGTCACACAAAGAAGGAAGCGTCTAAGGTACCAAGTATTTTTTGACCAAATGTGTTTCATGACTTTTTAAGTCGATTGAACGACGCTCGTTTTTCTGACTGTCCGGCTGGATGAGCGGTAGACACAATAACTGCCGCAAATCTTTAAAAACTGCTTACAAATCTTATATTTTGCCAGATCGTAGTTGGCGCTCCGCTACTTTCCATACAAATTGACCTGTTTTCCGGATCTTTACTTTTTTCCTGCATTTCCTAATTCGCAGACTGCAGCGATTTCAACTTTCTTTCACAGGTTTATTATCAATTATATATCAATTTATTTATCAATTATATATCAATAATTCTTGGTACAATCTTAAAAAATTGATCGGTTAGACATACATTTTCTAGTATCTCCCATACAAATTATGTTCGGCACATATCTACCTACATAGAATGATTGACTGATCATCGCCCAGGACAAACGGATAAAGGTAGAATATATCTGTGGTCACAACCCGTAACAGCCTAACTCGAGTTAGAACACAATTGAGTTATTAGCACCACCGTATTCAGCGTATTTAAATTTATTTGCTCTAAATTTTTCATGTTTGTATCTCTTCTAGAAAGGCAATTAATCCTAAAAAACCCAATAGCTTAAGTTATTTTTCTAAATGACTGTTTTGGCATAACTACCTAAGTCAATTTAGGATTACAACAAATATAAACATTATTTTTTCATCATTGCCTAAATCAACTTAAGTTTAAAACTTTATGAATTCTTATATAGGAATAACAACCTAACTCAACATGAGAGATCGAATCTGAAATATTTTGACATAGAATAATAATTTATGTCAATTTAGGAGCACTTATATTTTTTTATTTAATCTGGAATAATAGCCTAACTTAACTTGAACTTTTTGACTATCTTTCGTTCAACAATTCATAAGAGCCTAAGTGTCTTTTTCGATAATATCTTTTGACCAGAATAAACAACTATTTTTTGTTAACAACTAAGTACAGAAATTCGTTTCCTTGGAATCTGTAGCAAAGTTTTCCAAAAAACACCTTTTCCTGATTTTCAGTGAAGATTCAAAACTTTAAACTCCTGTACTGAAAATATTGAAAAACAGACTTAGGCTGTTATGGGTTGTGACCACAGATATACACTCGTACATATATTTTTCAAAATTTGTGCTTGTAGGATTAACAACAGGGCAAAAAAGAACAAATTTGGTACTATCACCCATCCCAGACGGCCGTAGCCAGAATCTTGGAAATTGGTGTCCGTATTCCCCTTCCAGAATAAACATGCGACAAGGAGTTGTTGGAAATTCACGCTCTTACAGGTAAAAACAGGGTAAAAAGCGAGAAATCAGGTACCATCACCCAGCTCAAATGGATAAATCTAGAATCATGAAAATTGGTAGCCAATCCACTGCCGAAGCAGAAATGCCGTAAGAAGGTTAAAGTTCAAAGAGCTTCAGCTGGAATCACGTAAATTTTTGTTGAGATTTGAAATCCAGATAAAAAAGGGATTAAAATGGTACGACTGGATGTATTAATCGGGTATCATTATTCACACCAAATGATTGAAGGCATATCGACATTGTTCAGTTATGTAACTGATCGGTATTTTTAAGAAACTGTACTTGAGTGCATGAGATTGTTGTTGTAGATTTTGGTCTCCTGGACGAGTAAATAGTCTCACATGAGGGATAGATTAGATTAGAGTGTGAGATAGATTCAATTGTTTGACGTTCCCACAAGCAACCCAAAGCAATAAATGTGTAATGTTTATGGGACTGTTTTTAATGCTTGCTACCTATATATGTGTGGTGTGTAACAAACCGTTTTCCCTCGTCAAAGTGAGGGACCAAAACGAAGATAAGAAAGGACACTTTGACGATTTGTTTATGTGTGCAGGTCAAATATTGTATTTCATGTAGGAGAGGAGGATAAGGAGATAAGAAATAGAATGTAAGAGATATGT
>JAHXMU010000301.1:0-37690 GCA_019455685.1 Philornis downsi | reverse complement strand
AAAAAAAAATAATTTGCAAAAAAAGATATACAAGAATTTTTTTTTTCAAAACAAAAAAAAAAGATATAAAAGAGTTTTTTTTCAAAAAAAAAGTGAAGTGATTTTGTTTCAGCGTGAAAGCAGAATTTTGTGTAAGTCCACTTTATTTTATTTTCTACTTGTTGTTTTGTTGTGCTGCGCGAGTTAGAACTTCTTTTCTTTAAGAAGGAGTAAAAAAAAAATATTTTTTTGCAGCAAACAACGTGCTGTTCTTTATTCAATATATTTTCCAAGATTGGCCCCAAATGGGTTACTTATTATCTATTTATGGAAAATATTAATGATATCTTAGTTTAAGTCTTATCTTAAACTATGTTCTTTCTCCATTAAGGACTAACATGAATATTATCAGTAATGTGTTTATGACTATTTGTCTAGACTGCATATAAAACATAGTATGTAATTTTCTTATCATTAGAGCGAGACTGTGATAACAGTGATCACTGTTTGAAAGATCCTGCAGTTTATTATTTGTGTTTGTTTAGGTTTAGGTCTTTTACTTATCTCATATTTTATGGGATGTCTGCAGTTACTGATTATGGTATTGGTCGTTATTAACTCGCGTACAAAAATATGTTCGCTCTTACCATTATACAGGAGCAAGTAGATATCGGAAACGAGATGGCTCAGTTGTATAATTCCCTGAGTGAAGTCGCTCAGGGCAACGCCAGGACGGAAGAACTGCGTGAAAATCTCAATTGTTCGGTAGCTAAATTTAGAGACAAATGATAGGAATCTTCGGCCGCCATCTGCAACCTTGCAACGACATTCATATTTCAAATCCCAGTTCGTTGAAAAGGTGCAAGAAGTGATGAAACACTTCGAGGGTCTCTCCAATCATTTGGAGATCAGGCTCCAAAAGGGAGAGAAGATCTTATCATCCGGTGTAACTACCGCAAGCGCGCCTGATGGTCGGGATGAGAATCAGACTTTTATGGGAGTGGAAAATTCCATTACGGAAAAAGGCGAAAAAGCTATGCCTTTAAAAGATTGGGTTAAGTTGAAGCCAATCAATATGCCTCAACAGAACGATACTTTCATATGGAAGAAGTTATGTTATGTTATGTTAGTTATATGGAAGCAGTTAATGATTGCTCAGCCGATTCCTAACACACAAAGAATGTGTATATTAAAAGCAAAAATATCTGGTGAGGCAGCTCGAAAAATTTCAAAGTTGCCTGCTAGAGATGAAAACTTTGAGACGGCCTGGAACATTTTGGTTGAAAGTTATTCAAACAAAAGGGCAACAACGTCAATTTATTTTAAAACTCTGCTGGACGCGCCTTCTGTAAATTATGCTTCACAAAGTGTGAAGAATTTTTTGGAAGGAGTAAAAGAGAGTTTGCAAGCACTTAGTGTAAGGATATTGAAGGGGAGTTGGACATTGAGTCTGGTCTTTCGGCCTATGTAAAAGCATTGGGAGTGATTTGAAATCTGAAGACGGATACGATTGGTCTCAAATGCAAGTGGGAATTTGCGGAGAAGATTTCGAAGAGAACAATTTTGAGTGAAATTGCAAGACTGTTCGATCCCTTGGGTTTAGTAGGTCCTGTGACGGTGACAACAAAAATGTTGCTGCAGGATCTGTGAAAATTAAAGGTCGATTGGGATGAGCGGATACCTGCTGAGATTGAGGCAAAATGGAACACCATAAGAAAAGACTTTCAGATAATTTGCGTTAATCCAAAAAAGGTTGAGTTGCATGGGTTTTGCGATGCATAAATGAAAGCTTATGGAGCTGTTATATATGAGCGGTCGACAAACGTACAGGGTGACATATGTTCAAGAATAGCAGCATCAAAGTCAAGAGTATCTCCGATTAAGGTCGTGACCTTGCCAAGGTTGGAACTCTGTGCAGCAGCGTTGTTAGTGGAGTTAACGCACATGGTAGTTAAGAGCTTGAGGATTGATCCTGCCACGACTAACATCAGATATTATTCCGATTCATCTATTGTGTTGAATTGGATAAAAATTGATCCTGCACGGTTGCAGATTTTTGTATCAAATAGAGTACATAGGTATGATTCAGACTAATAGCGATATAGCCAGTTGGAGCCATGTTCGGTCGGAAGATAATCCGGCGGATCTAATTTCAAGGGGACAATTAGGTAAGGATATGGTCAATAATACATTTTGGTTCGAAGGGCCCAAATTTTTGGAAGAAAAGGTACAGGTGTTGAAGAGGGAATGCCAAGTTGATGACATTCCTGAATTAAGGAAAAGCTTTAGAGTGTTGCTAGCCACAGAAAAGTGTCCTGTTTGGAGGAATATCAACCAGAGGAATAAGTTTCATACCCTTCAAAATGTTGTAGCGTATGTGCTTAAATTTATAAACATGACGAGCAAGGGAAAACAAAAATCATTTATCGAGTATGGAAAAAAACGCTCTTAGCCTAATGATAAAAGATGTGCAAAGCGAACACTTTGCGAGCGATATTAAATCTTTAAAGGCTGATGGCAAAGTAACAAAATCTTCGAAGCTGCGAACTCTATGTCCAAGGTTGGATATGGAGGGTATTTTACGCATAGGAGGAAAGTTAGGTAATAGTGGTTTAACATATGACGTCAAGCATCCTGTAGTGCTGCCCTATAGCAGTAAGATTGTTGAATTAATGGTGGAACGATTGCACTTGGATCACCTTCATGTAGGTGCTCAAGGGTTGTTAGCAATATTGAGACAACAATTTTGGCCGTTACGGGGACGGCAGTTGGTGAAGAAAGTTGTAGGCAAGTGTTATAGGTGTTTCAGGGTAGCGCCAAGGAATCTACATCAAATGATGGGTCATTTACCTGAAGATCGCGTGATTAGAACACGGCCGTTTCTTAATGTGGGTGTTGATTTTCTTGGGTCAATCACAATACATTATAAAATTAGGGGCAAGAAAGTAGACGAATCATACGTGTGTGTATTCGTATGTTTCGTCACCAAAGCCGTACGTTTGGAGGTGGTGTCTGACTTAACATCGGCTGCGTTCATTGGCGCTTTAAAGAGGTTTGTTGCCAGAAGAGGCTGTCCGATGAAGGTTTACTCGGACAATGGCACAAACTTTGTTGGAGCAGCGAATAGTTTGAACGAAGTGTATCGACTGTTCGCCAGAGAAGATCATAATACAAGTCTGGATGATTTTTGTATTCCACGACATATTGAATGGTTCAACATTCCTGCCAGGTCTCCACATGTAGGAGGATTATGGGAGGCGTGTGTTCACTCCGCGAAAAAACACTTATAGAGTGTCGGAAGGGCATATGACGTATGAAGAGTTATGCACGCTTATGGCTCAGATAGAGGCGGTTCTTAATTCGAGACCTCTCGTGCCATTGTCGGATGATCCGAATGATTTCAATGTTCTTACTCCCGCAAGTTTCTTGGTTGGAGAATGTTCTTCGACTTACCAGACGATGCGTGAACACTGGAAAACTGTTCAATCGAACATGAAAGTATTCTGGAAACGTTGGTCAGACGAATATTTGTCTGAATTACAGAGAAGATACAAGTGGAATGAAACTTGTAGTAATATTCAACCAGGAACACTGGTTCTTCTAAAAGGAGATAATCTTCCGCCAATGAACTGGAGGCGGGGGAGGGTCATCCGAACGATATTAGGTTCGGATGGCTTATGTAGAATGGTAGACGTAAGGACCAGCTTGTCCTTTTCCTGCCACGAATGATTGGAATGAAGATTTGGACCTTCAGTCATTTCAAAATAGACCGGACAATTCGGTTATAAATAATGTAAACGTCGTTAAGCCAAGTATAAACAAGACAAATATAAAGTTAAAAAATAAAAATTTAATTGGCATGTTAGTAACTTTATTAGCAATTTTAAGTCCGACAGTAGGTAATGTAGGCTTAAATATGTTTAAAGATAAGCCAGGTATTTTCTTCGAGAAGGTCGCAACGGTTGGGCTGACGAAGACAGCGTGGAACATCGTGGTGCATATCAACATCAGTGACTACAGAGCTGCCAAGGAAAGCCTAGATGAAGCCATGAGGTCAACAGATCAGTTACGGGAATCAAAGTCTACAATGCATGATTTGCTGAAAAGTCACAGTGAAATATACCAGCTCATTCAAAATCAGCATGATGTCATTATGGCGGCGACTGGAAGGATGAAAAGGTCGAAGAGGTCTTTTTTGCCATTAGTTGGAGGAATTTATCACTCATTATTTGGATTGATGGATGAGGAACATGCTGAGGCTTTCTCAAATCAGATAAGGGCGAATGAGATTAACAACGAATATCTGATCAGTGCCCTGAAGAATCAGTCACCAATTCAAGATATGACTCTGGATGTATTGAAGAAGCAAAACGACGCAATTTTCAAGGACTTAATTAACCTTAGCGGCGCTATAGAATATGCCGAAGTGGCAGTGTCAAGCATAAGAAGCCGAGAAGTCAGCACTAAATTTACAAAGTTGTCAGCAACTATGGCAGCTGTTGCAGAAATCCAGCGAGGCCTCATTAATGCAGTTTTTAACACGCGTGGAAGTTTTTTGTCAACTGTTCTTCCAGTCAATAAATTTCGAACTAAGATGGATGTCACCAAAAAGAGCATAAATTCGAAGCTTAAGTTGCCAACAGAAGATCCGGTAGAGCTTGCCAAGATTTCAAGCATATCGGTGGGCAGAACGAGAGAATTCATCCTATTTAACATTCGGGTTCCATTACAAAGTAGTGAGCTGCTAGATGCCTATGCAATATACGCCTATCCCATAGATCATGAGGGGTTATTCGTAAGTGTGCGTCCAACCAGCCAATACCTGTTAATAGAAGAAAAGATGACTGTTTTCTACAGTCGTAGCAATGACAACTTCAATCATTGTTTGCAATTGAGGGATCAACTGCTATGCCCCCAAGTGCATCCCTTGTACTATACTCGCGAAACCAAAACCTGCGAGGTACAATGTTTTATGCGACCAAGAGGAATACCAGACACTTGTGATGTGTCTATTACCAAAGTTCATCATTATTGGCAACAAACACAGGCTCCGAATACATGGATATTTTCCACTTACGAAAGAACCCATACTGATGTCAATTGCACGGGAAAATGAAGTCATATGACATTTGAAAGCTCCGGACTCATTGAAATGGAACCTGGTTGCCATCTGGAGACAGCGGAAATAACCTTGTGGGCGTATGATGCATACAAATCAGATGTCAGATACGTCTTCCCAAAATTCAATCGAGGTATACAAAATCCCAGACATTCCAAAGCCAACTACGATCCTGGGTTTCCCGACTTTACTCGACGGTCATCATCTTACTCATTATGGGATCAGTGTCACAACGTGGGTCATCATCGTCATCGTGATCATGGCTCTATTCTGGATCTACAAGAAGTTTTTCAACGCGGCGTCCAACTACCTGCCCAATGCCGTGATTGTGCCTCGGATATTGTAGGGTAGTGTAAGTTATATAAAAAACAAACAGCATAGGTATAAGTGTACACTTGTTAAAAGATTAGGATCTTTTAAGGCGGGCAGAATGTTCAGTTATGTAACTGATCGGTATTTTTAAGAAACTGTACTTGAGTGCATGAGACTGTTGTTGTAGATTTTGGTCTCCTGGACGAGTAAACAGTCTCACATGAGGGATAGATTAGATTAGAGTGTGAGATAGATTCAATTGTTTGACGTTCCCACAAGCAACCCAAAGCAATAAATGTGTAATGTTTATGGGACTGTTTTTAATGCTTGCTACCTATATATGTGTGGTGTGTAACAAACCGTTTTCCCTCGTCAAAGTGAGGGACCAAAACGAAGATAAGAAAGGACACTTTGACGATTTGTTTATGTGTGCAGGTCAAATATTGTATTTCATGTAGGAGAGGAGGATAAGGAGATAAGAAATAGAATGTAAGAGATATGTCTAGATTTAAGTATTTTTGTAAAATAAAGTTAGTCTTATTCTACATATAGAACCAAAAGAGTTCGGTTGTGTTTTTAATTCCGATCAGGTCCGCGCAGGAAGTTACAGACATAATTGGGAGTGCCCATCTGCCTTACAATAGAGGTGCGCGACAGGAACTGATTTTGTTTTCGGAATTTGTATTTTTATGGGACAAAACTGGTAGGAAAGGAAGAAAAATGGTTTTACAGAATAGATGCGCGACAAGAAAAAGATGTTTAACAATTCTTAGCTTTAGGCGTCAATAAGATTAGAAGAGGGACAGAAATAGTATCGTCCCTCAACAAATGGCTGGAGCTAAAATCATGAAGCAGTGATTGTATACTATTGAATGCTCTGCTTTTATAGTGTAGTCGCGCTCAAAAATGAAATCTTTCGAAATTTGTACGTATAATTTTAAGGAATAGAAAAATAAAAATGGGACGAAATTGGTATTATCGCAAAAAATAAAAAAGGGAAACCTTGACCATCAAATTTACATATCAGCGTACGAGGGCGGCCCCAAAACTAACCGACATAACAAAGAAGACACAATAAAGTTGGGAAATGTTTTTCTTATTTTTTTTAACATAATCTCTTTTATCTCGATATGCTTTTCCGCGATATTTCAATAGCTGCTATGCTCTGTTTATATAGGGTGACGCATAAAGAACATTAATATTTGATTCGTGAATACATTTTGTTGTTTAAATCTTTTTTTTCCATCTCTTTACGGAATTGACTAATAATACTTGGGAAATTTATGATGGAAAGGCTCAGCACAGAACAAAGAACCAAAGTTGTTCAATTTTACTTTGAAAGACATCATTCGATTATTCAGATCATTTCTAAATTTCTTTCATGTTCGAAATGGTCCTAGCGCTCCAACAATTTACCGATGGTTCAGTGTTTTGGGCAACAAGGGTCTGTCTGTGATCTTCCACGTGCTGGAAGACCTCGTGCATTCTGAAGTAAAGTGATCATTGCTTGAGTGCAAGCAAGTATTAAAGAAAACCCCGAAACTTCCACCAGGTGACGTTTTCAGCAGTTAGAGATGTCTAGGCGGTCTTTGCAAAGAATTTTACATATGTTACATCTTTTCCCCTTTGAGATACAATTGGTTCACGAGTTAAAACCAAATGATGTACAAGAACGCATTTAATATAGTCACCGTTAACGTTACTTATGCACCACCCTATAGTAAGAACTGTTAAACCCCTCAAAATAGCCATCAACCACGGACTCCAAACGACACTGTTTTTGCTGTATTGAAAGCAAGCACGGCACCTGTCTTGCGCACAGTTTTTTCAACTTCAATAATAATATTCAATAATAATAATATTCGTTGGACCGATACCTTTCAAATAGAAATATTGAATTATATAACAATAATCAATTTTTTTCCATGTTTATAAGTTCATTCAGATCGTTTACTTTTGATGGCTCAAACAAAAATACTAAACAACATGGCGCCTTGAAACTTGAAACATATGCTTTATAAGGTTGCCGCTTTTCAGCAAAATATTTTTTTCAAACTACTGGCACCATCTGTACGTCAGGTCGGCTATTTTTAAGCTAAGAATAGGGAGGGATTTATAAAAATTGGTGCCTTCAAAGACAAAATGCGAAAGAATGAGAGCAAAGGTGATACTATAGTTCAAGACAATGTAAACATTACTATTGTGAGGTAGGCGCGAAATTCAATTCAATTCAAGGAAATTAAACAGTTACCTCACAATTGGTACATTAAACTGCAGCAAAGTTAAAATCATGAAATTGGGAGCGTAAATTCCTCTATCAAGATGTGCGCACGATGAAGAGAAATTTTAACAAATTTGTACTTTTATGTATAAAACGAGGAACTGACCTCTCAGACTGTCCTATAAAAAATGTGTGAAACTAAAATGTCATTGTATTCATCTTAGTTCATACTCGCGCTATGTAAAGAGATATTCTGAAATTCGTTCTTTTAAGATAAACAAGAAAGAAAGGGGACACAAATAGAATAGACACTTGGAGTCAAATGGAAGAAACCGTGAAATTAGAAGTATACATTCTACAGTGGAACATGATAAGAATATAAACTTTCGAACTCATATTAAGCGTTTTTCACAGTAATGTCTCAGAAGGAAAACTGACCGCATTACCAAGCTCCTTCTGCTACCTCCAATACAAAATGTCCGATTTTTCGAAATGCAATCTTTCCTTAGTATTTGCTAATTGTCTAGAAATTTAGCAAGTTATTCCTTCCTGTGTTTTCCTTACAAACGAACGATTGAATCCATTTATTCTGAGTTTCATGTCTTTCAAATGCACTGAACTGAATTAAATTTGGCACATATCGTGCGTTTAATAATCTTGGTTTTTGAAATAAAAAAAGAGAATACATAAAAATTACCTAATTTGATACTTATATTCCTAGATTAACATATTGCACTCGGCTGCACAAAGTTTTGTATAAATTGGAGCGCATCAGACTCTTAGAAAACTAATTGATGCAAGTGAAAATCCACTCATTCCCCTCTTTGGGATAACTTACATACTAATGAGCCAATTTGTAAAAATCAAGGGTTTATTGATAATGTAGGGGCGGAAGGTATTAAATTGTATTACATTATGGTGCACGAATCGTGCTACGGTGTAACAGTAACCGTCCAAAGGACCGCTATTTAAAGATGTACATTACATTACACAGAACTGCACCGAAGACGTATCCGTTTCAACAGCATTTGGTTCCTGCAGGATGGAGCAACTTCACATACGAGTATAGCCAGACCGGTTATGGCGGAGCTCAAACGAAAATTCCCAAACAAATTACACCTGACAACCTGACTTTTTTTTATAGGGTTATTTCAAGCAGGAGGTGTACAAAACGAAACCAAGGAATTGTACTGAATTGAAGCAGTCCATTAAAACAATAATTGAGACGATCCCGACTTTAATTAGTTAGATTAGTGAGAAATTAGTTAGAAAAAATAAAATTGAATTTTCTATACAGCAAAAAAAAAAAAGCTACAATTGTCGATATCACGCAGCATACTGCAGTCCAGATACAAATTACGTAAGTTTTTGCTGGAAAATGGTGCAGTTCTGGATGTTTCCGGAAAAATACTTATCCTTAAAATCTAAAGACTTATCAATGATAACGGACGGAAACGACGACGCCATACGGATTTGTACGATAACCCGGTTTTCCTTATGCTCACGTTAATTCCACGAAACCCTTATCAATTTCTATGAATATCACATGAAATCAAAAATATATTTCACCGTTGTCAAAATTAATTAAAATGATAACGCGATTTAATTAAACTGATAAACAATTCCATATTTGAAGCAGAAACAGATTTTGTATATAAAATCTCCAGAATGGCACTGCTAGAAGCAAATCTACCAAAGTCTTCACAGATCACTAAAGCCAAACAATGAAGTTACTCGTAGCCGCTTTATTGGTAAGACAGACCAGTGTAAAGAAATGTTAAAAAAATACACGCGACAGTTAATATCTTAATGCTATACTCGTATATTGTCAGTTATTTGTTTCCCCATCGAATGCGGCCGAAGTCGCCCTGCAATATTCCAGTCTGGTGAATGCATTTGCCTTGGAGCAGAACCCCTGTGAAAATATACGCAATGGGCAATTCGTTTGCAAAGACTGCAGGACTTTGGCATTCTGTGCCCAAAAAGAAAGTGGTTGGGAAGCTGTAACCATAGGCACTTGTTCCGATTCGTTATATTGCGATGAAGAAGCACATGGTTGCACCTACAAAATGGAGTGCCAGGCTATGAATAGAGGTCCTAGATTCCAATGCCAGAATCCAGGAACGTATCCCGATCCGTACGAGTGTAAATACTACCATGAGTGTAATGCTAGTAATCAGGACGTGCGCAAAGTGTGTCCAAGCGGCACAGCATATTCGCCAAGAACCAAAACTTGCTCCCTAAAGACCAGCGATACAATTTGTTCTACACCTCAATATGAATGTCGCACATTTGGTCATATGGCTGCGTGGCCGTCCGACGCAAATATTTATTATGTATGTAGTGCGATCACAATAGAAAATGGGCAGTTGACACAATATCCAAGGTTGTATCGCTGTCCAAGTGGTCAGATCTTTAAAAACAATCGGTGTATTTCTTCCAAATAAAACACAATAAAAAAATACATAATTCTCTGAAGTCCTTTGATTTTTACTAAGCCGACCAATTCGTATCTTTCGCAGCACTAAATTTACAAAAAATATAGCGAATTTGTTGAACATATGAATGTTTACATGCCATGTGCCTAGTTTATAAAAATTATTCGTAGGATTAAAAGGGTGAAAGGAAATTGAAATGGTACCACGGGCCATACTAAACGAGTAAACCGTATTTTTAGGCAGTAAAATAGTGGTGAGAGTGTAGGAAAATAGTATCATTATCCACAGTAAATGATTCAAGATATATCAATACTCGTATATATTGACAAAACCCGATTTTTCTTTTAGGAATTCGTACATTTATGGGATAAAACTGGTCGACACGGGAGAAAAATGGTACCATTATTGTAAAATGTAACTGGTAATGCTTCCGAGGGATTTCGTGTGTGAAGAGATGAAAAAACAAGATATTGATTAAATTACATTATTTATTTTTATTTTATGTTGGGGGCTTTCCGGTTGGTCGCTAGTTTTAACCATGAGACTTAAGTGCCCAATTGGGTTGCCACATGGGCGTAACAAAATAGGGGTTTTTCCAAATAACATGGTTGGTTAAAGCCAAGGGCTGTTTTAACAAATAAATAGTTAATTTTTACAGTTTATGCTAAATGTTCACAATTTGTTTAATACAAAACAACTTAACGTAATCCAACGTAATTCAGGGTAGTTGCAATTCTAATTGTACATAATTCAGTTTAATTCAATGCATTGAATTAATGCAATTCAATTTGAATAAATGTAATTTAATCTAATTCAATTTGATCCAAGTAATTCAATATAATTCCTCGAAAATTAATTTTAATCTATCTAATTCACGAAGGGGTTTAACTGTGCACATTCTTCTTGTAGAATAGGTGTTCGACAGGAAAAGATGTAACGCAATTCTTAACTTTAGTCGTAAAGGTAGGAGAAGGGAAAGAATACTATCATTGCTCGTAGCTAACGGCTGAAGCTAAGGTCATGAAATTGTACACTACTGAATACTCTACTTTTATAATGCAATCGCACTCAAAAAATTACCTTTACGAAATTCGTATTTCTGAGGCATAGAATAAGGAAGAAAGGCGTATCATCAGCAAGAATGAAGCAGAGAAGCTGAATCATCAAATTGTTTGCGTAAACTCAACTACCAGTGCAGGCTTAAAATTAGTGGTACACTGGGCTGGAACAAACAGTTGAAGTTAAATTCGTAAAATTGAAGTGTAGATTTTTTTGTTACAGTATGCGCATGATAAAGATGATTTTTGAAAAGTGTAGAGTTTAAGTTTAAAACTTGGACCTTGTACGTCTAAAGGCGGCTGCGCTACAATGCCTCAAACTAGGGTGCCTGATTTGTGCTTTTCCATGCAAAACATTAAAATCTATTATGTTCAGAAAAAAGCGCGCTAAAGGAAATCGACTTGCATTCCTCGGCTAATTTACACATCACTCTAGATGATTAAGTACCATGAAATGATAATTTTATTCTGTTTGAGCACCGTAATATTACGGTTGGTTTATCCCACAGTGTCAGTTTTGCTTACCAAAGCTTCTTACATTTTTATCCGATTTAAAAAATGTTACTCTGTACTCGTATGTATCCCTCTAGTTGATTTTTCTATTGTACACGTGCACGTTACATTTAGTAACGGACTGCTCGGAAAGTTCGTTAGGTTAATTCACCATACGTCACTTCCAATGACGTAGAGTTCCTTCAAACACTATCATAACTTCCTCCTACCCCTTCTCTATTATTTACTTGTCTTCTCGTTCTAGTTGTTAGTGGTTATACCGTTTCAAAAAAAAAATGTGTTAAAAAGTGGAAAAAATGAACGAAAAAGAGCATTTAAGGTATGTATATTATACTGTATTATTTCCGAAAAGGAAGAACGACTGCTGAAGCGAGCCAGCCGGTTAGGGAAATATCTGAAAGAATCCAAAAATCAGTTTTATCCGTTCACGGGTTTATAATAGAGCTCAGATTTGTGTGCAAACTCGATGTGTGGGTGCCTCATTCTCTC
This sequence comes from Philornis downsi, assembly GCA_019455685.1. Classification (NCBI taxonomy): domain Eukaryota; kingdom Metazoa; phylum Arthropoda; class Insecta; order Diptera; family Muscidae; genus Philornis; species Philornis downsi. Next base: position 25,561 of record JAHXMU010000301.1, on the reverse strand, counting down.
ACCGAGGCCAACCGCCTGAATTGCGTTGACGTCTGCGATAACCTAAGGATAAGAAATAACAAAACACCATTTCTGAAAAACCTCATAACAGGGGATGAAAAAGGGATAGTCTACAACAATGTAAAGTGGAAAAGATCATGAGGGAAATCAAATGAATTCAATCCACCTCTAAAGCGGGCCTTCATCCCAGGAAGTTAATGCTGTCGATTTGGTGGGATGTTAAAGGAGTAGTCTTTTTTTAGCTTCTCCCAACAAATCGAACAATTCATGCGGACTACTATATCGCACAATTAGATAAATTGAAGGCGGCATTAGAAGAAAAACGGCCGAGACTCATCAATCGGGGAGACGCCATCTTCCATCATGACAACGCCTGCTCTCACGCTGCCTTGCGGACCCGTCAGAAACTGTCAGAGCTTGGGTGGGAAGTTTTACCTCACCCTCGGTACTCTTCAGATTTGGCTCCGTCCGATTATCACTTATTTCGCAGTCTGAACAACCACTTGATGCATTTGAATTTTCATAACGACGAGGAAGTGAAAAATCGAACTGAACGTTTTTTTTTCAGAAAAACCACGCGAGTTTTATTGGGAAGAAGTTATTAAAAAAGGAGGATATTATATATGATAGATTAAAGTAATTGTTTTCTTGTATACCAATTTGTAAATAAATTTCTTTTAAAAACCGAACGAACTTTCCGAATAACCCGATTCATCAGTATGTTGAAAATTGTGTCTACTTTTCAGAAATGTATAAAGTTTTTAAGAGTTGTAAAATTCATGAAAGATTTTTTGCAAACAAAATTGGAAGAAATGTTTTCAACTGAGTTTTCGTAAAAATATAATGATGAGAAAATCCTATAAAATTTTTAATTATAATTATTTAATAAAAAAATTTTGCGTTTATAGAGAAATTTAGATAGCGAGTGCTAAACTGAAAGAAAATGTAGAGATTTATTGCCAGAAATCTTATAATTCCCAAAAACCTTTCAAAAATTCCAAAAAATGGGACTTTTTCGCAGAATTATTTATAACCCATCAGGCCATAAAAACCAGATTTCCTTTTTTTGACACCAGTGGTGCGTTTCGCCAATCTGTGGTTGAAAGTTGGCATTCCAATTAAAAATAAGTCCTATTTGGTAGGTTCTGGTTCTCGTTAAAGTTCAAATATGTATAATGCCCGTTATGAAGTTACCTTTTAAAAAAATACAAATGTATTATTTATATTATTTTTATATTATTTATATATTTTTATACTTTTTTATAAAAGAATGTAGGTACTTTTTGCGCAAAAAATTGCGAAAAAATCGATTTTTTTATGTTGAATTTTAATAACGCATAACTTTTGACTAAGTGCTTTTTATTTTGAAACTTATTTAAATAAAAATAAAAAAGTTAAAAAAAAAATTAGGAAAAAATTGTTTCCGCTATTACCAAACAAGTGAGCTAAGACATGTACAAAAGCAAAAACAATTTTATTTTAAAAGTCGATTAACTCCAAAAATTTAAAAGATAAAACAAACATTAAGCAATGTTTTTTTTTTTTGAAGATTTCAACTAGAGAAATCGTATCGTTTTAGTTTGAGGCATTGTGGCGCAGCCCCTTTTAAAAGTATGAGTTCCAAATTTAAAATTTAAGATCGACTACCCCTTTACTATATGAAAGCCATATTTCATCAAATTGGACCACCCGTTTAGAAATTGCAGACTTATTTCTATTCTTTTCCAAAACTACCCAATGTGTATCGGTTAAGCAATTTTACGTCGATTGAGCTATACCATAATATAAATATATCTGATGATATACTGCATTCCGGGAGTAGAAAATGAAGCATATCGAAGTGCATCATAGAGAAATTGAGCACTGTCTTGTCTTGAAATTCTGTATTTCCTTTGTAATTTCAAATTGCTTAGTTATTAATTATTCCACATTTCAAATTGCAAACTTCTTAACAATTTCTTTGTTACCCATTTTAGAACAGCATAACAACTTTTATTGTGCTTGGGAACTGCAAATGATTTGTAATATCTAGACTATGATATATTTTGAAGAAAGAGGGTCTGTAGCTGATAGGCCAAGCATGGACCACAACGTACTGCAATATCGACTGAAAACATTACTGCTGCTCAAGAAAATGTTCAAAACAATCCATCAACCTCAATTCGATGCCGTGCTCAGAAGCTTCAAAGAACAACTTTGGCCACAATTTTGCACAAGGATTTGCATTTGTTTCCATTTAAGATTCAGTTGATAAAAGTGCTTCTTCCACAAGACCATGTTGCAGTTCGCCCTTGACAACCCCGATTTTCATGAAGAAACCATAATGAGTGACGAGGCACATTTTCATTTGAATGGATATGTGAATAAACAGAATAGTCGGTTCTTTGCAATAGAAAACCCTCAAACTATTCATCAATCACCTTTGCATCCATTTAAAGTGACAGTCTGGTGTGCAATTTGGTCAGGAGGAATCATTGGATTTTACTTTTTTGGAACTGAAAACGGCGTAACGGTAGTTGTCAATGGGGAGCGATATCGTGCATGTTTTGGGCTTGATTAACATGTGGTATCAACAAGACGGTGCCACATCGCATACAGCCAGGATTACAATGGAATTACTGCGAGACCTCTTTCCACAACAAGTTATTTCAAAAAATGGTAATGTTAATTGGCCTCCACGGTTGCCTGATTTCACTGCTCCAGACTTCTGTTTGTGGGGATATCTGAAAAGCAAGGTTTATGCAAACAAACCAGAAACGCTTGAGCAACTCAAACAAAATATTCGTGATAAAATTAGTGAAATACCTCGTGAAATGTGTGAGAATATAATGAAAACTGTGCTCAAAAGGGCTCGCATTTGTGAGGCTAACAGAGCCGGGCATTTATCTGATATTGTATTCCATATATAATTGCCGACATTAAATAAACCATTTATCAATATAAGATCCATTCCCTTTCATTTAATCAAAAATTATAAACAAACAAAGTAGTATACCTCCCCGACGGACACCCTGTATAAGGTAAGTATAAGTAAAAAATAATAATTTTAGTATATAATACAGGGTGGCCCAGAATGAACGAAGTGGTGTGAATTCCTTACAACTTTTTTATTATAATTTTTTTTTCTTTTCTTTTTAGTATTTTGTAAAGAAGACTTGGAAAATTTATAATGGAGCAATACACAACTGAACAACGTGCCCAAATCGTTGAAATTTACTTTGTAAATCAACGGTCCATTGTGTTGCCTCAGCGTGCATACCGTCGTCAATTTAATGTGCGGGTTGCACCCTCTCAGTCAACAATAAACCGTCTTGTTGCAAATTTTCGAGAATAAGGAGCAGTAAGGAACCTTCCTGGTGCTGGCAGACGACGAACGGTGCACACGGATGACAATATTCAAGTGGTACAGGAGAGTATTCAGGAGGATCTACAAACATCAACCAGGAGACGTTCGACACAACTTGGCATCTCAAGAGGGTCGCTGCAGCGAATTTTGCATAGCATAAGAATGTTTCCATACAAAATTCAAATTGTCCAAGAATTGAAACCGACAGATTACCAGCAACGACTTGACTATGCAATTTATTTCCAGCAAAAAGCACAAGAGAATCCTAATTTTATTCATAACTTAGTTATGAGTGACGAAGACCATTTCCAATTAAATGGGTCCGTTAACAAGCAAAACTGTAGGATATGGGCTACGGAAAACCCGAGAGTACTTCATCAACGACAATTACACCCAGTTAAGTGTACTGTTTGGTGCGGTGTTTCTTCAGAAAGGATCATTGGCCCATATTTTTTTGAAAATGAACGAGGTGTTGCCATTTCCATCAATGCTGATCGATATCGGGCCATGTTGGAAAATTTTGTAAGGCCAGCCGTGGAAAACCATCCGCAAATATGGTTCCAACAGGATGGAGCCACAGCGCACACTGCGAGTGCCACAATGGCTCTTTTACGCGACATATTTGGTAAAAGAATAATTTCGCGTACAAGCAATTTTAATTGGCCTCCGCGTTCCCCGGATTTAACCGCTCCAGACTTTTTCCTTTGGTTTTATTTAAAAGGTAAAGTTTAATTTAATAAGCCCAGGACTATTGACGAATTAAAATCCAATATTCGAGACGAAATTAACAACATAACACCGGAAATTTTGCGAAAGGTCATGGAAAATGTGTTGGAAAGAGCACATTTGTGCGAAGCAGAAAATGGCCACCACTTGTGGGATATAATTTTTAATAACTAATCTAAAAATATTCCCCATAAATTTACTGTATTTAAAAAAAAATTAAAAAAATATATCTTAAATAAAAAGTTATAAGCAATTCACACCACTTCGGTCGTTTTGGGCCACCCTGTACATAGGATTTTGAGTAGTACTAATTAATGATACAGAAACGTAACTTTTGCATATGTACAAGTTTTATTGAAAGCAGGTGCTTAATGGTTATGAAGCGTAAATGTAACTGGCGACGAAACCAACATTGTTGATGGTGGCGGTATTGATAACTTAAAGTTTTGATGATGATTGTGAGGTTGATGCCGATACATGACGTAATAGTGGTGTAAGGGTATTGGTGGACTTCTCCACTGGAAAAGGTTAAAAAAGAGTCTTGTACGATCTCGTGATTGCTACTGTGTTGTAGTACAGTGGATTTCTCATAGATGATATTTTGAATTTTTTTTCCTTTTTTCACAATTTTTCTGTTTGCTTGATAATTGTTCACACTTAAATCTCTATACTTTTCACACAGTTATCAATCATTTTGTTGTTTCATGTTGTTCTACATAAACTGTAAAATAAATTCTGTTTCTTTTTTAATTCTTTTTGTTACTGCTCGTGAAAATTTTCAGTTTGTTTCCTGCTTTTTGGAAATTTTTAATTATTCTTTACCATAATAATAATTTCGTCACGTATGTATGTATATCTATAGGTATATTGTGGTTTCTGTGTTTCAAATGGTTGTTGGTTGGTAGTTTGTATGATATTCATTTATTTTGTTTGTAAATTTGTTTTTTGTTTTATTTAAAATCTAATTTCATTTAGTTCTTTTAACCATTTTTGAAAAAAAAATTGGTAATACAATTTCATATTATATTTCTTGTCGAGTTCATTTTTGCGATCAAGCGGCGATGTGAAGTGACGGACAGCTACTCAATGACTCGTGATCAATATCACTTTATATCCCGCTATTTATCATATATTGCTATTTTTTTTTTCTTGCAATCTTGGAATGAAATATCCTAACAGGAAGTAGAAGAAAATAGATAACATTATTTGAAAAGCTTTTTCATGGTTGCCAAATTACTTGAACCAGATATCTGTGCTAAGAAAATAAGTTTGAAGTTATGTACACATTTTGGTGACAATTTTTCCCCGCTAATATTAAAATCCCCAACAAAGTTGTTTTATATGTGAACGCTGGTTACATCTTAAAGCTTTCTCAAAGTTGTCTGATAGTTCGTACGATTTTTGGTGAAAAAATACATTAAAATTCGTCTTCATTCAGCAGAAGTACAGAAGATAATGTCCGCGTTTGTGATGTCATTAATAAATTGACGGATAAAGTGGACAGTTTGATTTCCTCACTATCACTGAAGATGAAAGAGGAAATAGAAACGTACATTTCGAAATTAAAGAAATACTTTGATAAAGAAAAAGACAAAAGCGACGACGTACACTCTTAGTTGCAGGATGACATTAGGTGAATGGACAGAGAAAGGCAAAAGATTCGTCATTAACTCTGTTGGACTGATATCAGTGACAGGTTTGCCCACTAATGTAGATCCTCTGACAATGGCGCTTAAGATACCGAATGCTCTTGGTGAAAATGTACACGTCACAGACATTAGTTCCTGTTGTTGGCTTGGAACGTTTAAAGAAAATATTCCTAATCAAGTTCTGCTCAATCCTTAAGCATGATGTCGTGATGAAAAAATATATGGTCGGAAAGAATCTTAAACTTTGTCAAGTAACTATTACGGACATCGACTCAAAGATATATCCGAATGATAACTTGCCCCCACTTGCCAATAAAATAAAAAATACTTGTCGTCAATTGGTGAAAAATAAGAAAATGTAAAGCTATAGAATGGTGTCATCAATCCCAGCAGCCAAGGTCGTTCTTCATAACGAGCCCACAAAATTACTGAGGCACGAACAACTTCTTGAACCTAATGATGAATTTCATGGCTCGTGTCTAAGACGACAATGGAGGCGCAGATCTCAAATCAGAGTAACCTACCCAGATGACGCTCTAATTTAGGCTTATAGCATTTTTTACATAATGGATGGGAGGGTGGATTAGAAAGAGACGGGTTGGTTTATTATTGTTAACAAAAAATTGTATTGTTTGATAAAATATCTTTGGCAATGACCGTCCGGACATTCGGGGTGGTTGCGTTGCGTTTCAAGACTAGAGTTATATCTGAAATCTATGATCCAGGGTTACATGAAGCTCTTTTTGTTCGTGTAACCTCAAACATCTTTGGTTTAGTTATTGGAGTGGTTAATCTACCAAAGGGAAATATTAATGCTTCGGAAACTTACATAACAGATATTTGTTCTAGATATAATGATGTTTTCATAATTGGCGATTACAATTAATAAAATTATTTCCGTCATTTCCTGACTAGATGTAATTTGCCTGTATTACATAATAACTTAACTACTCATTTTGATTTACACTGGAACTCTGTCCTATTAATTGATTTTTGCTTTCAGCTATTACTAGAAGTAGCCAATTTTACTTCGCAGGGTTCAAGTCCCATTACGCCTTTATGCTTTTCCAATACAGATTCCAAGCTTCTAGTGAATCGCATATTATAAAGTACCTTAATTATAACGCTATAAACTGTGATAACTCAATCTGTGATATTTTTACAACTGATTTTTCTTATATATACTATACTCGTAATACTAATGACCAGTTAGACTTTTTTAATAATATTTTAAAATTTATATTTCTGTTACACGTACCTGAAAGATCTAAAACAATTTATAACAATTCTATGCGATGGTTCAATAGTCCAGTTGTTCGTGAGCCTATTAGAAACAGGGATCTTGCATATGCAGCCTATTTGCAAAATAATAGTGAAAAATAAAAAATATTGCAAAATTACTCGTAATGTAATACGGCAAGCTCAAGGGTTGGCCATATTGATAATTGTAAAAACTATACAATTAACTGCGATTCTGATTACTGTGATATAGATTTAAACCACTTAAATAACTTTTATACCTCAGCATCTAATTCTGCTCCCATTGATCTCAATATGCTGTTTACTACAGCGCTCGAAAATAATTTGCCATTTAGAAACGTTAGTAAGTTAGAAATCTCAATCCGTTTTATTAAATTGATTTTTCCGTTTACAAAGCACCATATTTTGCACCTAATAAATTCGATAATAACTACATGCAAATTTCCTAAGGCATGGAAATTAGCTAAAATTATACCGTTTCGGAAAAAGGATAAGCTTGGCACTGATTGTGAAGATTTCCGTCTGATTTCTATATTACCAGCGTTGTCTAAAATTCTTGAAATCGTGGTAAAGGATCAGATAAACACTCATTTGGAAAGGTTATCTTTATTAGATGATTGCCCATCTGGTTTTCGCAAACATCACAGCACTTCTCTTATGCATTGGCTAACAGACAACATTAGACAATCCTTCGACAAAAAGTATCCTGGAATTGCCGCCGTAATTGGACTTGAGCAAACCATTTGATTCTATAGATTATTCTATACTTTTATATAAAATTTCCACTTATTTCAGTCCATCGTACTTTTTTTGCAAACTTGTCTCTTCTTTCTTAAATGGTCACCGTCAATTTACTGTCTGATTCGCCTTACGCTGTATCAGGTATACCGCAAGGATCAATTTTAAGTTCACTTTTGTTTATGATGTATGTCAATGACATTCGATCTTGCGTAATGAACTCTTCGCTTAGCATTTATGCCGATGATATTCAATTGTTAGCCTTTAGTTCTACATCTGTCATTAATAACTGTATATCAGATCTTGATGATGATATTGGTCGTATTTGTCGCTGGGCTGTTAGAAACCGCATACAAATCCATGTTAATAAAACGAAGTTTATTGAATTTCAACATGATCCTGAACCTGTTGTTGAACAAAACATAGTAGTGCAGAATACTGTTGTAAAATCATTTCTATCAATTTCTTGTCTTGGATTTGAAATTGACTCTCTTCTGAAATTCAATGGACAATTTGCTTGTATCTGCTCAAAAATAAATGTAATTTAAAGACGTATTTTTACCAATTCATGTAAAATGTAAACTGGATCATATGTTACTTATGTCCTGCATCAATTACGGGCTAGAATTATATACACACTGGAACAAGTCGAACCAACATTTCGAGACTCCATATGTGCTTCCACAAAGTTTTGAGTTATGTTTGTGATGATAGTTGTAGGCGTAGATATTCACAGTATGAAATATATTTCTTAGGCTCCAGTTTTGAAAATTATTTGCAACTAAGATGCTTGTACACATTCTTCTGTATTATGAAATTTGCCCAACCGAATTATATGGTAAGATATAATATATAATTTTTTGTATTCTAGCAGAAATTCGCAAATTTGCATTAAATCTATCCACAGCTCTTTTATGGAAATATCATTTGTTGTTGGCGTAGCGCGATTCTAGAATACTCTGCCTGCTTAGTTGAAGAATTTCTCAGTCAGTTCTTCAAGATTTAAACAAAAGTTAATGCAATATTGAGCCCTTCATGAGAACTAAGATTCGTTTTGGTTTGTTTGAAGATTTGTTTACTTCTTCTACGTTTATAACATTTGGCTACATGACGTTACAGATTTTTTATTGGAAAGGTGTGCAGTATGGTTAGGGTTTTTTGCTAGGAAATAGATGTGAACTTCTATCAACGTATAGTTCAATATGGGCGTTGATTAATTAATAACTGAATTGAAATTGAAATTGTAAAATTCATAGCCAAGTTCAAGACATTTTCTCCCACAACATTACAAAATTCAAATATGATTACCTCAATATATCCTCTCTAACTCATTTTTTTCATGTAAGTAGAAATGCACAAAAAGCGTTTTTTCAATAAATTGTGGAAACGTATCAGTGTTTTTTTTTTGTTTATTTTTCACCAAATCTGTTTGAAATTAGATATGTACCAATAAGTATTCTACAATAATCAATCGTAAATCATATTATTAAAAATTAAGTGTGATGACTTTTCTTTATTAAAATAACGATATACTACTTAACTGAATTTAATTATTCCTCTCAGCGAATGTTGAAAACTTACCTCACACGGCACATCTAATATAAATCTTTCCAGATGTTTAAATCACTACTTACGATGATATGGTTTTTCTTAGATTGTTGTCATAGTAATGTTTTGTGGTCGTTAAAGAAGCTACAATATCATTTATCGCTTACTTCTTATCGTTGATTTACATTTTTCTAATATTTGCTCTGAAATTTATACACTTTTATTTATCGAACGTATTCGTATTCTATTCTTCATTTTCAGTTTTGATTAGAAATATCCAAAGTTAGTTTAGTTTACTTACAAATTTTTTGTTATAAATGGGAATTTCAATTTTTGTTTTGTTGGATACGGAAGCCACGAACCGACCACGAAAGACCCAGTTCTTGATAAAAATGGAAGAAAACCAGTACAGAAATGTTTAGTCTGGTGAAATGCATGTGTACGAGTAGAGTCCTTTTGCGTTAGTGCACAATGTGTGGAATGCTGCAAGAAGGCGGTGGACCACTACGTTCTTATCAACGAATGTTGTGAGTTAAGGCACAATGAAAAGAGCGAAACTGTGAACTACTGAACTTAATTATTACAAACTACAAATTATAGAGACATCGCCAATTTTTGACAATTGCCTGATGTGTGTTTGAAGTAGCTAAAGGGCGCTGCTATGCAGATCATTTTTATTCGTAGAATTAATTTAAATAAAAGCCTGACACTAGCTCAGTTATATTAAATTTATACAATTGACATGATGAACGGAAGGCATAAATCCAGGAATATACAAATTGACAACCTAAAACCTACAGAGCGTTAAAAGGAACGTTTCGGTAATTTTCAAGAGCATTTCGTTAGAGATCATCGAGGGGGAAACTTTATTGGAATAGATCGTAGTCCTGAAAAGTGTGAATAGTAAATAAATTATTTTAACTAACAGTGTGTGGTTTATGATTTCTAACAAAACTGAACATAAATTTAAAGTTTACTTATAAAGCAATTAAAATTATTACCACGATCCTTTTGGTGACTTCCTTTCTTCTTTGTCAGGATGTTAACTAGAACCAAAAACCAGTAGAGAAATTTAATTTAGGTGAACTGACTTACATGAACTTTCAAATGACGCCTTTTTGCTTTGATGCAAAAGTGTGACGGTTACGAGAAGAGTGTAGTTCATTTACAGCTTCTTTCTAAAAAACATTCTAACTGAAACATTCTAAAGCGTTCCACATAGAAATTAGTAAGCGACCAATGACACCAGAAAGGGTGCGGTGACGCTCTCTATTTTCAATATAAGAATTTATAACAAATTGAGCTAAGTTCGGGCTATGTATATAGGCCAAATCGGTTATCTGTATGGTTTTTTTTATTACATGGACAAAATGTGAGCAACTGCAAACTTCTATTTAAAACTTACAAAGGAAAGTTTAAATCTCAGGTAAATTGTATGGGCTGTACTGGAAGGAGAATGACAATGCTGTCCACTCTCTTTCTTCTGTAGCAAATGCTTATTGGCGCGCAACTAAGTTCTCGCTGTTTTTTTTTAACTTTATTATGAAAACATGTTTGCAAACGATTCATTGAAAGAATTGCCCATCGCTAGTTGGTACTTTTTCCCATCATTCCGTCACGGTAAAACTGTTCGTCTTTTGAAGTTATACGCGAATTTTCTCATATGAATGGAATTGCTGGTCAGCCAGACCGTGTGCCATTGAACAGAATAAGTGATAATCGGACGACGCATTATCTAGAGAACATGGCGGATGGGGCAAGAATTCTCATTTCAGCGTTTCCAGGTAGGTTCTAACGGGCTTGGACACGTGATGCCAAGCGCTGCCTTGTTGAAAAATGACATTTTCGCTCTTGGTTTCAACAGCTCGCAATAAATAACACCAACCTGGTCCCACCAAATACAGAGCATAACCTTTGCAGCATGAATATTCGGACAAGGCGACGACGTAGAAGCATGAACGGGCAAACCCTTCCGTTTTGCCGATGAAGAAGTTCTTCACAGGCGAAAAATTGACGTTTAACGTCCCTCAGATTCAACTTATATGCAATCCAAGTTCCCTGCTTTTGAATCATTCCCAACGCATGCAATCGCTTGGAAATGGCACGGCGGGTAACTCCTAATACTGAATCAAGCTTTACTTGCGTTTGACGTGGATCTTCATCAAGCAATGACATCAATTCAGTGACTTTGAGGGGTTTTCGTCTTCCTTCACGCAAACGGTCGTCAATATCAAAATCACCGTCTTTAAAGCGATGGAAACAATCTCGACACGTAGTTTCATTTAAAGCAGCATCTCCGTAAACGTTTTGAACAACCAAAAGACTATGACGTTAAAAGAAAATCACTATTGTGTTGAGGCGATATGTTTACCACATGCCTCAGCTTGACTCATGATGTTTAGGTTATGGCAGAACCGACTAGCACTTACAGCTAGCACCATCGATTGGCAAACAGCGGAAACTTAGTTGCGCACCTAATAGTATGTGCTAAATTTGGCGGAATAGAGGTAGCAGAAGGGGCGTTGCTATTTGGCCGATTTTCTCAAATTTTGGGAAAATATTATTAATCAATGCAATGAGCAAAAAGTTAGTTTGCAACTATCTGTAAGGTAGGAGTTACAGGTAAAAAATTAAATTCATTTTGCAGCTGAATTGTCCGAAGGAGAGTGACAATGTAGCCGAATTTTATTCTCAGACACTACTTTGGCGAACTGCAGCTAAAACAATGGATCATTTGTACAGGAGGTATTGGAAGGTGCTTTCTTTATCGGTCAAATTTTATCAATTTTACAAAGTCCTATCAAGCAGTACAATAAGCAAAGTCATATGTTGCTGTAGTCCATGGTTTAGGCATGGCAGAATTGAATTTAAGAGAGTCGGTCAATTTGTATCATAGGCGACAGAAGGAGTGAATCGAAAAAAGATTTTTTTTTTTTCATTTATTGTTTTTTTATTGGATCTTTCTTACGAAATTTACAATATGTATTCAAATCTTAAACCTATCTTAAACTAAAGTATCCTGCCATTGCCGGATCTTGTTTTTGGCGAGAAGTACTGTTTATCACCGGACCAAGTCTAGCGTGTCCTTCCTTTTTAGCCTTATATGACCGGGAAAATGTTGAAGGTTTTGTGCGAGTGAGTTTGAGTGGGAGGACAACTTCGATACATATGACCTTCTTAATTTTTTTATTTCCTCGGAAATATAAGGAATGTTTAAATCTTTGTGTATATTATCATTCCTAATATAGCATGGGGCACCACAAATTTGGCGCAGTATTCTTGACTGTCTTCTCTGTAGTTTATTTATGTTAGAAGCCGATGCCGTTCCCCACAATTGGATGCCGTATGTCCATATTGGCTTCAATATGGTTTTGTAGATGGTGATTTTATTTTCCAAACTGAGAGTAGACTGGGAGCCAATAAGCCAGTGGAGTTGAGCCATTTTTAATTTCAATTGTATGATTTTTGAGTCAATGTGATTTTTCCAGGTGAGACGTCGGTTAAGGTGAATACCCAAATATTTGACATGGTTATGAACGGGTATGGTACTACAGTGAATAGTAAGGGCTGGGCAATTGTTCTGTCTAAGAGAGAATGTAACCTGTACACTCTTAGTGGCATTTACTTTTATCTTCCACTTTTCGAGCCAAGATTCTAATGTGTGTATATGAGACTGCAGTTGTCTAGAAGCCATTAATGGGCAAGTGCTAGTGCTCATAAATGCAGTGTCATCAGTGAAAGTTGAGGTTTGAATTAGGGAATGAAGAGGCATGTCAGAGGTGTAGATGGTATATAGTATAGGGCCTAGTATACTGCCCTGCGGAACTCCTGCTGAAACTTTTCTTTGAGTTGAAACAGAGTCTTTCGATTTTACTACAAAAGATCGATCCTTCAGATAGCTCTCCAGGAGCTTGTGGGTATTTGCCGGTAGAAAAGAGACTATTTTGTGAATAAGGCCTTCATGCCACACTTTATCAAAGGCTTGTCTATAAAGAGAGCTGAGCAATATTTCCGATCTTCGAATGTTTTTCTGATCTGGGTTACTATACGGTGTACTTGTTCTGTCGTTCCATGACCCTTGCGAAACCCAAACTGGTGCGTGGGTATTACATGGTTTGCTTTAATTTGGGGGTACAACATTTGGAGAAAGATCTTTTCAAACAGTTTAGATAAAATAGAGAGTAAACTTATGGGTCGATAGGATGTAATTTGTGACAGTTCCTTTCCAGGTTTTGGAATCATTATTATTTCAGACAGCTTCCATGATCGAGGAAAGTATCCAATTCGAAGTATAGCATTAAATATAAACAAAACTAATTTGAGGATATTGTGGGGGAGTTCTGAGATCATTTTCGCTGTTATTTTATCGTGTCCAGGAGATTTATTCATTTTCAACGAGAGACCATTTTTCTTTAAAAGAGATAGACTTATTTTCATTGGATTTGTGACCATTGGGCTAATGATCGTTGGATTCACGCGAGAGTTTGTATCGTTAGGAGTAAATACTTCTTCCAGATGATCAGCAAATTCTTTCACTTTTTCATCACTACTCCTTGCCCATCCTCCGTCTTTCATCCGTATTGGAGACTCCTGCGTTAAAGGACGCTGTAGTTGCCTTGTGGCCTTGTACAGGCTATAGTTAGTGTTTTGTGTGGCTCCTAGACGAGATAAGTAGCGGGCTTCGGAGATTTCTTTTTTTTCATTCAGAGTTGACCTCAGTTTTGACTTGCACTGGTCGAGACAAGCTTTGAGGTAGGGAGATCTGTGCTTTTGCCATCGTCTTCTCGCTTTCCTTTTCTCTTTGATTAGGGATTCAATATGACATGAGGAGTCATTTTTTGTTTTAGCGTAGACCTTGTGCGGAGTTGCCAAGTTTGCGGCAGTTGTCATTGTGGTAGTGAGGACGTTGATGGCAGACTGAATTTCATCTGGTGTTTTGAGAGAAAAGTTTTGCCACAGATGAGAGCTTATGTACATCTTGTATCTCAACCAATTTGTATGCCTGTTTGGAAAATGGTAAGAGATTTCCGAGTTCAAGGGAATGTTAAATACTGCGAGAATTGTGGGGGAGTGGTCTGATGAGAGTTCGAGGGAAGGAGTAACGATGATGTGTTCTCTTGTTATGCTCTTCATAACTGCAAAATCTATGAGATCGGGGGTTTTATTGAGATCCGTGGGCCAGTATGTTGGTTCACCTCCAGACAAAACTTTTAGGCCTGAACTCGATATAGCATTCAGCAATTGCCTGCCCCTGGGGTTGACGAGTCTAGACCCCCAGAAGGTATGTTTAGTATTGTAGTCTCCGGCTGATATAAACTTGTCACCAAGAGTAGAGAAAAAGTGTGAAAACTGGTCTTCGCTTATAACATATTTGGGAGGGCAGTATATGGAAGAAACTATTATGTTTAATCCAGTTAGTGCAACTGAAGTGGCTTGTATGTGATCAGTTTTATATTCGCGTAGAGGGAGGTGCTTTACCTGATCATTAATTATTACAGCTGTTCCTCCACAAGCTCTGCCACTGGGATGTTTTGTATCGTAGGTTGAGTATCCATTTACTCGGAAGCAATTTTTTAACGAGAAATGAGTTTCAGAGACTAAGAGAATGTCAATATCTCGGGATCTCAAGAAATACTCTACTTCATTCTTATGTTGGGTGAGTCCGTTGGCATTCCAGTAACAAATTCTTATAGAGTTCATTTTCTGGTTAATAAAACTTGAATGAGCATATTCTGGTTTCGTAACATTTCTCGCATAATTCCCTGCATATTTGTCATGAAATTATTCATAGTTTTTATGAGGGATTCGATTGAGGTTTCAATATTGTTTTTCTGCGGAGGAGCTTGAGGAACCTGATTTTTCAGAGATTGTGCATATGTCATTTGAGTCGTCGTTGCTGAATTGGCATTTGAGACTGATGGAACTGGATTTGGGATACACCCAAATTCTGGCACTTGCAACTGAGGAGTTTCCTGCCTTCTATAAGAGAGCTTCCTCCTTAGTTCTATGTACACGGGGCAACCTCTATAATAAAAAGAAAAAAGATGATTGGTACTTCAAACACTTCCTTCTGGTGATATTCATTAATTAATTTTTTTGCGTTGAGCAAGATTATGAAAATCAAGAATATGTATACTTTTTGAAATGTCGGATAAGTCTATCTAGTTGTTAAAACGGGGTGACAATTTAATACAATCTTCTTTCCTATTTTATATTTTTCTGTTTCGATTTGAATTTATTAAATAATTTGAATTTCATCTACTTATTGATATATTTTTATATTAGTTATTACGCGATTGCAATAATGAATGATTTCATTTAGGTCAGTTTGGTTTCCAAGGTGATGTACGAGCGATGATCATTTGTTTGGCAAACACATAGTTTTTTCATTAAGTAACAGCATACGCATCTGATTCACTCCCGACTTTTCTCGCGAATTTCTTGCGAATTTTTTCAACGGCCCAACACATAGATCGTTCATACATAATAAACATTTTTACATTGCATATTTGAGACGAATTTCGAACTTATTTCTTTGTTTTCGATCAAGAAACGGTATAATGCTAAACTTGAAATTAGGATCAAAAATTAAGACAATTATTCTAAAAAAATATAATTATTTGAAATTATACTCGTACACCATTCCAAAGCTACAGTTGTCGATATCCACACAGGAAACTCCGACGCAGATACGAATTTTACAAGTTTTTGCTGGAAAATGTGGGCGTCTGGTTGTTTCCGGTAGAAAAATACTCCTTAAAATATTAAGACTCTTACTTACTAACTTACTTACTCTTAGACTTAAGATGTGTAATTCATGACTTTCATATTTATATGGATTTTCAAAAAAATACCGACATGCGGGTTTGGACGATAAAGCAGTTTTGCGTATACTCACGTTAATTGCGCAAAACTCTTATCGGTTGCTGTTAATATCATACGAAATCATAAATGTAACTCACCGTAGTCAGAATTAATTAAACAAATACGTCAATTTATTTGAACTGATAAACAATTCCATAATTTAAGTAGAAACAAAAATTGTATATAAAATCCACACTGCTAGAAGCAATTCTACCAAAGTTTTCATAGGTTACAAAAGTCGAACAATGGAGTTACTTGTAGTCGCTTTATTGGTAAGACAAACCGCTGTAAAAAAGTGCACATGACAGCTAATATCTAAATGATATATATTCTCAGTTATTTATCTCCTCATCGAATGCGGCCGAAGTCGCCATGCCATATTCCAGTCTGGTGGATGCCTTTGCATTGGAGCAGAACCCTTGTGAAAGCATACGTAATGGGCAATTCATTTGCAAAGACTGCAGGACTTTGGCATTCTGTGCCCAAAAAGAAAGTGGTTGGGAAGCTGTAACCATAGGCACTTGTTCCGATTCGTTATATTGCGATGAAGAAGTACATGGTTGCACCCACAAAATGGAGTGTCAGGTTATCAATAGAGGGCCCAGATTCCAATGCCAGAATCCAGGAATATATCCCGATCCATACGAGTGTAAATACTATCATGAGTGTAATGCCAGTAATCAGGACGAGCGAAAAGTATGTCCAAGCGGCACAGCATATTCGCCAAGAAGCAAAACGTGCTCCCTAAAGACCAGCGATACAATTTGTTCCACACCTCAATATGAATGTCACACATTTGGTCATATGGCTGCTTGGCCGTCCGACGAAAATATTTATTACGTATGTAGTGCGATCACAATAGAAAATGGACAGTTGGCACAATATCCAAGGTTGTATCGTTGTCCAGATGATCAGGTCTTTAAGAACAATCGATGTATTTCGGTATCGGTTAAAAACCCTCCTTCTCCTTCCCCATCTCCTTCTCCTTTGCCTTCTACTACTCCGACTCCTTCTCCTTCTCCTCCTTCTCCGTCTCCTTCTCCTTCGACCTGTTCTTCTGCTGGCAGTTTTGTACCCGATACAAATGATCGTCACTCATATTTTGTCTGCCAACAAGGACAATTTGTGAGATACACTTGCCCAGGCGAAACTTACTATGATGAAACATTACAGGCTTGTCGATTTTAAATCTCCTAAGCCACTTTAAAATTAGAACTGGTAAATGATCAATTTTGGCCACAAAGTATTGTGGCAAACAAATAATAAAACTGCAATAAGGCCAAATCAATTAAATGAAATCGAATAAATACGATTCTGATTATGTTCTCAGAGAACTTTCTTTGCAATTTTTGAAATAGGGTTTTCAACAAAAAGGTTTCGCCCACAACTAGAACGGTGCCATCAGAAAGTTTATGAACTGGTATAGTTCCTGATGGTATCTTTAAGTTTCCACCGTATATTGCTTATCATTGGCTAATAATCTTAAGGTAATATCGATATAATCTATTTTTTTCTAGAATTAGGTTTATCCTTGTGTCTTAAGCTTTTTTAAAGATTGACTTTTGTCCAACGAAAAATATTTGGGCTGTTCAAGCAAAAAGACGCAGAGATAAAAGTTAAAAGACCGCATGGTTTCGATTTCAATTCATGAATGCTGATTTTATTTTCAGTTCAACATGTCTTCAATTTGTAGCAAGACAAAATTTCTAAAGCCTTGAAGAAGAATCCCATACAAAACGGAGACAATAAACAATTAATTTAAAAAAGAAAAGAAAAAGGCTTTGGCAACGCAAACATTAATTAATATACATAAGTGGATCAACAGTAGTAGTAGTTTTTTTTACTCTGAA
Organism: Philornis downsi; assembly: GCA_019455685.1. Lineage (NCBI taxonomy): Eukaryota > Metazoa > Arthropoda > Insecta > Diptera > Muscidae > Philornis > Philornis downsi. The sequence continues at coordinate 7,580 of JAHXMU010000301.1, read as the reverse complement.
CCAATTTTGCCTCTTGTCACATTTGTGGGCCTCTAAAACTTTGAATTACGTAGTAAAACTCTGCCTAAATATTGGAAGTGTTTGACTGAAACTTCTTGAAAAACATGAAGCTAAGAATATATGGATTAAGTTGTACGCTTGTAATCTGAAACCCTACTTTAACAAATGTTTAACGTGTATCAAATTTGATTAAATTTAACGCAATTAAATAAAGTATATGAATTTTACAATATGCAAGTTCGAGTTAAATGGATGTGGTAGATACCTGAAGAGGGTCGATTAATCGGTCGTGTTTTCAAATTCTGCGATAACTTTGTACATTTATAAGCCAATACAATGGACAAAAATGTAATTGAATACAAAGTTAGAGACAACAGATTGAATAAAAAAATTGATAAATTTTGTATGGGATATGTCAGAAAGGATAAATCGATATATTTGAAATAGGTTGTGTTATGGAACACATTTGATTAAAAGATATTTGTAATTTCTTCTTCATTTTGGAAGTTACATAATTGCAGTATTAAATGACTCCTTCTTCATTTCCGCGGGTGAAGATATACATTTTAGAAACATTTGCAAAAGATGGAATCAGTTCTTGTAATGACACTCTTATTTCCTTCCGGACCATTTCGTCATGGATGATGTCTCGACTCCGTTTGAGCGTATATATATATATATATATATATATATACATATATACATATAAATATATTTGCTCTGGAGGGGGAACAAGGGCACCAATTTTCATAATTCAACCTCTGGGCGATTGTACTTGATTTGTGCCTTTCTTTATAAGATAAAACTAATATTTTCAAAAACCTTTTACAGCAAATTTGCGCCAGAGAAAGATTGTTACCGTTTCAGCTGGACGATGGTACCAGGTTTCTCCGTTTTTAGCATATTTTTAGCCCTAAAAGTACGAATTTTTAAAAACTTATCTTAAAAGTATGTATATTCAAATTTTCGTGATTCTAGTCTTGGTCGATTGCCTGTGGCGACGATCAGTTAGTCGGCCAATGAGTTAGTCAGTAACGCAACAATTTTATATATATAGATGATGGTATCCTTATTTATATGTATGCTCTCCCACAGGAATGAACTTATGCTGAAAGGAGGAGAGAGAACATAGACATCTTAAGGTTAAATTCATTTAAGGAGTTATTAATGCTTACCTATTTATTAGTCAGTCAGGCTGATTAGCGGGATAGTTATATGACACGACTATGTGAACAAATCATACCTGTTGTTGTCGGTGACAGTACAAAATAACAGATTTAACAGAAATCGCTTTTGCACGTTTAATGTGGAATTAATTAAAGCGTAATCTTTGATGTCCATTAATATAACAACAATTTAATTTACCCTACTAGAGTGGACTATAAATACTAAAATATTGTTATTTATTAAAACATCTGAAGTGTCTGCGCAAGTTAATTAAAACTTTTTGCACTGTATTTTTTCTACGTTTTAATTCAGTAATTGGATGATATGGACTTGATAAGATTAATTTTTTATCAGTCCACCCCGAAGGTATGGATATATATAGGGTGATTTTTTAATCGTAGTTTTTTAAAAATCGAATAAAACACTCAAATTTGCATCATATATTAAAGTTTGTTATTGGAATCGATAAATTGGCCTTTGTCATTTAATTTTTAAAGACAATTTCATGTAAATGTTGTCCGCGGCTCCGTCTCAAAATATCCATTCGGAAGGTCCAATATTTCGTCCCTTTTTCGAGCATTTCGGCTGTATTCCACGAATAACGCGCATTATGTTATCCTGTAAGGCTTCAATAGCGTTCGGTTTGTCCACATTGACTAACGGCTTGAAATAATCAAGAGGCGTTAAATCGTAAGAACTTGAGGGCCAACTCACATTTCCAAATCGAGAAATAAGCCGCTCACCAAATTCATTCCCCAACATATCCATTGTTTCACGAGTAGTGTGGCATGTTGCGCCGTCCTGATGAAACAACATGTCAACCAAGTTCAACTCTGCCACTTAGGGCAAAACAAAAATTCCTTGTGGTTGAGTAACACATGCCCAATCGCTGAGAACGGCGACGAATTGACATTTCACGATCGTCATTAACACTGGTCGCTACGGCTGCAATATTTTCTTCGGTACGCACTCTAACCATGCGAGTCGATGGTTTTATGTCCAACAAAGTAAATTCGTTGCGAATTTTGGAGATAACAGCACGAATTGTTGATTCAGCAGGTCGATTATGACGACCATAAAGTGGTCGTATCAAACGATTCACATTTGTCACGGAGCACAAATTTCGATAATAAATTTCAACGATTTGCAATCGTTACACGTTTGTTAGTCTTTCCTTGATGAAAGTGCTGCCAACCTGAAAAACTTAAGTCTTAAAAAATCACCCTATATATATTGTTTGGTACTGTGAAAATGTAACACCCAGAAGAAAACGTTTAAAGCACCAAGTATTTTTTGAGGAAATGTGTTTCATGAATTGTCAAGTTCATTGGGCGATTTCGGTCTGTTGGACTGGCTGGCTGACCGATAGACACGACAACTGCGGTAAATCTTTATGAAACTTCATAAACAAATATTTCGCCAGATCGTAACTAAGATTGTAAATGGGCTATATCGAGCCATCCCATGCAAATTGATCGCTATGGCGAAACTGTATCGCTTAATAAATTTGACAAAATTTGATACAAATTGACCGATTAACCATGCCGTTTCTGGTATTAACCAATTATATAACCGATGTAAAGCTACATTCTTAAGTTCCTCTCATTTATTTAGTTGCACTAAATTTAGTAGCTGAAAGTTGAGTGTATTTTGCCAAACTAGAGTCTCAGAATGAAAACGAAGCGCACTGCTACACTTTTTGTGACACCTCCCCTACAAAGTATTCTATTTTTCGAAATTCAATCTTTCCTCAGTAATTTTTAATTAGTCGGCTGTTTCTTTCCCATTGTGTGGACTTATTGTGCTTGAATAAGCTTGGCAAAATTCGGCCGACCGACCATATATCTTCTGGTGCCTCCCAAACGAAGGATCGACTTAACTTACATATTTATAAGTTCATACTTTCCTAGCAGTTATAGAGAACTCTGTCAAATTTGGCAGTAAAGAAGCGTCTACTCGTTCAAATTTTTGTTTTGGGCTTATATATTTGAGCATATAGGATGTCCTTTTTTTCACCTGTTTGATATCTTAAAAATTAAAGTAAGTTGCATTTTTCAAGATGTCGTTTTCACCACCTAGACATTCGAATTTTAAATTTCTGGAAAATTCCGCACCCAAAACTCTTGTGATACGTATTTATAATTCTAATTTTTGATTCTAGCTTTACCCATATGTAACAGGCGATGCTCGCATTTTTACGAATTTCCAAAAATCTCCCCTTATCAAGCGCTGAATAAATTATATACAGCAAGGGAGTTCCAATATTCGATTGTTTTCAAAAACTTGCTATCGAGTTATTATAGTTTGCTGTTATTCAACCGCCCATTATGGGCGTGGTAAATTATTAAGTTTTTATTAAAAAATAAAATGTAATAATATAAATTTTTTTAATAATGACAAAAATGTCAGCAATTGCAGTCGATGAATTATGAATTACAGCGGGAAAACTAAATTTCGATAAAACGGCTAACTGCTACCATACCAGTGCCAAAATGGGTGTGGCTATATCTCCCAATTTCATTCTCGGAACTTAGTTCACCAATCGAATGTGACAATTTTAAGCCACTCAGTTCATCTGCTGGGGAAATATGAAGCTCTATATGGACTAAATCGGTTATTTGTGTGTTAGGTCCCAGTGGGGCGGAGTTATTTGGTTAATTTTTCTAAAGTTTTACAGACAATTATCTACCAATGCAATGGGTATACATAGATTTGATTCACGGCTGCCCACTAATTAGAAATTTGGGAGGAAATGCTAATTTTTTGTGTTGAAGATATCAGAAGGGATAGGGTAAGGTATTCAATTTTCTTTCTGAGACTCTACTGTGGCAAACTCTCAATGTACGAGAATACAAAATTTATGTACGAAATTTAGTGCGGCTAAGCAAAATATGTACACCTAAGAATGTACGGGCTGTCGGATAAGATCGCCCTAAATTGCAGGTTTATATTCCTATTTATTCTGTAATAATTGAAATGAGGACCACCCTAACATATTTGTTTTCGTTGCTACTGATGTGACAACACTTTTACTTTTACTTTTATGCCCTGTTGTTGTCTTTTTTTTTGCCAAAGTGGACATCTTTTAGCAGAGCAACAACAACAGCATAAATAGTCCTTGCCGTTTATTTAAATTTCTTTCGTTAAGTTTTTTTGTTGTTGCTCATGCACTTGCGTTATGTATTTAACTATCGTTTTTTTTATTGTATTTTTTTTTGGTGGTCCAGCGATAATTATAATTTCGGAGAATTAGTTGAAAATAAATCATGAATCATCGAAGTTCAAATTGAGCCGTAATTTTCAATCTTTTTTTTTTGGTATCGGGAAATAAAATATAAAGAACTTTTGCTAAAACGCGGGCTAAACCGGTCATTTGTTTAGGGATGTGTTAATTAGTCAGTTTTATCAGATTCTGTCAAGCACTACAAATCAATAGAATGGACAAACATTTAAGCCAGTATGAATGAACATTTAAGCCTACGAATGATTTATTACATGAAACAAATTTGATTTCGGAGAATCGGACAGTTTTTGTGAAAGGTATCATAAGGTGTGAGCCAATATGGGCCATTTATAATCTCCGGCTATCAAAATTTTTATTAGGCAGCGACTAGTTTTAAGAAGTTCCATAAAGATTCACGGCAGTTATCGTGCCTAACAGTCAGCCAGATGGTGTTCGCCTAATCGACTTAAAAACTCATGAAACACATTTTGTCAAAATATGCTTGGAATATTAAACAGCTCCTTCTGGGTGTTATATTTTTGCCTCATCACATGAGTGAATGTATAAAAGAAGTTATTTGTCAGCAATACGTAGGTATCACAACAACAAAAAATAATAACATAACAAGGAGGAAAACACATTGCAAAATGCATTCCTAAATCTTAAGTTGTTAAAATAATTGTACAACATTCAAACATGGATTTAATAAATATTATTTATATTACTTGCCCATTTATCTTAAAAATATTTTCAACTATATGTCCTTTTATACTAAGTTTGTATACAACGCAAAAAGCGAACAATGATTAAATTGAAGATAACCTTTTAAGTGAATTCCAAATACCGGAAACTGTTTCCAACTTACGCGATATTGAATTTGTTGACATTTCTCAAGATATCATCTATAGAAATTTTGTACATTTAACCAATAAATTGAAATATAAATTTATATGTGACAGATCCCGCTCTTAATTATAAGATTTTCAAAGTAGAAAAATTTGTCAAGCTTTAGAATATGGAAAATATTAAAAATATTGCCTAGTATGCAAAGATTCAGTTATTTTAAGATATAACAACGGTTAACTTCAAACACTGGTCTTGTATTAGACATTTCTACTTATTTGTATGCTTAGCTGGCGATAGAATATAATATGTCTTTATCAATTATGCGATGCCGAAAATTACCCCAAACGCTTCGGTCTTTTGCGTTTCTTCTCTAATTCGTCATACCAAGTTTGTGTTAAAAACCTGATGGTTTAAAAACCGGATCATTCCAAAAGATTTTTAGTCGCCCATTTCTACGCCGCTCATCAAGTTCGGTGTCGAAAACTTTTCATGCTGGAGCATTTGAATCCATCCACACGACATGACAAAGCAAACACACTCGCTGCATATTGATGCGCTTGATATCGTCAATGTCGGTGTATAGCTCATACAGCTAATGGTTCATATGATGCCAATGTCCTCTGTTAATAATGGTGGGGTGGTATATTTCTATATTTGTATGTACTATATATACATATTATATATTTTGTCAGGCTTATTATGCGTTAAGCATCTGTTAGCAAGCAATACTCGCCTCTTAATCTCCATGCTGATATCATCCGTTTTATAAAGAGCGGAGACGATGTAGATAAATTCAGCCCTTACTTCAAAGTTATGACTGCCAACGTTCACACAGCATCCCAAACGAGTAAACATTTTGTTCGTTAAAAGCAATGACCTTCTTTCGTCCTCGTTTATCACTAAATCCATTTTCTGGTTTCTGATTCTTTCTCAATACTGAAGAAGGAAGCTTTAATTAACCAAAAGCCTATCCTTACTGAAAACTTTTTATCAATCAGCGTCTTCGTAGAAAGACGTACTAGTACAAGCTTCCCTGGCATGCTTCATACAATTTTGGCTGTAGTGAAATGTCGAAGGCAGCTTTATAGTTGGCGAAAATTTGATATGTAACGATCTGCTTTTTCGGTTATTCTCCAAGAATATCTGGTCAGTTGGTCGAAGTGCATTCTGACAAGGTCCAGTCATGTCAAATTCAATAGCGATGGGTAAAAGACTGATGAAACGATAGTTATTACACACACTATTATCGTCTTTCTAGTTTTTGATAATATGAGTATTAAAAAAAAGTAATTATATTGCTTCAAAAGTTTTTAAAAATGCGCGAAAATTTAAAGAGGGAAGATGATTTTTCTACATTCTTTAATTTTGTCATGGAAATGACAAAATAATTAAGTTATTACTTTTTCAGGATTCTATTCGAAAGATGCAGCCAATTAAGCTAGTCAAAAAATGGAAAAACCTAATTTAATACGAATGTACTTGATTTATACCGAAGATATCTGTGGTCATAGGACATAATTAAGTTATTAGCAGCATCGTATTCAGCATATCTAAATTCATTTGCTCTAAATTTTTCATGTTTGTATCTCTTCTAGGAGAGCAATTAATCCTAAAAAACCTAATAGCTTAAGTTATTTTTCTAAATGACTGTTTTGGCATAACTGCCTAAGTCAATTTAGGATTACAACAAATATAAACATCATTTTTTCATCATTGCCTCAATCAACTTAAGTCGTTAATCCAAAAAAATAAAGAAACAATTTTATTTTCCTAACTTGAGTTAAGCTCTTATTCCGAATTACAATTTCGTTTTTTGATAAACATAAATTGAGTTAAGGTCTTTCTCCAAACTTAAAGTTTTTTATTTAATGTGGAATAATAACTCAACTTAAACTTTTTGACTATCTTTCGTTCAACAATTCATAAGAGCCTAAGTGTCTTTTTCGATAATATCTTTCGACTGCGAGAATAAACAACTATTTTTTGTTAACAACTAAGTAAAGAAATTCGTTTCCTTGGAATCTGTAGCAAAGTTTTCCAAAAAACACCTTCTCCTGATTTTCAGTGAAGATTCAAAACTTTAAACTCCTGTACTGAAAATATTGAAAAACAGACTTAGGCTGTTATGGGTTGTGACCACAGACATATCGATCTAACGTTAATAGTGTTCAAGTTATCCTACCTTCGATATGAATAAATAAGGGTCCATTCTAACTAAATTCCCCGCCGAGTTATTAAAAATGCGATATACTGCGATACGGGGCGTTATAACATACGTATAACAAGCTCTGACAAGCTGTTGCTTAATTGTCCCCATCTCCCAATCTGCATCTTTTTGGCAACC